>BSQZ01000003.1:8120000-8260000 GCA_033239005.1 Lamellibrachia satsuma | reverse complement strand
TATTAACGCTTAATAATAATAATAATAATAATAATAATAATAATGACACTTGTATAAATAATAGGTGATACAATTAATAGGTTAAATATATTATAATAAATTAGTCACCACATGACATATATGTGCATAGTAGAATATTTACAAATAAACTGTTAACAATTGCGAAGTTAAATAAATAAACAATAATTTGTTAAAAACATGACGCATATATATATACCACGTGGTGCTCTACTACTTGGTAAGCCTTTCGAAAAAAAGTAGTGTTACTTAAAACGTAGATCTAGATTACACGAAGTAGCGTTTCTAAAAGAACTTTGGATATCAGAAAGTGTCCATTCTCACATAGGACGATAAAAGAATAGAACCAATTATACATTGATGGCATAAATGTTAGCAGCATGAAAAAACAAAAACAAAATTTGATAAATATATCAGAAGACGGTTACACACAGATGAATATTCGTTGGACTTTCGATTAGCCAATGGCTTCCTTGTCCACTTTCTTGTTCTCTATGTTTTTGCTCTGGGTGACAAACTTGTTAAATCGTGTTAATTCTTTTGAAAGGCAGACAAACATCAACGGTAGCGTCGTTGTGACGTCACTGGGCCGTTTCGACACTTAGTCAATTTGTTCGCCTCACTGCGTCAGTTCATCCGGAAGCATAAATGAGTACCTGGCAATAGACTATGATGGGATTCCGGTGATGGAATTACAAGAACTCGCAGTTTTCGCTCAGCAACTGCTACGCAGCTTGATTCTTCATGTGCCTGTGCAGCATGATTACATGATTACATGATTACATGATTACATGATCACATGCAATGACTCCATACGATCCTCCTAGCAACCATTTCTATGAATGTTTGAAGAGCCCAACCACAGCATAGGTCGTATATGGGCAATCCGCAGTTTACTGACATTAGACAGGTGTAACATAATATGAATATTTCGAAAGACATGCTAGACACCAAAACCCATGAAAATAGCTACTGCAAATAGGTAGTGTTACCGCAGATGATGTACAATAGAAAATATACCTGGCTACAAACTGTACAAGCATATTAAGGGGCTCGATAGTATTTACATATTAAAACACACAAAGGCGAGGGGGTTGTAATCCCACGGCCCCACCCCACCCGGAGCTTTCAAGGCATTGCTTTGCTTTTTGTTTCACTGATTTGTGCCTTCCCCGTGTCAGATCCAACAGCGCGCGCAAGGACAACACAGATGCACAGCCCGAGAATGGTTCGGGCGCCACGAAGTCGGAATTCAGCGGCAAGATGGGTGATCGACTATCAACCTTGAGGGAAAGCGATAACTTTCTCAGAGAGGCTGGTAAGTGATGCGCATTAAGCAGGGACGGTTCCCGGGGGTGTCCACCAGCACCAACCCTTTATTTCGGTCGGATTTTTTTTATCAAGTCAGAATTAGTTGTCGAAACGCCGCGACGTGGCGCTCTCCTGCACTTGCTCCTCGGATGAGGACATTTCAAACACAGGACTACAAAGTCTGGCGTTGCTACCAGTACAGCCATTCGTCCGCCAGTCATTCTGATTTGCCGCCCCGTCCTGTCTTATCCTCGTAGTGCCGATAACTAAACGCAAATGGATTCTTGTTTTCAGTGCATTTTTTTTCCAACTGGTCAGCAGCAGTTGGCCGGCTTGCAAACCAGTGTGAGAGACAATCGCCTTAAGCTGCAGCCCATTGTGAAGACGGTTAATCTCTGTGAAAAAATACTATCACCCTAAGAAATTACCGCCATGAATGTCGCCCATCACGGCAACTTTAATGTTCTCGTCAACGTCTGGATTGACGCCGGTGATGTGGTTCTGGAAAAGCAAGTTTGGCGACACAAACCAAGAACGCTTAAGTGCAGCAGAGGCCAGGGATAATTATTGTCCTTAAAGATGATAAAAAAAAGAAGATCCGTGAAGAACTTCACAGTTTCTCTTGTCTCCGGAGTTATATGCGCAGGTATCACTGTAAAGGTCGAACATCTCGGCTTGGTCTTCCGAAAGATGCACAGCCAATCATACGATGGTGCTTTCAATATTGCCGGGATGACGACTGGAATGGTTGCCGGGACGACGACTGGAATGGTTGCCGGGACGACGACTGGAATGGTTGCCGGGACGACGACTGGAATGGTTGCCGGGACGACGACTGGAATGGTTGCCGGGACGACGACTGGAATGGTTGCCGGGACGACGACTGGAATGGTTGCCGGGACGACGACTGGAATGGTTGCCGGGACGACGACTGGAATGGTTGCCGGGATGACGACTGGAATGGTTGCCGGGAAGACGACTGGAATGGTTGCCGGGAAGACGACTGGAATGGTTGCCGGGACGACGACTGGAATGGTTGCCGTGACGACGACTGGAATGGTTGCCGGGACGACGACTGGAATGGTTGCTCTCATGCTGACCAATAACCAAAAAAGCAACGCAAACAGTCGTGTACAGGAACGTGTGTGTCACGAACGCAAGCGTAGTGATGGAACTACCATGATCTCATTAGTTTTTAGCAGTGGCGAACATCTTTAATTATTCCCGAAAATGGCTCTAAAGAACGATCACGGAGTTGGTGTTTGAGGCCAGTCGCACCAAGTTTATTGACCTTTGCAGGAAGCGACGAGTTAATCGCTGTGATACACAGGATGTGTTCATACAACCACACTCTGGTAGTGCGGATCGAGGTGTACGACCACACAAGTTCGTATAATGCATTGATTGAATTTTCAAGACAATGGGTGATGGCATGAATAAAAAATACATGAATTTGTTAAACATTTTACATATTTAAACAAAATGATTCATGCTATTTGCTTGACACTTCCTTCGTATATATATATATATATATATATATATATATATATATATATATATATATATATATATATATATATATATATATATATATATATATATATATATATATATATATATATATATATATATATATATATATATATATATATATATATATATATATATATATATATATATATATATATATATATATATATATATATATATATATATATATATATATATATATATACATATATATATATATATATATATATATATATATATGTATATATACATACACACATATATATATATATATATATATATATATATATATATATATATATATATATATATATATATATATATATATATATATATATATATATATATATATATATATATATATATATATATATATATATATATATATATATAGGACGAATGCCTCCCAAAGCTGGTACCATTTACTTCTGTCCTGTGCTGTTCTCATCCATGTCATACCAACAAACTTTACAATTTCATCGCTCCATCTAGTTTTTTGACTTACCTGACTTCGAGAGCCTGTCATTGGTCTGCATTATGTTGTTAACTTTGTCCACCTGTTGTCCTTAGTTCTGTCCTTAGTTCTTATGTGTGTGTGTGTGCCTGCGTGCGTGCGTGCGTGCGTGCGTGTGTGTGTGTTTATATATGCACACGCACGCACGCCCGCATGCACGCATGCACGTAAGCACGCACGCAAACACACATATATAGCACATTTCGGGGATCAAGAATTTAGTATAGCTATATATGTGTGTGTGTGCGTGCGTGGGTACGTCCGTATATGCATGCGTGAGTGCGTGTGCATATATTTACACATATAATTACACTCACACACGCACGCACGCACGAATTGGATTTAGTCGTTAAATCTGGTAAGGCTAAAAATAGGGGATATCGAAAACGGCAGACACTTTATGGGGTCAAGACTGATCATCGGCGTGACTTCCATCCTGTCGCCGATCACATGACAAAGTTAATTATGATATTTCACCAATGGCAGAATTCGTGAGTTTTCAGCGTTTGGATTTTCTCTTCAATAAATGCTGGATCAAGCATTGAATGTTTTAATAGTTTATCGGATGATTAAAAAAAACTGCATACAAAAGTTGCACAAACGAGCTGGCATGTCGTAATGGATACTAGGAATGTTTGAATTTTCGAATAAATATGCATTTTAAAGGAGACGAGCAAAAATCAAATTAAGGAGGGACCTTTAAATTGACTTGCCATTTCTACACCAATTAAATTTTACTAAATTTCAATGTTTGGATCAATCAATGGCTGCAATATATGAAAGCAGCGGAAATTACACACACACGCACGCACGCACGCACCCACGCACGCACGCACGCGCACGCACACACACATAATGAAGATTTTGCTTCGCGACGAGGCACCGAGTAAAGTGGAGAAATATTTCTGGAGAAACACATGAAGTAGTGCCCCAAAAACACATGAAGTAGTGCCCCAAAAACACATGAAGTAGTGCCCCAAAAACACATGAAGTAGTGCCCAAAAAACACACGAAGTAGTGCCCCAAAAACACATGAAGTAGCGTCCCAAAAACACATGAAGTAGTGCCCCAAAAACACATGAAGTAGTGCCCCAAAACACATGAAGTAGTGCCCCAAAAACACATGAAGTAGTGCCCCAAAAACACACGAAGTAGTGCCCCAAAAACACATGAAGTAGCGTCCCAAAAACACATGAAGTAGTGCCCCAAAAACACATGAAGTAGTGCCCCAAAACACATGAAATAGTGCCCCAAAAACACATGAAGTAGCGCCCCAAAAACACATGAAGTAGTGCCCCAAAAACACATGAAGTAGCGCCCCAAAAACAGCCTCTGTGAAGGGATATGTGAAGATAAAGATGTCGAATGTACATGCCGGGACGAAAGGAGGGTCGACATACACGTAGACCGGTAATGGAGTAATGGCTGACCACTGTCCGTCTATATGTATGGAAATATCTCCTTCTGGCCTGACGGTGCAACGTTCTGGATGTTTGTAGCGGCAGGACACCCGGAACTTGTGAATCCAATCACCGGCTACGTCAACATGATCCGAGTGATGAAACACTTCCCCCACATGACTCAGAGTTACGTGAGTATGACTCCAACATGACTCCTTGTATGGTCACAGTGTGTACCCCTTTCTCTTTCAACTTACAACGTGTTTGCGTACATGTTTTGTATGCCATATTGTATGCGTAGACGTGTGCGTGGGGAGGTAATGGTGCAGAGGAGACAAATAGTCCCCTTAATAGAACCTGCCCGAAATAACCCGTGGCGCCTCTGGTGCATAATATCACACTAATATAGAGGTGAAATAACCCGTGGCGTCTCTGGTGCATAATATAACACTAATATAGAGGTGAAATCACCCATTGCGCCTCTGGTGCATAATATAACACTAATATAGAGGTGAAATAACCCGTGGCGCCTCTGGTGCATAATATAACACTTATATAGAGGTGAAGTAACCCATGGCGCCTCTGGTGCATAATATAACACTAATATAAAGGTGAAAGCGCTTATCTGCCTTTTGAATAACTTCGAACATCTCTAGTGTTCGTGCAGCGCAGTTGAGACCATGTCTACGTTCTATAATATGCAAATATGTATCTTGGAACATGTAGCTCTCTGCGAAATGGTATGTTTTTTGACAGTTGGCAAAAAACTGGTGTCAGTTTGTCAAGAAATATTTATACTTGATATTGTGGACATTTTAAAACCTTTATTTTCAATATGTTGTTAGTATCATACACGGATCCGTCAATAGGATGTTCAACATAACCAATTGCTGTTATTGCTGTTATTCTTCGCAGGTGAAAGAACAGTGGGACATGTTCCACCAATACGACACCAACAAAGACGGCACGCTTGACTTACCAGAAGTAAGTAACCGCGCCCTCTCTAAGCTTACCCATATATCATAGTTTGCTATATTTATTTGTGTGTGTGCGTGTGTGTGTGCGTATTACATAATAATCATACAATATAAACGCTAATAATACTAAGCTGTTACCTTTCTTCACATCTCTTCACGCTTTGAATATATTATTTATAGCTTTCTACGTTCCTGTTTTGTCGTCATAATATTGAGTAAAATAGAAATTCCAAACTGTATTGTATATCTGAAGATATATTGGATAACATTATTATATTCTGACAAAATACTGTATCCATTAACCTAAATCAATACCTCTTCCCAGTGACTCGCAGTTCCCCCTTAGCTTCATACTACCCTTTGCCAGAACAAAATCATACAGGATATTATTTCCCCAGAACTGTCGTTAACGGGAATTACCTTCCCACAGAGGTGATCAAGTCCCATCACTGGAGACACATAGGTCTCGTCTGGCTGGCTACACAGTACCAGAGTTGAACACACACCCACCTTTACCTTTTCATTGACATCTCCTCGCGTCGGCCAAGCCCGGCCGCAGACAGACACTTCTATGCAGCCAAACCCAGCGGAAATAGCATATTTCGATTTATTCAAGTGGCGCACTCTGGTGGATAGTTTAGAGAACACATTGAATACCGCGTCTGAACGTAACTGGTCAAATAACCCGGAAATCAGGGTCTTGTCTTTTATTGCCACACTGCGCACCAACACCCGATGTAATAGTATCCAACTAGACGAGGTCCACGTGCTATTACGTGCTATTACGTGCTATTGATAGAAGACTGCGTAGCTACAGCACACAGAACCTACTATTGCGAAAGAATGTGGTGGACGATTGTATAACACACGTCATGCTAAATCCTCTCACGGTTACAGATGATGTTAGCAATGACATCGACCCTCGGACAACAATTCACCGCCACGCAGGTCAAGGTAGGACGATTATGACGTCATTTCATTCAATGTTGTCCTCGTGCGAGGTATTTGCAGAATAACTGACTTACCCGCGTCGTGGACGCTTCTGTCGAGACATAAACACTTGAGAGATGGAATGTGTGCACGCACGCGTTCGTGCCTGCCTGCCTGCCTGTGCACCTGCCTGCCAGCCAGTTTGCCTGCTTGCCTACCTACCCAAATGCATGCATGCATGCCCGAATGCCTGCCTGAACGCGTGCATATCATTCAGTTTGGTCAACTATTTTAATTCCCCATTGTCTAGTCATTGTCTAAATGACGATATGTTTCCTGTCGCTATACGAGATCATTAGCCTGCAACATATGCCTACTACCCTGAATGCAGAGAAATGTAAGTTATCACACCCTGCGCCAATCAATCAACCCGTGACGCCAGGTCACTTGCCTCAAGCAAGGATATAACTTTGCTGTTTAATTCTCTGTATACAGGAGGCTTTGACAGAGGTAGACGCGGACGGATCCAACACGATCGATTTCTTCGAATACCTGTCGGTCGCAGACATGCTCCAGAATAAAAAGGGTAATTGATCTTTCAGCAGCGTTGATACTCTTCGGCTTTGTAAAATTCACCTTTACTTACCTTACAGTTACCTATCCTCTTCTGGCTTTATGGCCCACAACACTGCACGTTCTCCAGTTTGCTCTCTCTTTGGCCTCGTGTCTAATTTCATTTCAATACTTCTACCCAGTTGTATTTTTTCCTCCACATGTTATCTTTGGGCGACCCTCTTTTCGTCTGCATTCAGGCGTCCGTGGTAAAGTCATCAAGCAATGACTTTATCCATTCTCAGGACGTGCCCAATCCTGTTCCAGCTTATCCCGACTTATTGCCTGATATTTACAATTAACTTCCAACTGTCACTGCAAATAGAATAAGCATCTAACAGCGTTAAAGAAGATGCACAACTCGTTTAATTGGTTAACTTATATGAATGTCAATAGAGACGACCATAACGACATATACTAGCAATGGCGACAACGTTAACGACATATACTGTCGATACTTATAGCAATGGCGACAACGTTAACGACATATACCGTCGATAGTGATAGCAATGGCGACAACGTTAACGACATATACTGTCGATACTTATAGCAATGGCGACAACGTTAACGACATATACCGTTGATAGTGATAGCAATGGCGACAACGTTAACGACATATACTGTCGATACTTATAGCAATGGCGACAACATTAACGACATATACTGTCGATACTTATAGCAATGGCGACAACGTTAACGACATATACCGTCGATAGTGATAGCAATGGCGACAACGTTAACGACATATAATGTCGATAATTATAGCAATGGCGACAACGTTAACGACATATAATGTCGATAGTGATAGCAATGGCGACAACGTTAACGACAAATACTGTCGATAGTGATAGCAATGGCGACAACGTTAACGACATATACTGTCGACAGTGATAGCAATGGCGACGACGTTAACGACATATACTGTCGACAATGATAGCAATGGCGACGACGTTAACGACATATATTGTCGACAGTGATGATAATAATAGTAATAATAAAACTTTATTTTGACACCATCAAATCCGGGGCTACTGCCCGTTCACGGGTGTGTACATGCATGATAACGATTGCGACAACCTTAACGACATATAATGTCGACAATGATAGCAATGGCGACGACGTTAACGACATATACTGTCGATATTGATAGCAATGACAACAACCTTAACGACATATAATCGATAGTGACAGTCGTGGCAACGACATTAACAACGCATACCGACGACAGTAACAGCAATAGCGACGACGTTACTGATGTGTCATCAACCGCCACGGGTAGTAGCCGTGGACACTAACGACGTGTCTTGGTTCGCAGGTCGCTCAGAAGTGTTTCGAAGTTCTCTCGTACAGCAACAGGGCAGACACGTGTCAAAAACATGCGCTGTCATGTGACATCACGTGACACGGACATCGGCATCGACGTGGTGCTTGACATGCGCAGAAAACAATGGCTGCGGTTCTTATGTGATACGGGTGCATTGACGTGTTGTGTTGCTCTATATATTGTAATAAATTTCCTAGTTGGAACCACACCACTGGTGAATCTGTCACTCGTTGTTGTTGATGGTGTCCATTTGTTGTTGATGGTGTCCATTTGTTGTTGATGGTGTCCATTTGTCGTTGATGGTGTCCATTTGTCATTGATGGTGTCCATTTGTTGTTGATGGTGTCCATCTGTTGTTGATGGTGTCCATTTGTCATTGATGGTGTCCATTTGTTGTTGATGGTGTCCATTTGTTGTTGATGGTGTCCATTTGTCGTTGATGGTGTCCATTTGTTGTTGATGGTGTCCATTTGCAGAATGGCATTGTCAGTGCTGTTGTGATGATTGAAACGAAACGAGACGTGGCGCGGTGGCGTAGCGGTTAGAACGTCGGACTTTCAATCGAGAGAACACGGTTTCGAATCCTCTTACAGCTGCATTTCGAAGCTTTGACAATTTCGTTCAACCCACATTGCCACAGTTCATTCAGCTGTATAAACGAGTACCTGGCTACACATGTGCTGGAATGAACAGATCTACCAGTGTAAAGGGTTTTGAACAGTCCCACGGACTACATACATTGGGTAACTGGACGCATGGCTGTTTGGGGTATAACGATATATAAGTAAAAAGTCCACATTTGTACAGTCCTTATCCTGTAAAACTGAATACAATTACTTGGAATGATATTTTACTGTGAACTATTTTAAAAGGATTCAAAATTGTCGTCCAAAGCAACAGACACTCCAGAAGGCAGCTGGAGAAGGAAGCCGTTGGCTTATCGGAAGTTCAATCATCTCTATGCGGACCGTCCTTAGCAGATATATGTCGATTCCGCTTTTAAGCATATCATACAACCAATAGACATTAAGTAAGAATGAGTAATTTCTCACTTCAAATATACACTGTTTGATTGAAAGGAAAAAAATCCGAGAGCGCGTGAAATGCCAGCAGAGCGTGTGTACCGCCGACATGTCTGTGTGGTCTTGAGACGTTGGCACTGACAGAGCGTGTGTACCGCCGACATGCCTGTGTGGTCTTGAGACGTTGGCACTGACAGAGCGTGTGTACCGCCGACATGCCTGTGTGGTCTTGAGACGGTGGCACTGACAGAGCGTGTGTACCGCCGACATGCCTGTGTGGTCTTGAGACGGTGGCACTGACAGAGCGTGTGTACCGCCGACATGCCTGTGTGGTCTTGAGACGGTGGCACTGACAGAGCGTGTGTACCGCCGACATGCCTGTGTGGTCTTGAGACGGTGGCACTGACAGAGCGTGTGTACCGCCGACATGCCTGTGTGGTCTTGAGACGGTGACACTGACAGAGCGTGTGTACCGCCGACATGCATGTGTGGTCTTGAGACGGTGGCACTGACAGAGCAGCAACTACATAACCCTCAGGTTTGCGAGAACAATTGGGTCTGGAGAATTACAGGAGCAAAGGGAGTGGAGAGAAGGACGATGAATGACAAGAGGGAAGAGGTAAGGATGCAGTTCAGCCAAACGGGAAGTATAGTAGGAGGTCGGATGATGTGGGCAGGTCACGTGGTGCTGATTGATGAGAGTCGACAACCAGAGAGATCAGAGGCGATGAAACTGCAAGGCTGTAGGAAAATGGGAAGCCCGCAACGATACGGGGCTGCATAGATGGGGTGTTTGAAAAGCCAAGGAGGGTGACATGTGGAGAGAGAAGGTTCTCGAAAGGGAGAAGTGGGAAGGGATACACGAACTAGCCTAGCTTTATACAGGGTGCAAAGATGCCGAACAACACTGTTCGATTCATAACGCTTCTTCATGCTCTCTAGTTTGACTACCTTTGACTACCAGTGGCGTGTTTAGGAGGGAGTGAGCTATGCCCCATGGCTTATCTTTTTGGGATTCTATACCGTATTTTTTGGTTGCGCCACTACACGAATGACTAACCACGCCCCCTTGCCGCCCCCCTTTGCGAAATCCTAGATACGACACTGCTACATTCCTTTAGTTTGCAAACAAATATTTGTCTACAGTATATGATCCACGGGCAGCCAAATGATTCCGGTTGACCTCTACAGGAATTATTTAGATTGAACCGATCCACCAATGGCTTCCTTGTCCACTTGCCATCTGGTGTTTGTTGCTTTGGATGGCAACCTTGTCAAACTGCAGTCTTGTTTAATTTAACGGAAGTGTCCTTAATAGGGCGGGAAGATGTTGACGTCACAAACGCCACACGTCTAGCAACGCTTAGTACCGTACCGCGGTCTCAGAGAAGGACTGATATTTCTTGACGTGTTGAAGGAACGCTTAATGAAATTCGCGATTGAAAGAAGTCTGTGAAACAACGCCGCGGGTTCTCACCAGGTGTTCTATTGGATTCACGTAAGACGTTTATACGCGTGATGGAGTCAAAGGTATAAATGTGTCTTCGTGCAGAGTATGAGCGTGTGAGAGTGCGTGTGCTCGTGCACACGCGTGCATGCACGCATGCCTGCCACCAGCTATGCATGTTCCGTTACGCTGTATGCTCTATTTAATGTTATTTATCTGGTGCCTGTTGAAGTCGGTTTCGATAAGCATACCTGCTTACAGTCGTTACTACTGTAGCTTTCACGGTCGTTACAATGGACCACTTTTGTCGTTGCACAGTTCTCTTTGCATCAAATCACTCAGTGTTAATGCACATTTTCGTCCCTTTCGTTCTCAAAATAGTACTGACGTCTCCCTTTAATTGTGAATAACTGTGATGTGGCCAAGTAACACATTTCACTGTACACAGGACTCGAAGCCGAATTTTGTACACAAATTGGTGTCTTGGATGAACACATGCAACGAAGCAGGTAAATGACTTTAATTTTTAAGCTGCTACGTAATTCAATGTTCCTATAAAGTGTCTACTACGACATGCTAGCTCGTTTGTGCGAATGTGTTGTTTAGTTTAGATGACGTCAGAGAAATCATGTGAAAAGGGGCAAAAGTGGCTCCGCCTCTATATACAGGCATTCTATAACACAGACAGCTACTCACACTTTCGCAAGTTACCCGATCTACCGATCAAAGTCAATTCGTTTGATGATTTTTACCAAAAGTACGATTTCTTTTATTAAGCAGACTACTTAAATTAATCACACGTTAAAGGGAATTTACAACGATTTTCATTGGTTAACAGATACGTAGCTAGTTGAGGTTCCATATAATAAACATTCTTATAATTTTTCGATCTTAAAGTGCATGTAGATTCACAATGTAATACTTCATGTTTTAATCTTTGTTGCTGTGGAATACTTGCTGTCAGAAATAGGGGACAAATGTGATTCTCGTTTCGAGGCGATAGTTGATGAGATAATGCACTTTCAGCCTCCAAGTTGTGCACATCATTACACGTTAAATGTACCCATATCATTATAAATCAAACCATTGGTATTAGTATTGTTACATTTTAATGCTTGTTGTTTTAATAAATGGTAGAAGTAAATGTTTTATTGTTTATTCTCTTTTAATTCCAACTGTGTTTATGTGAGTAAATGTTTTATTGTTTATTCTCTCTTTTAATTCCAACTGTGTTTATGTGAGTAAATGTTTTATTGTTTATTCTCTCTTTTAATTCCAACTGTGTTTATGTGAGTAAATGTTTTATTGTTTATTCTCTCTTTTAATTCCAACTGTGTTTATGTGAGTAAATGTTTTATTGTTTATTCTCCCTTTTAATTCCAACTGTGTTTATGTGAGTAAATGTTTTATTGTTTATTCTCTCTTTTAATTCCAACTGTGTTTATGTGAGTAAATGTTTTATTGTTTATTCTCTCTTTTAATTCCAACTGTGTTTATGTGAGAAATGCGATTGCGTCTGCGTGGCGTTGGGGGCCGGAAGTGAGCAAATTTGTATAACACCAACATGGCGACAGACGAGACTACCGTGCTCTATGTATGTATGTAACAGGAATTTGAATGACCAATTAATCAACCGGTAAGAAACGTTGCATCTCACCTTCGAATGTGAAGATTTCTTGTACGGTCTTTAACTGCCGTAAACAGGTTCGACATGTCGTAAAAACAACATGTTTTATTTAATCGCCAAATCGTGTATTTTCGAAAATAGTAATCAAGAGATGAAAGATCACGATAGTATCACGTCTTGTCGGTACATTTTAATTAACCAATCGATGTATTATGAATAATAACAATGCAGAGTCGCAATGAAAATCGTTGCACCTTCCATTTAAACGATGGTTCAAAAGACCATCAAACTCTGATAATCATTACACTTCTGTGTGACATATTACGCAACCAACCCTAGATACATGGATATTAAGAATAGATCAAATATAACTTTTAAGGTATTGAATGGTCATAAAAATACAAGTATTTTATTTCACTTAAGAAAGATAGCAGAACTAGCGGACATGATGTACGTTAATGAAGTACAGTGTACGTTAGATAACAGAACGTATTCGTTCTTACATAGGACAGTGTACGTTAGATAACAGAACGTATTCGTTCTTACAGAGGACAATGCACGTTAGATAACAGAACGTATTCGTTCTTACAGAGGACAGTGTACGCTAGATAACAGAACGTATTCGTTCTTACAGAGGACAATGTATGTTAGATGACAGAACGTATTCGTTCTTACAGAGGACAATGTACGTTAGATAACATAACGTATTCGTTCTTACAGAGGACAGTGTACATTAGATAACAAAACGTATTCTTACAGAGGACAATGTACGTTAGATAACATAACGTATTCGTTCTTACAGAGGACAGTGTACGTTAGATAACAGAACGTATTCTTACAGAGGACAATGTACGTTAGATAACATAACGTATTCGTTCTTACAGAGGACAATGTACGTTAGATAACAGGACGTATTCGTTCTTACAGAGGACAGTGTACGTTAGATAACATAACGTATTCTTACAGAGGACAGTGTACGTTAGATAACAGAACGTATTCTTACAGAGGACAGTGCATGAATGGAACACGTGATCTACTGATTGTGTAAATGCTAGCAGCATGAATATTAAAAAAAAATAAAACTGACAAATATCACATATGAATAATTGTTGGACTATGAATAAGCTAATGACTTCCTTGTCCACTTGCCATGTGGAGTTTTAGCTTTGGATGGCAATCTTGTTAAACCAAATTGATCTTTATGCAGGGACGACGTCTCCGCCGGCACGTGGTCCAGTGTCCATTGAACGACCATCATGGGACTGGTCATCTTCGTCCAGTACCTCCCTGGATCGCCTCCACCTTAGGTGTCTAACATTTAGAATAATTCGTTCATCCGTAATCTACAGTGCAACGCTACACAGGGACTAACATAATCGCGGATAACAGAATCAGCCTTTAGTAGAATCACATATATATATTGGCTCGGACAGAATCATTTCCTATTTCAACACTTTATTACACTTTAACAATTTCTTATGGTAAGTGATTACATTCTGTATCTACCTGCTGCCTTTCGGTGGATGATGTGGATTTCAAATTCATGGGTCAATCTCTAAACACCCACAACACACAAACATAATTCTTGATTCACCCATTTATAATTATCTAATTTGACTGCTTTTAGAGAATAAATATTGTCTTGGCGGCCCGTGTTCGTCGTTAAAGGCTAATGCATGAATGTCGTACTCAGTTGGCAGCGGTCAGTCAGGCGGAACGTGTCGACCGACAGCGTCTTCGAGTTGGACATCGCCTCCTACAGGTCACTCGTCTTCTCGGACGACGTCAAGTCATCGATGCGACCCGGAGACGGTATCGTAGTGGACAAGGACGGCCGGGTGGTCGGCACGGTGACGGTGCACGCGCCGTCCGGCCGGGCACGCGACGATACCGTGACGGTGAACGAGGAGGGAGATCACTGGGGCCTCGTGCGGCTGTTCCACGAGGAAGTCTCCTGTTGTGCCCGAGGCAAGACGGACTGGGACTGTGAGGGCGGCGACGACTGGGATTTAGGAGGCATGTTTAATGACACGGAATACGAGGCGATGAACGCCAGTGGCGACAGTGGGGGTCTCGTGTGAGAGGGAGAGAGGGAAGCAGTTGTGTTGACGATGAATGCCTGTCTCTTAGTCTTGTGTAAATACGGAGGTTTGCACAGATGTCAACGTTACCGCTTTGGGGCGGGAAATACAGCCTTTTCTTCCCGGGTCTTGCTGTCCGGGCTTTTCGACGAAATGTCGCGCTTTTATATCAAACTCATGATAAAATTATTGCTCTTTTTGTACGGTAAAATCGACATATGTGTTGCACACGAGGCCGTTCGAGGTACAAGTTATTTTTATTGTCTCAAGTTTTTTTCACGTTTTCTCTCGCGTATGCGTTCACCGCGAACGAGAACGCAAATAACAAAATGGCGACTCGTAAAAACGTCTGAGTCCCCTAAAATAGACAAAAGTTTGGTGTTTTTCCCTGAGCAGATGGTGACATCTGTGGGCTTGAGTGGATAGTTTAATTTAGTGATCGTCGAACAATAAATTAGCTGATGGAAGAGAACATGCAACTGTCAGAATATGATCTGTAAATCTATGTAAATATATATCTTTATATTATTTCCATTAACTCATGTATCTGTGTGTGTTTGCGTGCGTGCGTGCGTGGGCATGCATTATATATAAACATACAGTACAATTACAGGGAACTTTGTTAATCTCAACAAGCACTTGCAAATGTCTAAACAAAATATAGCAGATTGGAAATTTCGGTGGCCATTGACAACGAAGGAGGTCACAACAGTGACATGGTTTGTTAAAATCCAAGCAGGAGAAGAAGGCATGCCAAGCCAGCCGTTTCATCAGTAGTGCACACGGAAGGAATGCAGTCTGCCGTTTATGTCAATGGTTTGTGTCATTTAAATATTTACTTATCTCTGTATTTCCTTGCCTAGTTTTGTCAGCTTGCCGTCTAGTTCTGTCAGCTTGCCTAGTTCTGTCAGCTTGCCTAGTTTTTTCAGCTTGCATAGTTCTATCAGCTTGCCTAGTTCCACTCTTGCCCTTGTTGTGAAACGACTAATCACCAGTTCCTCTCCCCTATATGTAATCCCCCCTAGATTTGACACCCTGACTGATCACCCCCATGACAATTTCCCCAGAGAGTTTGTTTCTCAAATGAGGTCATAACACATTGAACACTTATCACACATTGAACACTTATAACACATTGAACACTTATTTAGCACCTCACACTGCTTGTGTTTCGTTGTCATCAGAGAACATTGCTTATGATAGTTTCGGACAAGATCGTTAATATTTTTTTTTTGCCACGGAATAAATGTTTCCGACAGGAGGTATTTGTCTTTGGGAAACTGTCTGGGAGGAGAGTAATTGTTCTTGAAGGTACATACCCTCATATTATTTGATAAACTGCCCTTGTCTTCAATCGGACGCAGATTCACAACGAAATCTTCCGTTCTGGGGCAAATCTGCACCTTGTACTGAGAGGCACGCAGCCTCCCACGCTAGGGTGGAACAATGGGGAAGAATCCCTACCATGAGTAAATTTCCCCCGCACTCCTTCAGTGTCCACAACTGCCTGGTAATTCAGTCACACCTGCAATATCACTGTGCTTTGGACTGGGGTTGACATTTTTGTCACAGTCCGTGCTCGCAACAGCGACGTTGTCTTTTGAGATTGTCCCGACAGCGACGTTATCTTGTGACATTGACTCAACAGCGACGTCGTTTTGTGACATTGTCCCATATGTTGAGGTGGCCTGTTCTTGACTATCAACGTTGGTCAGAGATTGCGTTGTAGACTCCGATGCATCACCTGTTGGTTGCCCAAAAATCGAAAAAATGTACTACAACACAACATAACATAGAACACTTTTGCGCTATTGCGCTAAAATCCTCGGGAGATCCAAACCGGCAGCGAACCAAAACAAAAGAGGCTGGGCAGTTTCTAATCGATTAGCAATTCCAGTCGTAAATAGATGGATTGGTACGATGCGGAGCTGTGGAGGATAAGCGAGTTTAAACAGACGGGTTTTTAGAACACGGCGAAATTGTTTTATATATCCTACCGACTTAACCGTAACAGGGAGCGAGTTCCACAAAGTTGGTGCGGCAGATAAGAAAGCTCTAGTTCCGACGTTTGTCTTAACACGTTAGAAGTGCAAAATCTGATCGTGTTTACCGTAAAATCAAATTACATAGTATAAACTATATCTATTCTGACCTATCAATCGCACAGATGTGTCTTAGTGAATTTACTGTGTCATATGCAACTAACGTATCGCAAAAACTGACAAAATAACTCTGCATTACTGATAACCTGGTCCAGGATTCTCGAAGAAATTTAATCGTACTAAGAATTTGCGCAAATATGGCGGGTAAATTTCGTAGCCACGAAATTTCGTAAGTTCGCATTCTCGAACGACTTGCGAATTTGCGCAGCTACGAAAATAGCAACTTACGAAATTCTCGCGAAGTTTTGCCCGCGTTGCAACGGCTATAGTAACTAAATTTGTATAAGTGTTGTGTAAGTGTTGTGTAAGTGTTGTGCAAGTGTTGTGTAAGTTTTGTGTAAGTGTTGTATAAGTGTTGTGTAAGTGTTGTGCAAGTGCCCCTTCGCCATAGCTTCGTTTTTTCGAAAGAATCGAAGTCAAAAACATCGACATCGTTATACTGTCCAATTATTATCCGTTATCTGTCATGAATAATGTGTGTGGATTTAACAAGTTTGCCAAATACAGAAAAAAGGAAACCATTGGCATTAGCATTGTCTTATTGTAATATTGAGTGTCCAGCATAAGTTATATTCTATTCATCTAAGACTATGTCTAATTAAAGAATAATTAAAGGTAAAAATTAATACACGACAGACACAATAATAAAGTAAAAGATAACACACACATACTTCTTTGTAATAATATAAATATATAACATTATGATTAGTATTTGTAATCGTGTGTTACATGAAATAACCTATTTCAAATATCTTCTTTAATTACATCACTGACCCAACACTGTCAACCTCTCTGACCAAAGAAATAACAACACAAGGTAAGTTATATGACTTGGTCATGTTATGTAGGATAAAATGTACACGGTATACTATAACACAGTAATTATGATTAGCAAAGACATGTGCATTCTATTGAGTTTACACATACTAGTAGATCACGAATCATACAATACAATAACATTGAAATTATATTTTAATCCCATTATTGCGATGGATTTGCAATTAATTATTACAAACTAGTCCATGCAAATAAAGATGGTATACATTAAATGATTTTAATGAAGGGTTAAATTAAATAATGCTATATACCACACATGACTCATGCTTGGCTTGCATTTAAAGGCTAGTGACACTGTGTTATAGACATGTACAAAAGCTGTTACACAAGTACGTATCATATGTATACGCAACATGCTTTTCTGTGTGTGTCACTAGTAGTACAGTAAAGACGATGTATCAAGTAAGGCTTTAATTTGCATTTGTTTTAATTAAATATCAATGATTGATGAAGTGCTACACCATAGCCTATACATTCATTTTCAGAAGGAAACTTGATAGAAAGGGAGAACTGCTGCATCTTGAAATTAAAGATGCAAATTGCAACTACTGCAGCACCAAAACGACAATTTAGTGGCTGAAATAGCTTATAATCTTACAATTCCATGAACAGTGTGTCAATGTGACTATTCAGGACTGATCACATAATTAACAGCTGGTCCAGGGCACACAGACAGTGCTTGACTGCATACATTTGCAATCAAGTTGATATCTTTGAAGAATCTGAATCATAAAAGTAAATTTGCTTTATGGACTATATCATATCACTCGATCTTGTTAGAAATGATGCACAGTGTAAACATTAACATCACATGTACGTATTTTTACAATTGCATTACATGTTCTGCCCATGAGCTGCGTGGTCTACTTAGGCGTATAGCATGTTATGAATATGGACACATTTTCACAGTTATTGCTTATAAGTGTGGATATAAATATAACACTGTAACAGCCATTCTACAAACTGGCCACTTTCACTTTTTGATACGGATACACATTATCGATGTAACTTTAAGAAATATAATTTACATTTTGCAAATCACATTGCAATGATCTGGTGAAATAACAGGCTGAAGTAATAGTATGTACTTGTGTATAATACAACAGTATTGTAGGTTCCTGAGGACATAGGGGCCATAGACGTTAATTATTATTACTATTATTAATTGACGTCAGCGTTGTCAAATGTTCTAAACTCTCAAAATATAATGTGTCTATTCATGTTTTTAGAATCAGTTGTTTTCTATGTTTTTATGTGAAACTGTAAATAAATAGCCAGGATTTGTAATTTACCATATTTCTTTGGTACTTTACTTTATGAAGACATCTTCCATTACATATATCAGCCAATATAACGCTATATTAAGGACGTAAAACTATGATACATACATACATCCTTTTCAACTCTTTTAGGCTAATAGCCTTTTAGCTGATCTTTACTGTAGCTTGTTCGTGGGTGGGAAGTTGTCACTTTGCTCAAACGTGTAAGCGCACCACAATTTGTCTAGTTTAGATTTGAATGCATTTAGCGAGCTGAAACCACATCCTCTGTGAGAGATTTCCACCTGTTCACTACTCTGTGTCTAAAGTAGCTACTCCGTCGTTTAGCTCTCACACGTTCCTTCTTGAGCTTCCGGCTGTGTCCCCTGGTCTCTGTGTTGTGGTCCATCTGAAATGTCATTTTACAACTTTGTAGATGCCATGTAGATGCAATGCGGCCTGACATGGAACACCATCACCATCATCAATGGGCTGCAGACCGACAGCAGTGGCGCTCTCTTGTTGATGCCTTATGTGCCACCGGGCACGAAGAGGACTAAGTAAGTAAGTAGTAATAGTAAGTAAGTAATAGTACAGGCTTGGCAGCTTCAACGCATTCAATCTGTCGCAATACTCCTGGTACTGGAATTAGCTTTGTTGCTCTTCAGTGTACATTTTCAAGCATCCTTTGGTCTCTCTTGAGTGTTGACCCCCAGATAACATTTCCATACTCTAGAATAGATCTTACCAGACTTGAGTATAACTTCTTTATGGTTAGTCCATCCAAGAATGTAAAGGACCTTCTAATAAGCCCAAGCATCATGTTAGCCTTATTTGCTATTAACTCCACATGTTGGTCAAACTTTAGTTCCGGGTCCACTTGCACCCCCAAGTCTCTCTCATCTATGGTCTCCCCGGGGGTAGTATTAGTTCCACTACTGGCTATAACATATTCATATTTGTGGTTGTTTCGCCCCAGATACATCACTTTGCATTTCTCTTCATTAAAACATCGTTGCAATTTTGTGGACCACTCTTCTACTTGTTTTAGGTCTGCCTGTCTCTTGGTCAGACTGAGTGGTGATGTGTCAGTCGATTTTGGTGTCATCGGCAAACATGTGAACAGGCGAGTCCACCACCTCTGGCATTTCATTGATGTAGCATACAGAGAGGATTGGGCCAAGTACACTTCCTAACGGAATGCCGCTCGTGACGGGGGACTACGACGATTTACTACCACCCAGGAAGGCTGCAATCCACTCCACTGTAGCACTTTGCCACATATCCCATAACCTTTGACCTTGACTTATAGTCTCTGGTGTGGGACCGTGTGGAACGGTTTTGCGAAGTCAAGGTAAATTGCGTCAATGCTCTCTCACTGTTCAACAGCTTCGGTCCACTTATCAAGAACTGCAAGGAGCTGAGTAGTGCACAAGCGACCATAGACAAAACCATGTTGAAACTTGACAGTACAGTAGGTTATTGATCATCATCATGTGTTCCTTCACTTCATTTTTTACCGACTTCTCCATCATCTTACAGGCTACGGAGGTCAGGCTCATTGGACGGTAGTTCCCTGGTATGCGTGTCTTGCCCTTCTTAAATACTGGTGTAATACTTCCCTCTTTCCAGCACTGTGGTAAGGCTCCCTCATCGAGTGATGTGAATAGTTCTCGAAAAGGTTTAACCGGCTCATTCGCCATGTCAACCAGAGGACAAGGATGGAGACCATCAGGTCCTGGCGGTTTTGTGGTCTTCAATACTTTTTCGTCTGTGATCATGAAGTCAGTCAGTTCTTCCGTGTTGTGTAGTGTTCTTTCAAATGTGGGGGTATTTTCAAGGGTTTCTTGGGTGAAGACACTCGTGAAATTGGAATTCAGTACCTCAGCTTTGTCAGCATCAGTTCCTGTCATTGTCCTATTCGGACGCCCGAGGTCAGCCACAGCTGAACGAATCTTCATCTTTGACCTGGCATATTTGTAAAAAAAGCCTTGAGGTTGGCTTTAGCTTCATCGGCTATCTGTCTCTCGAAATATCGGACTGCTTTTCTCAGCTGTCTTTCCTTAGTTTGATGTTCTTCTGTATTTAATGTAATCCTGCTCATCTCTGGTTTCGCGGTACATCTTATGTGCCTCAGACTTTCTCTTTGATTGCAGTGATGGTCTTGGAATTTGTCCATAGTGGTGTGGGTTTTCTTGCTTGACCCCCATTGAGTGTTTTGGTATGTGCGTGTCAAATGCGTTTCTGATGGATATCTCTAGTATTTCGCAGCATTGTTCTGTTGATTTATCTTTGAATTCCCCTTTCCAGTTCCTAGAGGTCATCATTTCTATCATGCCGTCATAGTTTCCTTTGTCATATTTGTATTTATTGATCATAGATTTAGTTGCTTCGCATAGCAGCAGACGTTATACTTCAATAGCGTGTGATGACTTTTCCTACTGGAGCCGGGTACGTCAGCTTCTCGATCAAGCCCTCCTCGTTGGTGAAAATCAAATCGAGTGTGTTTGGTGAGTTGCTGCCTCTGTGGTGGATAAGCTCTGTGACATGCTGGGTCAGGAATGAGTCACGGGCTGCTTCCATGTAGAGGGTGGCTGGATGGTTTTCGTCAGTTGGCGAAATGTTATCACGCCAGTTGAGATGGGGTGGTTTAGGTCACCGAAAATCAGCACATGCGAGAATGGTAGATTGTTGTCCTTTATCAGAGTAGCATTTATCCTTGTATAATTTATGGCATCACTGTTTGGTGATCTGTAGATATAACCAATCAGCAGTTTGTCTTTTCCCATCATTTTAACTTCACACCATACACCACCTCTGTATCAACCATTTCTCTGCATTCTATGGCTCCTTTCACGCGTGTAGATACACACCCTCTTCGCGCACTTAAGATTTTCAATACGCTTGTATTATCCAGTACCCAGTCCTGCTTCTTATGTTTTTGTAGTTTATAATTTTTGGGCACCACCTCAGTCACTCCGATCACCAAGGGATTTTTTTCTCCTTAATAAGTTCAAAAGAATGTTGAGTCTTCCTATGTTCAAGATTTTCTTTCGAGGTAATAGCTTTAAAAAACAAAAGTTCAATAAAACACAGCAAGCCATTATTATAAGAAAAATTATTTTTGCATGTCAAGTTTTATGGGTTTTTCTTACATACATTAGTCATTCGAACACACAAAAATCACAGCAATTCTAATGCCATTGGCAATTATGGGCGGGAGGTAAGATTAATGGGAGGTGGATTCTCGCAATTGGTGGGAGGTTGATCCCCCAAAACAGGTTGGAAATGATAAGTTGAAACCCTTGCCACACCCCCTCAATATAGTGGAACTGCGTAATAGAAATCGCGGTTCAAGTGTATTTAAACTTGCATACATCACTGTTTTATAACACGCATTCAATTGATAAATCAACGCAGTCAATTAATAATCGGTCCCGTTTGTTGAGTTTTTTCATTATTTGTTGCGACGCTAAGACTATAGGTTGTCATTGGAAAGGCTTGGTCCTGGATGCCGTTTTCAAAACACGGCAGATGCAAGTATAACATACAGTAAAACTTTACAAAATGTTTCACTGATACATACCTGGATGTCGTCGAGACCCACAAATACATTTTCACGACGTCGTAACAAACGGTTGCAGCAAAATCGCCGTCTGAATACAGGCCACACAACTTACGAAACATTTACGCGACCTCTTGCGTTGTCGTAATTTTTACGAAAATCGCATCTTAAATGTTTCGAGAATAGCACTTACGAAAATTTCGTAAAGTTACGCTGTTTCGTCGGCATATTTGCGAAAACTAGAGTTAGGATTTCGTAAGTGGTTCGAGATCACGGGCCCAGTGGTATGACCTCTTATGAAAATATACCATGACATTACATGGTATACCATGACGTTACATGGCAAACTGTGGTAGGGCGTACTTTTTCCTATATTGTGTATGGTAATTTTTGGCATACCATGGTATATCTTCCATGGAATACGATGGTATATTTTCATAAGGGACGGCTGCGAGTCTGGAGAGGCGTTAGTGTATAACCGAGATCCGTGATGCCTATTGGAACTCGCGGTTTCAGTTGCTGACCCGTAAGAGGGACAAGACTAAGCAGGACTACGAACTACTCCAGCCTACCTGTTATACCGGTCTCTGCGCATCCTAAGCATGCAACTAACATTATAACTTAGAGAGAGGATATGATCCATGGAGATGAGATGCTAGCGTAACACTGAGCATTCCATATACAGACCATGTCAACAACGAGGAAGTCAGCAATATAATCAACCAAAACATCGGGCAACACGAATATCTCCAGTCTACGGCAAGAAGGCGCAAGCTGAGATGGCATGGCCATGTCACAAACTTCACTGGCCTGGCAGAGACCATCCCCAAGGCACAGCGAGAGGCAAGAGAGGCAGACAGAGAACGAATTGGGCGGACATCAAGTGGCAGCAATGACCGGTAAAGGAGGAGACATGTCAGATCACCACCAGAGGTGCCCAACGACCACCTGTGGTGACGGGACAGGTGAGGTGAGGTAAGCTTACCTGCGGCATTAGACGTCGGGCTAACCAGTAGCGATGTCCGCTCGTTCCCTCGGTCGCCTGCCTGCGGTGCAACAGTGTTTGCCCCAGGGGTGATATCACGCTTGCATATTGGGCAAAGTCGCTTCACTCGGGTGAGCCAAGGGTCAATACACGTTACGTGGAAAGCTGCAAAGACGACTCGGTTCAGTAGAATAGCATCGTTTCATTAACTAGCAAATCTACCGTTCCTCCAGACGAGATAACTTGGGAAGTTCGTAATTGACAGTCACGATAACAATAAAAAACCGCAGAAATATCCATGTATGCCTTGGTACTTGATGTTGCCAATCTCTCGAAATTGCGACGCAATACTGGCAGTTGTAGTAACGTCTTGCCTTGATTACGTAAGTTGGGACATTCGAAGAAAAGACGCATGACGTTGTCAACAATTGTACGTAACTGTTCGCGTAACGTTACTGACAATAACTACAAAGGATAATTCGACTGTTCGTAGTAAGGGTAATAGCGGACTGAATTTCGGAAAAATTAAACTGAGACGATCCGACCGTGGGATCGTGGTTGCACCCCTAAGCACCCGAAATGCAAAGCGTCTAGGAGTGGCGTGACATACAAACATACGCTTGCTGAATTGCAGAAAGATGACAACGTCACTGCACTGCAATGAACAACGCATAAAAGAACGTGATGCAACAACGCTTGAGACAATCAGACGAAAAGCAGGTCAAACAAAGGATTTTAAGATACCGAATGGCTATGGAAATATTTTCTCACTTAAGGAAGATAGACGAACTAGAGGACATGATGTAACTTTAGTGAAGTCCTTAGCAGTGTAGATTAGATAAGATAAGAAAGTACGGTAATTGAATGGAAATAGAAGTCCACTAGATGGAACTACAGAACTACATTTATATACAAGTGTGTAATACGGCTATTGTTGGAAGGAAGATACGTGCAGTACACTACAGTACTGAAATACACTACGTAATGCTTCAGAAATACATTACATCTACCATGAGACATAATGTATATAGTACACGACACTACATCAATGCACGAGATAACTTCACAGAACAACAGACTATTTTACGGAACAGTAGACTGCTTCACAGAACAACATACTATTTAGCGGAACAGCAGGTGACTTCTCGGAACAGCACATTATTTCTCGGAACAATAAAAGTACTTATCCACTTAACAGGACAGTGCATAACAAGATGTAACAAGAAAATATTGGATTTAAAAAAACTATTAAAATACAATATAGAAAGGAAAGAACTAGAATCACAATGTATAAGGTTAGGGGACAGTTCAAAATAGTACTAATATGCAGTACATGAAACTGCACAGATAAAAAGTACATACCATGTGTGCAGGGCAATACCCTTAGCGAATCGTCATCCACATAGTCCTCTAGGCAGATGGCACACGTGTCATATGGGTCTCCTGTCACGCAGCAAAATGATCGTCAAAAAATCCCCTCTGTGGCAAAATATCATGTGGAACATGGAAAACACCTGGGGCATGGTGACATCGGGACGTTGTCTCGCATCAAAGAAGAGATGGTAGAAGAAGTGCTATTCTGTGAACCCAAACAACAATTTGTAGCTAGGCAAGGAACAGGAAACCAATAGGAGAACGGGGCTGAGTCAGAACGGATCTGCTGCGAGCGCCAGAACTACGGAGTATGTTAACTTGGGATTTGGGTTGGAATATAATTTTATCAACATAAAATGATGAAAAAGATGTGTGTTTATGGACAAGTTGGCAGTTGCAACACATGTTCGTAAGGACAAATATTATAACGAATAAAGAGAAATTCCAATACTCATTCCAGAAATTCCAATGCTCATTCCAGAAATCCCACTGTGGGAAGAATGGGAAAGAAGTACGTGCGACAGGATAGATTATATGCAGTTGGACACCCCTAGGGTAGACACACCCTCATACGATTTTAGCAACGCACAGCCAACAAACTAGTTCCTACTTTTATCGACATTTCATCCACATCTGACCGCCGGATGGTGCTGTGATCAACAGACTGTCACATGACAATATATCCCACACGTGTATGATAACATATATAATTAATTAATAATAAATGGCCCATGTAATTAAAAAGTCAGTAAAAGTAAAACAGTCGCAATTGTTGTTTATGCAATGTGTTCATAAGAACCATAATATGGATATCTTGAAAAATATAGATGCATAAAATTACTGATATTTAAGGCTTTGGAATAAAAATCGCATTTGGAAACGACCAGTAATTGGCATTGCAGAAAACAAGCCCTTCCACATAGTTAATAATATTATAATCACTTCGGGCCAGGGCAATTTGATTCACTTACTGGGTTCATTTTAACACATTTGGAATAGGCAATTATTCCTTGCTAGCCAATATGTTTAGTTCAACGAAACGGCCGATTCTGTCATCGATGAATATGTACCGAACTTGGCTGCAGTCTGACGTACTAGGTATCTGCCAATAGTTGGCCAAATGGCAGCAGAACTACCCACCAGTTTTGAACTTTATTATAGGTAGCTTGCTTAGGTTGACTTTTGACGCGCGTGATTGACGTATCAGGACCCAATTGCCGAGCACGCTCGCCATCTGTAAGAATACAGTCCAGACACATATCTATCGCTTAACAACATGCAAGAGAAAATGTAATTTATCTCGAAACCCACACCCACGCACACATAATAAAATTTATTAAACACGTACGTATGTACACATACATTCATATATACAAACACGCACGAACACACATAACACCTCAGTGTGCCCTTCACATTAGTGGGGGAGGCCTCCTCTTCCAACTTGCCCTACCAACTGCTAGGAAAAAGCCTCTCCCAACGAATGACACTTTACATGACGTCACCTTCCCTTATTATAGTTCCGTGTCATATTATGTTGCTGTATGTCTCCAATGTCTAGATAGAAAACCGCTGTTACTACAAAATATTAATAACCATATTACCTTCCCATTATGGGGCTTAATTTTCTACTTAACTTACTTAAGATTCGTGATATAATCAAGTTCCTTTCATACAAACTCCTTGCATATAATGAAGCCATACGCGAAACACTACTCATATCGAAGGCTATACTAGCTAGAACCACGTGCGGGCGTGCGTGCGTGCGTGCGTGCGTGCGTGCGTGCGTGCTTGCTTGTGTATTACTGTATGTATGTGTGTACGTACGCTGTATGTTTACTATGTTTGCGCGCACGTGCGTGCGTGCATGAACCACATAAGAAAATGACTTAGCAATAACATATGGTGCTGACGTGAAAGCTTAAGAGCAAATGATTGTGTTAATGCTAGTATTGTGAATTAAAATTTTTTTTTAACATATCTGATAACGACGGGCTATACACAGACGATAAATCTGTTGGACTCTTGTCCATTTGTCATCTGGGTTTGGATGGCAATCTTGCTAAATCAAATAACAATAATTTATTACTTCACTAAACTGACTGAAACGACGTATGCAAGGTCGTGTGATAGTCATGTGATCTAGGTGCGTTGGTCATGTGTTCACGGTGCGTTGGTCATGTGATCACGATATTATAGTCATGTGATGGTTGCAAACTTACCACAGAAATGACGATGATGAGTGTTAAAAGCCCAAAGAACAGGATAAGTGGAAACGACACATCTTTTTCATAATGAAATGTTGCTCCAATATGTATTGTATATCTGAAACAATGTAAATTGTACTGCATATATGCATTCATGTTATATTATGTGGCCATTTTATCCAAGGACAATTCATCCATATATGCTTCATCCACAAAAATGGTACGGCTTAATGTATTGGTTTCATTCAAATGTGTCACTATATGGCTAAATCAGCCATGGACAACAGAATAACAGTGTTTATTTCTCTGAATATTTGTAGGAAGATTTATTTTATAGCAGTTTTAGTGTCAAGGATTTCAAGAGAAAGTCACCGGTCCACGTCGTAGTGATTGGTTGGGTCAAAAATTAAAATGTGTTGTGGCAGAAAAGTGTGTAGATAAGGTACATGCCCAGAGATGTTTCATCTACAGAAACATACATATGCCAACTCTGAATGGTGCACACCAGTAAGACTGATTCTGACACAAGAGGACGTTTCATCCACAGAGAAACATACATATGCCAACCCTTAATGGTGCACACCAGTAAGACTGGTAAAAAAATTCTCACTCTGACACAAGAGGACATAACCTAAACATAAAATGGATGCAGATTAAACATAAGAATATATTCATCTGTATATCGATGTACAGACATACGAAACAACATCTCACAGTCTGTGGTAGAGGCTCCATCTATACAATCTATTGGGGATAAAATAGACAAGTTGTGGCGAAGCCATCCTATCCAACAAGATGATGCTGCCCCACCTCTATCCTGCAAAATGTCAGACGCGTGCGCACAATCAGACCTGACAATATCCATAAATGAAAGAGCTGGCACAAGACGCATCAATGCCTAAATAGCCAGGACATGTAAGAAATCTGCAAGATCACGAACGAACCTTAGACTGTCTACGTCAGCTGGTTTGCCGCTCTTTCTCAAATGGAATTCGCTGTGCAAGCTGGAGTATATTGATTGGACCTTGCATTTTGTGAGAGTAGCTCTTTTTTGCAGAGTTTTGAACTGATAATCTGCCATTCCCAAAACGTGGCAAGCACGGACCATATTCACATTGTTCAAAACGCGAAAAACCGTAAGGAATGTTTTCTACGCATGTAAGACCATCACATCTAATAAAAGCTGTTACACTTACAGTTAGATTGGGAGAGTTGGCACCTGTGAACATGATCTGTCGTTGGACAAATTGCCTTGGACAGAATGCCTAGACTCATCAACAAACGTTGGCTTTAAATATAGCCACATTTCGTCGTAAACTTAAAACCCACCTGTTTAAACTGGCTTATCCTCCACAGCTTACAACGAGAACCGCTTTTCGATTAGGAACTGCGTCACTTCTTTTGTTTCGGTGCGCTGTCGAGCTTGGGTTTCCCGGCAATTTTAGCGCAATAAAAGTGCATTGAGATTGTTTTCATGAAGCTACTTAGCGGCTCGTGTTTACATTTTAGTTTTTGTTTTGTCAGGACCCGACAGGTATTATTATGCATTAATTAAAACAACTGCACATACTACTTTAACTAATCACACACTACATATTTGAAACATCATCAAACCTTATTTGTGATGAGCTAAATCATTTGACGAGGAAGTTTTAGCAGAAACAGTGACCGCCCAACCTACCGTGTGTTTCTATTGAAGTTCGAAATCAAGAAGATGCCATCTGATACACCAACGAATACTGAGGAAATGGCCACTTGACTGGCATCTGTCAATCATACACATACAGCCTGCTAATGCAAATCACGGGATAGCAAACTAAAATATACAACATCACAATACAAATACTATTTTAAGATTTATATGTGGGTGTATGCGTTTAATGTTTATATAATCAACAAAACAAGAAACTTGACAAGACCTACTGTGCTAATAGTCCGGGTGTTGGCCAGTAAAGTGTGCACAGAGGTCTGCACGGTGTTTTTTTTGCATTTTTGTGACATTCAAACCTTCCAAGTCAATAATCCGTACGACGCCACCATGGCACCGTTGAGCGATTTTGCATAAACCCATCATTATGCAAATTAGTTATCGCCATTAAAATAAATACTACTTTCCTGAATATTTCGAATAGTAAACACCAAAACAATCAAAAATTATGTCCAAACGAATGTTTTCATTTCATGATTATTATTACGTCAATGAACAAATTATAATATGCAAATTTGTCGCATGAATATGTAAATTAGCTCTGACCACTATACCTCACTCGTTATCATCAGCTGCCAGTGTTTGTTCATTCCGACAGCCCGTTTCTGCCCGACAACACATATAACTGTTCATGGCAATTTGGCTGCTGTGCACCGAAATTGCGCTGTGTCCGAGAAACATCCACAGCGAATCATCTCTAAGACTTCAGACAACGCAAGGGTGACATAATCGGAATTAGTGACCTCGATGCTTCATCACGTGCCCAGCCGTACTTTGTTGGATCCAAAGTTGGTGGTTTCGACTTGACATCCGACTTGACAGCCGACTTGACAGCCAACTTCCATATTGCAGTCTGAATATGAGCGCGTCGTACGTTTTGTTCAAAGGCTTCGGTGGCAGGTGGCAGAACCTTCAGGTTTGGCGTTGTTGTAACCTTTGGCTTCCCCATCTTTGTAGCACACACGTCTTTGCGAACATCAGGCATGCTGTTTCTTTCCTTGCTTCCACAACACGCAGCGATAAATCCAGTGGCCTCAGAAACTACCTCGATACACACATCAACTTCACCAAGCTTGCAAAGACCGTGACCAGCTTCTAGCGCCTTTATAGCAGTGCCTTTCCTTCTGCCCCACAACTGCGCAACTGTGTCGCATCCGGAGAGAGCGTGTGCAGCTGGTGGTTGTCTGACGATTCCTTCATGTTTCCTTGCAGTGGCCCCAATATCTATCACGACTCGCCCTGAACTGATGCTTTCCATTGTCAGACTGCACCGCAGTTGAAGTTCAGTGAAGTGATATACAAACAAGATAAATACATATGTATTATCACAAAGGACTGTAATGCTTTCCACTTCGTCGCTGGCAACTTTAGCCACTTGCTGCATCATGATGACATCTGCCTCCTCGAGTGTCGTCTTCAGATCTTCAGACGCCTTTGCAACCCTCGATGAATCTCCGTCGGGGAAGATTCTTGGGCTGTAACGATGCGCCTGTGGTTGGTTGGCTTTCCTTGTTGACTTGCCGCGATCAGATGATGACAAATTATTTCAATCAGCTGAACCTTGTTTTCGGTCACAATAAGAACAACTTTCTGGGTGGCAGCGGGGTCTGCCGACTCAGCTTGTGGTGTCTGCTAACCTGTTGGCCAGCTGTAGCTAATCATGTTCCGCTCTTTATGCTAAAATCATGGTATCTGTCGAATACCAAGTATATATCACTCATTTCTACCTTCCCAACGATGAAGCTAGTGAAACTGACCACAAAGTCTCGCACATTCTCGATGGGGTTTCTACCTGGATTCTTCTTTAGTGTCGCCTTTGTCTTTGTTATTCTCATCTCTCCATTCTCTGCGAACATTGATGTCGGCACCGGTCCAAGCTCATACTGTAGAGCGTCACTGAGTTTGGTGCCGAGAAATTGTTGCATTCCTATCACCCTCGAGTAGATTATATTTACATCGCATACTGTTGTAGCTCCCACTCGCAAGACTTCCCGTGTCACTGCCCTGGTCACGACCTCTTTAGACAACGTAGCATTGAATCCTTCTGGCCAGCTTTCTTCAAAGGAACGCATCTGTGCTCTTCCTATTTCAACCGCATTTGGCGCATTCACCTTCTCTGACCCAAGTCTGCCAGTGACAACGTTGATGACCCTATCTGGATGATCGGCTGGATCGAGAGGATCGATGCTGGACTGGAACTTTTCCCTTATCTTTTATCTGTCCTCCTCATCCGATCGTATACGAGATGGCTTCTCTTCCTTGTGGTAGTCACCTCTGTTACCGTGTGACCTTCCGACATATATTTAAGGTCATGGACGATCTGACTAAACGTGTGCCTACTGTAGGCCCATTTCTTCAGTGCAGAGTTTCCATCGTAACTCCAACGACTTCATGCGGGTCATGACCGTAGCGCATGAAAGTTGACTCTATGTGCATATCCGACCAGATGCCGTTCCATAAACCTTTCTTGTGACGCACTACATGTTCTCCCTTCGTGAACCTTTCACGAATGTCGCCGCGAAGCTTCTCCATCGAGCGATGGTAGTACAGCCCATATCTACCATAGTTTTGGTGTCCGACGGCAAAAAAGTATGATACCATTTCTGTGCCAACCCAAAGATGCAACGGCCAGTCACCTTCCAGTTCAGCCCAGACAAACGATGAATACACCACGTCTACATTTTCTTCAGCAACGCGAAAGACGTAATATGTTATTCGATGAACGATCGTCTTAACCAAATTACGCGGCACCGCCACAAATTAACACCTCTAATGAGAAGAACTCACTTTTTCCTTGGCCCATAGATAACAGCTTGTCTGAGTGGGAGTTCACCACAATGGCAGCTACGTAGCCTTGAAGTTGAGCGTGCAGAACCTGTCACATATCAACACGTTTAACAACGGAAGAGAGAGTTAAGGACCGGCCATGCATAGGTTATATTGCTTGGCTTCTGTTTGTAATTACAATCGTGTTTTCACTATTCACCAGCAGCGGATCCAGGTGGGTCTTAGGGGTCTCAAGACCCCCTCTACGCCATGGAGGAGGGGTCTTAGACCCCCTGTGTCCGTGGCCAATGTTACGCTAGTGTTATGCAAAGACTGGAGTATTAGCAGCCGTCTAATATTAACCCTTATGTAAACAGAACGATACATGTGTGCCCCCCCCCGGTTCGTAAGTAAAATGACGTATGAATACAACTGGTTTAGAACCACCTGCAAACAAGCCTAGATCCGCCTCTGTTCACGGTGGCATGCCTGTGTTCTTTCATTCCGTTATAATGCAGGGATGATTTCTATGTGCAGGCCTATATATGTTATCGTCATGCTTATAGGAACGAGGACCCTAAAACCTTTCAGATGGGATGCATGAGGTAGCAGTATCCTATCTGTTGTAGATGTCACATTCCCAAAGTGGCTGCATTATTAGCAATCTACGTACCAATAATAACTGTCATCAGTTGACCTGTGTCAATTATCTACATTTGCGGATTAGTGTTGTTTATTTTATAAATGTACGCATCAATTTTCTCTCAGTGAAGTGTGATCATAAACTGTAACTAGCATTCAATTCATTGAAGTGTGATCATAAACTGTAAACTAGCCGGCTTACTGTGGTTGAGGATTTGTACTGCTCGTAAAAACAGTTAAATAACTGTATAAATTAACTGCACGTTGCAAGGATGTTGCACTATAAATGTATGCATGCCTGTATGCATCCATCCATGCACCCACCCACCCATGCATCATACCGCCCGCGCACCCACCCACCCGCCCACGCACCCGCCCACGCGCCCGCCCACCCGCTGTAATATAAACAGAAATGTAATATTCGATTCTGGGGCACGTGCGTTTTGCAGGTGTTGTACCTTTGTTGAAAATTCACAACTGCCACGCCTCATGATAGCAATCCAGTCACGAGATCGGGGTGGAGGGCGTACAGGCAAACACCCATTGGAGGGAATCGTGTACATTAGATGACCCTAAAAATATCATCACGACATACATTTTACACAGCATCACCAATATAATTACCTTCGACGGGGCTTAATAATGCGTAAACACGTTATATAAGAACAACGTAATTAGTTAGTTTATGTGCTTATACAGATGTAATGACATCCATTTTTTTTACTTTTACACTTGTAATGAAGTACATTTTGCCACCAGTAATTTAGCAGTTGTAATTAAGCAAATTGCTCTGCACTCTTGCCATTCTAATTAAGCACATTTTCTCTACACTTTTTAAGTTGCAATTTTTCAGTTGCAATTAACCATAGAGCTACCGGCACTCCTGACTCTACTGCAGGGGAAATAGCTGCAGGAATTGGACCAACCTGTATTCCCCTACGAGGCACCCGAGGTCCAAATGCTGCCTTTACGCCAACCACTATACCCACAGGCTCCCTGTCATAGTCAAACTGAAAACACAAAATAATAAAATTAAAGTTTATTTAGTTACAATATGCGATAAGGAATGTGTACTTTTGCTAAGAATTATATAGACTGATCACAAGGAAACAGTGCAGGGCATATAACAGGATTGTATATCAACATTCAAAAATAATGATAGAGAAAAGGTAGAATAGTATATACTTATTGGTGAGAATTACTATAAGATAAACACAGTACAATTTACATTACAACATGTATACATGATAATCTAATGAGACAGATAATACTGAAACAATTATATTCATTGTGAATCAATGTGGTGATTTCAAGTAAAATTCAGCAACATTTTGGTCATGTCTATTTGGTTCCAATTAAACGCACGCACGCACGCACGCACGCACGCACGCACGCACGCACGCACGCACGCACACACAAACACACACACACACACACACACAAACACACACATATATATGCATTCTTTAAATTAAAGATTCTTGAAATAATTCAAATTTGTGTTAAGGTGAAAGTTCAACAAAATACTAGATTTGTGCATGGTACAAGAACTTGTACCAATAACAAAACGCATTGAACAAATGCTTAGCATCAACAAACAAGGACTAAACCTACCACAACCAACGTGACATTGTTATCCGTGCACACGGCACACCGCAAGCAGACAACTGTCAGACAGGTAACTGCTAGGCAATCCAGCAACAAGGTCATTGGGTCAAGGTCATCCAACTGACCTGGTTGTGTCTTAGGTGGAGCCTGCTGTATCTACAACAGAACAGTTGCATGGAGTGAGTGACTAACAAACACAGACAACTGGCATCAATTGATAAACATACCTTTGGACGATGATAATGAACTAAAACAAATTATATTCAATTTCCAAATTCTATTAAGTTCTGGCATCTGAAAGTTGCTGTGTTGACGGTTGAAAAATGGTGTTTTAAAAGTAATCTAGATTAAAAAAAACCATACTTGTTTTAATTAAATCAATCGTTTATTTGAAACAATCTGGTGTAGAGATATCTTTTATCTGTAAACACTTTCAAACAAATGGAGGTGTTATTGTTCAGCTACTTCGTTTAGCGGCATACACAGGTGCAAAATTATGTTTAACAAAAAGTATTTACCGATCACAGTTCGTAACTTGACACAAGGAGCTTACGTCAAGTGCACGCATGCAGTTTTGTTTCATGTCAATTATGACTGCTAAATTTGAACGATGACGTGTGATGGTAACAGAAAAAGGGACGAGGGTATTTTCACGGTTAGCCACAGGTCGATGTAATTCAAAGTTTCATGTAGAAGGGGGTCTATTTTCCATGTTGGTTTCTTCCTTGGCGTAGCTTTAAGATTAGCCTTAGGCTTAGCCTTAGACTTAGTCAGCCTCTACTAGTCTCACCAATAATGTACAATTTATAGACAATAACTGAACTCAATTGTCTACTCTCGACACAAACTAAAACGTTCAGCCAACGCAATGTCGTTTGATTTAGCCAAAACGCCAAAGGCAATGTTAGCAAATCGTCAAAGCCAAAGCCAGGCAAAGGCCAAAGCCCAGCTACAAGCCAGGCCCGTGGCATGAGCATGGCCATGGCCCAGGCCATGGGCACGACAAAATCAAAACGCTCTAGTCTACTGCGTTCCGAATTTTGACAAATGCAGATAACGACAGCTTTATCTAAGAGCCTTGGCGTAAGCGTCAACTAATATTCAATACCTACCGGCGTACAACAACTGCAAACAAAGAAGAAAAATGGTAAATAACTTACATTACAGTTTCGCGTGCGTTTGTTGTTTCTTTCTGTAAAGGGTCATTGGAAATGACGTGGTATCACGTGATCACAGCAACTCGGTTGGTCGCTAGATGGCAGTTCTGTGTACATTTGAAAGCAAACTCCCCACCAGTGGCACCACTAACCATTTCACAACTGCCACAACTTTAGCCTCGAGGCTTATTACCACAAGCTACGTCTACATTTGATGAGCAGATTCTGCACAATTTATTTCATTTGGTAGACTTCATGTTTTTACAGAAATATCTCAGTTTCAATTGCAGAAAATTTCCGGCACTATTCTAGAATCCAGGCCCACCTCAATGTCGCTGTTATGACATACAGTATGTATAGTATCCTTGCACAATTCATGCACAACCAACTTACATATTTAATCACCTTTTCCGATCCTCGAATTGGCACACTTAACATGCTGAGTTACGCCATCTGGCGAATAAACGGGGCAACATGGCGCTCAATGCTGGTTAAATTTGTGAAGACGATCTTCGTGATTTAGTGTGTTTTTGCGCACAACATGTTTAATAGTTGACATGTGCGTGCATTGTGCAGGGTTACTATACACAGTGCTTGTTAATAACAGCAAAATAGTGTATGTATTGAAAATGTGTCTAGAAACACAATAACGTTCGTTTTTATTTGAAACTACGTTACGTTACGTTACGTTACGTAACGTTACGCGGTTGCCTGTTGCAATGACGTAACAAGTCGTAAACAACAACGCCGTTGCCCGGCCAATCATTTCTTTATACCAATCCACAATCGTTCATTTTGAATTAATAATCAAGTTGTGGCAGTGCCAGTGCCAGTGCCAGTGCCAGTGCCAGTGCCAGTGCCAGTGCCAGTGCCAGTGGTGATATGCTGAAGTGTGATTTGAAAGACGCAAAATAGGCACGTGTGTTTTCAAATTAGTCTTGCGATAAAAATCAGACAGGGATGGAATGTGTTAACCTTAAATGCTGTCTTTAGATGCAGCTAATTTGCCCGAGAGCCACCACCGCCTGAGACCCACCACCGCCTGAGACCCGCCGACGACCTAACTAGATATTAAAAGCAATTCGGGTGGGAGACCACGACACACAGGGCTATACCAGTAGTCGGGTGGGAGACCGCGACACACAGGGTTATACAAGTAGTCGGGTGGGAGACCATGACACACAGGGTTATACCAGTAGTCGGGTGGGAGACCATGACACACAGGGCTATACCAGTAGTCGGGTGGGACACCACGACACACACGGCTATACCAGTAGTCGGGTGGGAGACTGCGACACACAGGGCTATACCAGTAGTCGGGTGGGACACCGCGACACAGGGCTATACCAGTAGTCTGGTGGGAGACCACGACACACGGCTACACCAGTAGTCGGGTGGGACACCGCGACACACACGGCTATACCAGTAGTCGGGTGGGAGACCGCGACACACAGGGCTATACCAGTAGTCGGGTGGGACACCGCGACACACAGGGCTATACCAGTAGTCTGGTGGGAGACCACGACACACGGCTACACCAGTAGTCGGGTGGGACACCGCGACACACAGGGCTATACCCGTAGTCGGGTGGGAGACCACGACACACAGGGTTATACCAGTAGTCGGGTGGGAGACCACGACACATGGCTATACCAGTAGTCGGGTGGGAGACCACGACACACAGGGTTATACAAGTAGACGGGTGGGAGACCACGACACACAGGGTTATACAAGTAGTCGGGTGGGAGACCACGACACACGGCTATACCAGTAGTCGGGTGGGAGACCGCGACACACAGGGTTATACAAGTAGTCGGGTGGGAGACCACGACACACAGGGTTATACCAGTAGTCGGGTGGGAGACCACGACACACGGCTATACCAGTAGTCAGGTGGGAGACCGCGACACACAGGGTTATACAAGTAGTCGGGTGGGAGACCACGACACACAGCTATACCAGTAGTCGGGTGGGAGACCGCGACACACAGGGCTATACCAGTAGTCGGGTGGGAGACCACGACACACAGGGTTATACAAGTAGTTGGGTGGGAGACCACGACACACAGGGCTATACCAGTAGTCGGGTGGGAGACCACGACACACACGGCTATACCAGTAGTCGGGTGGGAGACCACGACACACAGGGTTATACAAGTAGTTGGGTGGGAGACCACGACACACACGGCTATACCAGTAGTCGGGTGGGAGACTGCGATACACAGGGCTATACCAGTAGTCGGGTGGGACACCGCGACACAGGGCTATACCCGTAGTCGGGTGGGAGACCATGACATTATGGCTCGGTGTACACTCTCCCTTGAGTTAATTAAAGCGACCGTGAGATTCAAATAGCGAGTCCTCAACAATGTTACAACACTAAAGCTTTTATTCGTGCATCTACCAAACTTAACAACATAAAACAGAAAAAATACATACAAGCAATACACATATTTCATACTAATTTTTTGGGGTGCCGTAATGTTAATAAAAATTTGCTTGCTAGAAAAATTTCACCAATGCTGCCTTCAAACACCCTGCAGCACCTTTCAGATGTGTTCCCCACTTAACGTCCCAACAACACATTCACTCAGTCACAAAACTTATGTACAATACACTCCTCTAGTTCAGTCACAAGATACATAGTTTGTCTCTGTCACAGATGAACTTTTAAAATGCGTCATTTGCATTGTAATAACCGTACAATGTGTAGCAAATAATTTATAAGCGACTCTTACCTATAACTTTTATTATTAAACATGTACAATGTGTAGCAAATAATTTATACGTGACTCTTACCTATAACTTTTATTATTACAATTTATTATTATATACTATATTATTATTATAACAATTAATTTTATCAATGTTGTATTTTAAGCGCCTGTGAACAGGTATTATATCCGGATATATGGCACTATATAAATATTGTTGGTTCACAAAAAGATAAACTCCACATTAAAACAAATGAAAAAAATGCAATGTTTAAGTTTAGGTTGTCCATTTGATCATTTAAAAAAGTAATAAATGTCACTGGTTAATAACAGTCATAATGTCACTGGTCGTAGAATAGGCTCAGGCAAAACAAATATTGGCGGTATATGGATTTAGACCTGATTAATGTCTGCATGACATCAGGTGTGTAGTGTGACAACATGTGTATAATGTGTTATCACGTATGTAAGTGCAACATCAGGTGTGTGATAGAAGCTGTGTAGTGTCACAAAAGATGTATAGTCTGATGACAGGTGTGTAATGTGACATCAGGTGTGTAGCATGAGATCATGTGCGTACTGTGATACCAGCTGTGTTGTGTCACATCAGGTACGTAAATGCGACATCAACTGTCCAGTGTGATGATACATGTGTAGTGTGACATCATGTGTGTAATGTGACATCAGAAGTCTGCCCACAAGACAACAGTGCGTTGTCTGTCACAGCTGAGTAGACTGCTCCCGGTAATGCTCCACGAACACGCTGTCACGGCATGCCTACAAACACATGAACACACTGTCATGGCATGTCTACAAACGCAAGAACACACTGTCATGGAATGCCTACAAACACAAGAACACACTGTCATGACATGCCTACAAACATAAGAACACACTGTCATGGCATGTCTCCAAACACATGAACACACTGTCACGACATGTCTACAAACACATGAACATGCTGTCATGACATGACTATAAATACATGAACAGGCTGTCACGACACGTCTACAAACACAAGAACACACTGTCATGGCATTTCTACAAACAGAACATGCTGTCATGGCATTTCTACAAACATAAGAACACACTGTCATGGCATGTCTACAAACACAAGAACACACTGTCATGGCATGCCTACAAACACATCGAAGATCACTTAAAGTGTTCCACAAACACATCATATAAAAGCGGTATTATCAGTGACAAGTCAAAACAGCAAATATCTTCAGGATATTACGATGGAACCTATTTGGACGTTTGACGTAGATTACCTAACTCAGAACAGGAGTTCAAAGGTAAGTACAACTGTTAGAAACGTTATGCATGTTTTGTATGATTGTTTGAGCTAGGTGATCTACGTAACATAAGTTCCTTCGTACGGTACGAACATTTCATGAAACCGGCAGTTGCCATTGGCACTGCCCTACCAAGCCTTGACCGAGCGTAAGGAGTTATAAGCCCTTGCAATGGCTGCCTTTTCTCCCGTGCAAGAATATACACTATACCTATTACGATATCTTGACTGCCCAAATATTTTTTACTGAACAAAATGTTTAAAATATAAAAAAAAAACAGCATTAGCTCAAAGTTTAGAGCGCCAGTCTGTTAACTGAGAGGATCTGGGTACGAGTTCACCTGCTGATTTTTCAAAATGTGCCCAGTTTCATTCGTCCCACGTTTCCTCAGTTCACTCAGCTGTATAATTGAGTACTAGACAGTGATGGGATTCCAGTGATGGAATTAAAAGAACAAACAGCTTTGGTGCAGCACTTGCAGCAAGGCTGGATGCTTCAATAGAAGTTTAAATGGTGTTCATGTGAACAGGTTGGCCAGGTACAAAGTATAATGTTCTCTGAGCAACGATTCTTGAGGAGCGCATTAGAAATTGTACAAGTCACAATACGAGAGATCCATCCATGTGTAAAGATATCAAGAGTGGACTGTTGTACATACGTGTGTTCATGGAGAACTTTCTCGACCTTGCTCTTGGCGACGTTCCAAATAAAGACAGCGCCGTCTCCGGACCCCGCCATCACATAGTCGCCGTCAGGACTGTCACAGAACACACAGGGCTAGATGTAGTGTCTTTTCAACACACAACTCATTAGTGCCGTCACGGTTCCAGGTATGGAACCGAAGTCACAGTTTCCTATAAGCACCATGGGTCTTGGTTATACACCTGGAACTGTCACAGGGCTAGTTATCAGTAAAGTCACACAATCTAAACTCAACTGTGTGTAATGCAGTAATTTTGGTTTTACAACACATTACTCGCAAAAATGAGTGAATGACTGTCTTGGCACATAGTCGCCCCCTCCGTTGTGCTAACTGCTATTCCAGGAGAGGTTAGCACAATGGGCTCTCAGTTGAGAAAACCCGGGTTCGAATAATCTTGCAGCCGTTTCAAAGCTTTGGCAATTTTGTTCATCACACATTGCCACAGTTCATTCAGCTGTACAAATGAGTTCCTGTCTAGACAGAGGTGTGTATGTGAGTGAATAGTCTTCGTGCATTAATTGCAGCATGACTGAATGCTTCCCAGAGAAGTTTAACAAGATTTTAACAAGATTTAACAAGATTTGCCATCCAAGCCAAAGGCCCAGATGGCAAGTGGACAAGGAAGCCATTGGCTTATTGAGAGTCCAACAATGTTCATCTACTTATAACCCGCCCTCCTGAGATATGTATCAACCTTGTTTTTAAACATATTCACGCTGCTAGCAGTTACACAATCTGTAGACAATTTGTTCCATTCATTTATTGTCCTCTGTGAGAACGAGTGCTTCCTGATGTCCAATCTACATTGATCCTTTACTAATTTTACCTCATGTCCTCTAGTTCTGCTATCCTTCTTGAGTGAGAAAAACATATTTCTATCAATATTTTCATACCATTTCAATATCTTAAAAACTTCAATCTGATCTCTTAACCTCCTTGTCTCTAGAGTTGTTAAACCACATTCCTTCAGGCGTTCTTCATAACTAAGGTCTCTAAGTTCTGGAATCATTTTAGTTGCTCTCCTTTGTATGCGTTCAAGCATATCTATATCCTTCTTACGATATGGTCTCCATGCTTGTATACAGTATTCTAAATGAGGTCTAACTACTGCTTTATAAAGAGGTATAATTAACGTTTTTCCCTTGTATGTTATGTTTCTTCTAATCAATCCAAGAATTTGATTACCCTCTGAAGCTGCAATACCACACTGCTCTGAAACTTTCATATCAGCGCTTATTGTAACTCCTAAGTCCTTTTCTTTTACAGTAGTACCCAGAACAGTATCTCCCATTTTATAGTTTACATTCAAGTTCCCATGTCCTGTATGTACACATTTACATTTCCCAAAATTGAACAACATCTGCCATTTCTCAGACCATTTCACTAATCTGTCTAGATCGTTTTGTAAATGTTGTTTATCACCATCAGTATTAACCTTTCTAAACAGTTTTGTGTCATCCGCAAATTTCAGTACGTTATTTGTTATACTGTCGTCCAAGTCATTGATATAAATTAAGAATAATATAGGTCCTAATACTGATCCTTGAGGTACCCCACTCAAAACCGATTTCCAATTTGAAACTTCTCCATCTACTACAACTCGTTGTCTTCTGTCAGTCAGCCATTGTTCTATCCAGTCAGTTATGCTATCCCCGATACCATGGGCTTTTAATTTAAGTAGTAATCTTTGATGTGGCACTTTGTCAAAAGCTTTCTGAAAATCTAAGTAGATAATATCTACTGGCGATCCCACGTCTATCCACTGAGTGATTTCTTCCAAAAAACAACATATTTGTTAAGCATGACCTTGCTTTAAGGAATCCATGTTGAGATGAATTTAATAATTTATGCTTAACGAGGAAGTCCACCATATGGTCTTTAATTAACCTTTCTAATAATTTACAAATCACTGACGTTAAACTCACTGGTCTGTAATTCTCTGACTTATTTCACGAACCCTTTTTAAATAATGGTATGATGTTTGCTTCTTTCCATTCAAACGGAACAACTCCACCTTTTAATGACAAGTTGAATACTCTTGCAAGTGGTATACTGATTTGTTCTACTGTTTCCATTAGTAATTTTGGAAGAATCCCATCCACTCCCGGTGATTTGTTATCCTTCATTGCCTTTATTTTCTTAGCTACCAATTCTGGAGTTACAACTAGCGGACCTAAATAGTGAGATTTAGCCCCCTGAAATTTAGCATCAGCAACTGGTAATGAACTAATATCTTCTTTGGTAAACACTGAACTGAAGTAACCATTTAGGTCTTCCGCCATTAAAAACCCGTGATATTATATTTCCAGCACTGTCTTCTAGAGGTCCAACCTTGTCTTGTACGTTTTGTTTACTCCTGACATATGCATAAAAACTCTTGCTGTCATTTTTTATGTTACATGCTAGTTTTTGCTCATAGCTTCTTTTAGATTGTCTGATTTCAGTTGTAGCTGCATTAAGTGCCTCTTTGTATTTTGCATAGTCTTCTTCCTTTCTGGTACGCCTATAAACCCTCCACATAGTTTGTTTTAGCATTATTTTTCTAATTGCCTCTTTTGATAAATGTTTCTTTCTACACCGTTTTCATTGTTTTTGGAAGGGAAGAAATTTATCGATGATACTCTCAATTTCGTATTTTAGAATATTCCAATATTCAATTGCGGTCTTATTCATCAGCATGTTATTCCAATCTAGCTTTGCTAAGTATTTTCTCATATCTTTGTAGTTACCTTTGTGGAAGTTTCTCTTGTATGTTTTCTTATTTTTACTTTCTGATTTTACATTGATGTCAAAATGTATTTGATTATGGTCACTATTACCCAATGGTTCAAATATTTTTACATTGTCCACTAATTCTTTTTGTGATGACAAAACTATATCTAATACATTTTCTCCCCTGGTTGGTTCTAGTACGTGCTGAGTAAGAAAGCTATCCTGGATTAAAAATAGAAATTGTTGGTCCTCAATCCCTGTGCTCTCTAGAGAATTCCATTGTATGTGTCCATGGTTAAAATCTCCCATTATGATACATTCCCCTTTACTAACTTCCTTAATAGCATTTTTTATTTTTGTGTTGTCCTCTTTGTTTATGTTTGGACTTTGGTAAACCAATCCAATAGTTAATTTTGAATTTCCTGAAACAATTTTGCACCAAACAGCTTCATCGCAATATGCTTCCCTTTCTAGTTTTATTTCATAAGCCTGAATAGATTCTTTAACATATAAAATAACTTCCCCGCCCCTTCTTCCTATTCGATCTTTCCTAAACATGACATATCCTGTCAGTCCTAATTCAGCATCTGTTATATCTATGTTGGCCCATGATTCAGTTATACCAATTATGTGAGGGTCAATATCTTCTACCATAATGTTTAATTCGTTTTTCTTATTTACTATGCTCCTTGCATTTAAACATACGCATCTATAACCTTTTTCAGAGATGTTTTTCGGATAATTTGATATTGGTTTATCTGTGCTAGTGGCCTCTTGTTCTGCTTGAGACACCTCTAGGTAACCCCACTGCACTTCTAGTTTAAAGAATGTTTACTTCCAAAAATATTTGTCATTGTACCCAAGTCACTATCTACTGCTGCTGAAAGTTTGTCCGCGAATACTGCCGCCCCCTTTCCACTTAAATGAAGCCCATCCTTCATGTACATATCAGCCCTCAAAACAAAACTTCCCCATAAATCCAACTTCCTCTTCCCTACATAGCTTCTGGACTAACATGTTAATTGCCATCCCCCGACAATTTCGATATTTGTGACCCCTCCTGCCCATTACAGGTAAAATCCCTGACAGTATTACCTGCTCAACCCGCGTCTGTTTTAGTGTTCTGACCAACTGCTTATATTTCCTAACTATGGAAGTTGTACCCTCCCTCTCTACGTTATTTGTCCCTACGTGTACTAAAATAGATCCACCCTTACCCGGGCCTACGATTTTTTTTACCCTCTCAGTTATCGCCTCTATTTTGGCTCCAGGCAAGCAGACCACCACATCATCTCCCTTGTTTAAGACTCTGTTAGTCTTCCTAACTATCGAATCCCCCACAAACACCTTCGCTCTCTTCCTCACCCCCTCTATCAATGCTGCAGAATAACTCTTCCGTTCGATCCCCTCCATCACATTCTGTCCTGACCCCTTCCCTCCTGTCTCCTTCCCTCCTGTCTCCCCCACTTCCCACTCCTTTGCTCTTGTCTCTCCCACCCCCCTCTCCTTCAGTTGAGAAGGCGCTGGAATGAACAGGTCTGATAGGGGGTGGAGACTAAAGCATTCTGAACAGTCCCAAGGACTGGATACCGTACTATATAAGAACATACCTTTTTGGCTGTTTATGGGATTTCATTTTCCTATAATTCATGGATCGTTTAACACCGAAAATAAATTGTTTCCTACCTGAATACAGCTCTCGACCAATCACAGCCCAGATGGAATCCATCAGCTCTAAAACATGAACATTTCTGTGAGCAACAGTAACCAAATCTTACTGGCCAGTTCTATTTCTCTTTTATTTCAGGAAACTTTTTTCAAATTACTAACATTTAACACTAAACGATGAAATCTTCACCTGTCTTTCCCTGCGATCCACTTCATGAAATATATACAATTTCTGACATTTAAGACAAAGTTCTATGAGAATTCATGATTTTCATTGATTTTTCCCAAACAATCTGACAAACTGAAAGTTCTTGTGATTTGTGAGAAAAAATACTTATGTAGGCTTTTTTATGAAGTTTTTGTAAATAACGTATATAGGCCTCAATGTGATATTTTTCTTATGAGAATAATTTGTTGTGCTATTTCAAGACTTCCTGACTAAACGATACGTCAACCAGCTGCACATATGTTTCTCAGGTCAATAAACTGATCACGGCAATACATATCAAATTAATTTAAAGATCCCTCCTCAATTCGAGTAATTTCATGAAATTTCATCGAACCTAACTAGTATCAACTTCGACTTTCAAGCTCATTTGTGCAAATGTGTTATTTAGTTTTGATGAAAACATCGGACAAACTATTAAATAATTTTCGACTGATTCCAACTGAAATTTGGCAAAAGTAATTCCACCTGTACACATATAAACTATGACATTATTTACACTTTCGATCGAAATCAATACTTTCTATTTATTTAATTCTGACTTTAACAGAAGTATACACTGCTCCATGAAACCCAATTAATTAAAGTATTCACACATTACACATCTGAACATCAATAAACCCACGGGCGAGTCTAGTTCCCAGCAACACAAGGCCAACAGGGCAGGAACTGGGACGAAGTACAAATGATTCAGCGAATATCCGCGCATGGCGTGGGATAAACCGACAAATCCACGTTTCAACAGGTCGATCTGCCCCGAGTACTGTAGTACTATCGCCGCTAGCTAGCTTTAATCTAACTCACCGTAATGTTTTCATCACTCGGTTACTGCGTAGATCTATCACACTGATGGCGTCATCCCTCGTACAACTCAGTAGTGACATTCCATCTGTGTCCGTCGAAAACAACACTTGTCACATTACATGTCCACTGTTGGGTTTCATTAATTTTAAGACTTAACAAGAGTGCCACCCAAGGCAACACAACCAGATGGCAAGTGGACAAGACTTAACAAGAGTGCCACCCAAGGCAACACAACCAGATGGCAAGTGGACAAGACTTAACAAGAGTGCCACCCAAGGCAACACAACCAGATGGCAAGTGGACAAGACTTAACAAGAGTGCCACCCAAGGCAACACAACCAGATGGCAAGTGGACAAGACTTAACAAGAGTGCCACCCAAGGCAACACAACCAGATGGCAAGTGGACAAGACTTAACAAGAGTGCCACCCAAGGCAACACAACCACATGGCAAGTGGACAAGACTTAACAAGAGTGCCACCCAAGGCAACACAACCAGATGGCAAGTGGACAAGACTTAACAAGAGTGCCACCCAAGGCAACACAACCAGATGGCAAGTGGACAAGACTTAACAAGAGTGCCACCCAAGGCAACACAACCAGATGGCAAGTGGACAAGACTTAACAAGAGTGCCACCCAAGGCAACACAACCAGATGGCAAGTGGACAAGACTTAACAAGAGTGCCACCCAAGGCAACATAACCAGATGGCAAGTGGACAAGGAAGCCATTGGCTTATCAAGGCCAAGCATTTTTCATCTATGTGTAACCCGCCTTTCTGAGATATTTGTAAATTTTGTTTTTTTAACATATTCGTGATACCAGCATTTACACAATCTGTAGATAATTTTTCGTGTGTTTTCCGCAGCTCGATACGCCATCGACTCCCGGTGTATATGTGTTTACAATGAAATGGGTACACGCTTGTGTAGACCTTTCTCTGTTTGTATAAATACACCAACTACTTGGTAGGTTGGTAACGGGCAATCCAATTTTATTCATACCCAACAAGGATTGCCGCTGTGCACACAATAATAGTGACAAAGTCTGCCACAAATTGTGCACAGCCTGGTATATTACTGATTAAGCTGGTGTGTATGACCAATTAGTAAACAAAACCAGATAAGATTTAACATTATTGATATTTTCTACTGTAGCTAGCAACTGCCGAAGACTGTCTTTACCAAAAAACCCTTGCTGCTCTTAAACAAAGTGACAGTATACAAAGAGTGAAAAAATACCTATGTGCAGACAAGCATACATAATTATATAATTTGTTCCATTCCTTTATTGTCCTCTGTGAAAACGAGTACTTCCCGATATCCAATCTACATTGATCCTTCAATAATGTTACCTCATAATATAGCAATATTCTTTTTGCATTTATCTGTATTTGACTATGTAAACTATAATACTTTATTGCTTATAGATGTAGGCATTTGAGTTGTCTGTGATCCAATATTTTCAAATTTTTCATCTTCTTCTAATTACTCAAATTTGAGTAAATATATAGCTATATAGGGAATACTTTAACTAAAAGTTTTTACTTTTTGTGTATTCCTTTCAAACATCATGTCGAGGTTATTACAGCCATTACAATGTTTTATTTGGTTGAATAAAATTGATTTATTCAAGATTATTATTACTATGCACCTTAATTAAGGGACCATCTCAAAACATAGATTAGACTAAGCAAAATTTGTTTTGACGAGGAAGGGGTTAGCAGTTCAATGTCTTGCATCGATGTATTTTTCCACAAAACATTGCCTATTTTCCGATCACAGCACATAAGATAGCTGGCTTTGATTACGGTACATAAATAAGAGAGCTGACTTTGATCACAGTACACATGAGAGCTTACTTTGATCACTGTACATGAGTGCTGACTTTGATCACAGTACATATGAGTGCTGACTTTGATCACAGTACACACGAGAGCTGACTTTGATCATAGCACATATGAGAGCTGACTTTGATCACAGTATATATGAGTGCTGATTTTGATCATAGTACGAGTGCTGACTTTGATCACAGTACATATGAGTGCTGACTTTGATCACAGTATATATGAGTGCTGACTTTGATCACAGTACATGAGTGCTGACTTTGATCACAGTACATGAGAGCTGACTTTGATCACAGTATATATGAGTGCTGACTTTGATCACAGTACATGAGAGCTGACTTTGATCACAGTACATATGAGTGCTGACTTTGATCACAGTATATATGAGTGCTGACTTTGATCACAGTACATGAGTGCTGACTTTGATCACAGTACATGAGAGCTGACTTTGATCACAGTACATGGGTGCTGACTTTGATCACAGTACATATGAGTACTGACTTTGATCACAGTACATGAGTGCTGACTTTGATCGCATGCAGACAGTTTTGTATTATGATGACTGAACTCCCAAGTACATAATTACCAAAGTCGCATGCATGTTGATATTATTCAAAAGTTTCATGTAGGGGGAGGGTGGGTCAGATATTAAATGATTCTGTGTGTTGTATATCTATGGGTTGTTAAGATATATATTGCTCAAAATTATTATTACAATTTTGTTAGCATCAATCAGATTACAAGTCTATGACTCTACATCAAGTATACCTCACATATATGTAACATATTAAATTATATTGGATCAAAAGGCTAGATATCTGGGTAAGATGTGAAGTCACAGTATAAATTATATAATACAGTTCTTTGACCTTGGTTAATTATACACGACTATTACATATCAAATAAAATGGTCACAGAACATATTATTCTTAATGGTTATTTTTGTATATTTAATATACATGCACTGTGTCATACATAGTTACATCGATATATTTTTCAATCTGACAAAATTGTCAACATTTTAAAGTACCTATTCGGGGAGAGGGTATTAAATAGGTAAATGTCAACAACTGTGAACGGTTTCTTAGTAATTCTTCATACTTGCAAAAAATGGTCAAACCTGGGGAGAAGTCCAAGGACGTGATCTGCCCCCCCATAAGGATGTCCTGCGTGCAGGTGTCGACTCGTGGATCCCAGAACATTAACTTCTTGTTGAAGTGTCCACTGATGATAGTTGTGCCGTAGGTGTCAGAGGTCATAAGGTCGTTGCACTTTGACCCAGCAAACAGCGTCTTTATGCCTGAAATGTAAGACTTCTATGTGACTAGTTTCTGGGATAAAAGATTATGGTTTAATTTTGTAAACCTGAATAATGATAATGACACAACAAAATCTTTCAGAACTTTTGAGAATTTTTCAAGTGGAGTTATAAATATGATCACTAGTGGTTTGACAAGTAGAATTGCAATTAGATTGACAAGTAGAGTTATAAGTAGGTCGATAAGTGGAAATAATTGCAAGATCACAAACAGAATGACAAGTAGGATCACAAATGTATTAATAAGGAAAGTTACAAGTAGTGTCACAAGTAGACTGGTAAGTAGGATCACAAGTAGAATGACACACATATTAACAAGGAAAATTACCAGTAGGATCACAAGTAGAATTACACACATATTAACAAGGAAAATTACCAGTAGGATCACAAGTAGAATGACACACATATTAACAAGGAAAATTACCAGTAGGATCACAAGTAGAATTACACACATATTAACAAGGAAAATTACCAGTAGGATCACAAGTAGAATTACACACATATTAACAAGGAAAATTACCAGTAGGATCACAAGTAGAATTACACACATATTAACAAGGAAAATTACCAGTAGGATCACAAGTAGAATGACACACATATTAACAAGGAAAATTACCAGTAGGATCACAAGTAGAATTACACACATATTAACAAGGAAAATTACCAGTAGGATCACAAGTAGAATTACACACATATTAACAAGGAAAATTACCAGTAGGATCACAAGTAATATTAAAAGTAGTATCACAAGCTACAATTTTTCCATGAGTCTGTGAGTCCGATACTCCTTGTTTTAGCCTCCGGACTCCTTATACAGCCCTTGGTAGAAGTCCGTGTGACTCCCTGCTTTATAAGATGTAAATCCAGTGTTAAACTGGCTGATTTCAACACTGACAACGATTCATCAACTTGTGTGTATGCTGAATGAATGGGCTCAGGGCTATACTGATATTCAATTCTGTTTGTTCGAAAATACTTACAGCATATGCGATTCAACATGGGTACCATCTTAGATTACGGGCTTGGAGCAGAAAGCGCAGTCACTTTAATAACAGTGCACAATCGTTGATAGTACACTGAACTACTGTAACTCACATGTCTTGTTGCGCAGGTCCCACAGTTTAAGGGTCCTGTCGTGACTGCCAGAGACAACCATGTTGGGTTCTCCCAGGAACTTAGCAGCTAGGACCTTGCCACTGTGTCCTGTGAGCGTGTGCTGCAAGCAGAGTTGGCAGTGCACAGTGGGGCATTTTTTAATGTTAACCATAGTAGATACGAGAGTATATTTTCAGAAACTGCATACGTATATAGAAAATATGTGAAAATGAACATGTAAAACAGATACTTACTAATAGAGTTTCAGGTTAACAGCGGAGCCATATGGCTGCAACCAGTTAGGTATACACAGACATATTTCTTGCAAATGGCCATCAAAGACTGAATCATGGCATTGATTACATGATAGATGTAACAGGAGCCTTCAGTACTCTCTTTGCATACCTGTAGTCTTAAGCCAGGCAGACTCCATATCCTACAGGCGAAGTCATTAGACGCAGCCAGCAGCAAAGTCTCCTGAAAAGATAATTTATATGTAATATTTACTGAATAAGACAACTGCAAAATAAGGTTTTGCCCATATGACATTCCACACTGCCCCTATGGCATTCCACACTGCCCGTATGACATTCCACACTGCCCCTACGACATTCTACACTGCCCCATGACATTCCACGCTGCCCGACTGAGAAGTGATCCACATAACTACGTGATACGATGGACCAAAGAAAACAGCAGTCTGCAAATCCTGCACCTTCTCAGCCCACTGCCTTCACCTCAGCAAGTGCGGCGGAGACTGCAGAGTGGGGCTATCGAGTCACATAACTGACCACCATAGCACAAACCACTGTCTATTCAAGACAGAAGAATGCCAACAACAAAAGAACTGGACACTGTGCAGTATAAGAACTAATCTCCACTGCACCCCCCAAATAACTCACCTCCATATCAAACTCAACTGACATGACCGCTGCGTTGCTCCCTGCAAGGACGCCCTTTGGTTCACATTTACCTACAAAGGATCAGCCATTTTGGAAATGTTCACAAAGTCAATGAGACCAGCCACCTTGGAAATGTTAACAAAATTTTCAATTTCACTCAAATCTGAAAGGCTGACAACGTCCACCAGTTCACTAGTTTCAGAAAGATTCACCAACACAACGCGCCTACATCACTAAGAAAACATTAGCTTATTTTCCATGCAATAAACAAATAATTATTTATCACAAGTAATTTGAAAACATAAAACCATGTGTGGCAGTGAATTGTCATTTCTGAATTTGATCTATTACTTGTTAAAAATACAACTTGGGGTTCAATATGAAACCTGCAGGTTTATGATATGAACGTTTTAAATGTTTTAATTATATATTTTACTTCATTTTATCACTGTTTTTGGTCATGAGCAAATGTGAAGCGTGTATGATTAAAGCATGTCACCAGATCGACAATAGCATATCCGAAGACAAAATGTCATGAGACACAAGAACACACTTCCTTTGGCACCAAACTGGCTGCCTATTCACACTATTCACACTATTTACCACTGGAACACCCAACCTCCCACAGTCAGGGAAGCCAACTGACATATTTCTTCATGCAGCCTTCGGAACACTGTTACTACCAGAAGTGACATTTTAACGACTTTATTTTATTATTTATATAAACTTGTTTTTATTTAACATATCTTGTTAAACTTATTTACTTAACTGATATTTATTTGTCTTTTAAACACATTTTTTATTTAAACTTTTCAACTTATTTAAAATTAACCGAGCATTATCGGCGTGTTACAAATATATGATAATAGAATATTTACTTCCGACTGCCTGCCATAGTTTCACTTTCCTGTCGGAGCCTCCAGTCGCAAACATTTTGCCGGAAGGACTCCAACGGACCGCGTGCACTTCCCCGTCATGAGCCTCCTGAAACAGAATGACAGGATGTCATATGTGATATCTTACATATCTATCAGTGCTGTCACTGTTACAGAACCGTGGATCCCAGTAAGTGCCTCAGGTCTCAGTTGTACATCCTTCCAGACCCAGAATTGTCAGTTGTGCTTCACTTCCCATCTCACAACATTTTAGGGTCAACATCCCACCTCCCACTTACGAGGTGTGCGGCATGGGGGGTTCCAACTTTCCAGGTTTTTTTTGGGTATTAACATACTGTCCTCTGACTTATGGAGGATAGGACAGGGATTACAACCTCTCACCTATTTGGGGGGGGGCAATATCCCACCATTTTAGGGTCAACATCCCACTTACTGTTTATAAGCAATGCGGCAGGGGTCTCAAACTCCCACGTATTCCGTTGCGAAACTACCAGTCCCGAAATTAGGGGTATTTTTTGGGTAGGGGTGGTGGTATGTTATGAATAATAAAGTCACACATTCTTGGTATTCTAACTACGAGATCTTGTGTTGTTTGTCTATTGATATTTACAAATACCTGGGTATTGTGATTGATTCAAAGCTTAAGTGGAATGAGAACACCGAGAACATGATGAGAAAAGTCAATCCAGGGATGGACTGTTACAGGAAGCTCAAAAAGTTTGGAGTCAGTGCGGATCTTCTTTTGATGTTTTACAATGCTGTCATCTCCAGTGCTATCTCTTTTGGGGCAGCCTATTGGGGTGGGAATGTTTCAAAACATGATCAAGGGAGGGTGGATAAAGTCATACTAGAACCAGTTGTATTGTTGGTAGAGAGTTTAAACAACTTCCAGTCTTTGTATCGAGGGAAAGTGTTACACAAAGCTAGTCAAATACTCCAAGACCCCTCACACCTCCTCCGTGTCAAATTTTATTCATGCCTCCGCCATGGAAGCAGCAGATTTTTGCTCTCTAACATCAAGACAAACCACTACAAGTATTCTTTTTTACCCCTTCTGCTATTTCAGTTCTTAATGCTAAATTAGAGAGAAATCCGTGATTAAATAACCTGTGATTTATACTGTATATATGTGATGTGTCAACTCTAGACCTAATGTTCAAGGTTTTGTTTCTGTCGTATTGATTGGCACTGTAATATCCTGGTCGGATGAATAAAGCATTATTGTATCGTATTGTATTGTATTGCATTGTATCTGCGTGTGTTGACTTTTGGACAATGAGACTTCTAAAATTATTTAGGCCCTAGTTTCATTTTTTTAAATAAAACTTCTTCAATTATGTAGTTTCTTGTGATTGGCCTACCTTAGCACTCTGTAGATGCATTTAACAATTTCAGGAGTTTTCCTCTCTCCCCTCATTCAACCCTCAGTCTCCCATACTGATATTACGGCAGACCCGTACGTGAATAAACGGTTCTCAAGAACCCAAAAAACAACACAGACCCATGAAAACTAGAGATGTCTATACTATAAAGCAATGACTGTTGGAGTGGCGTCTTATAAATTTGACAACTGATTCATTGATTCATAAAGTAGTTTGTGACTGTCTGTCTGTTCCCTCATAGTCAGTTTTGTAAGTATGGGGTTGACATTTTGTAGTTATATGCCTAGGGACTCATGCGGATGGTTCGTATATAAAAAAAACTCCGGGGGTGGGGGATATTATGAAGGAACCTGTGTGGGCGCTTGATGTAGATTACCTAACTCAGAATGATAGGAATTCATAGTTACATAGGCTACAACTGATATTCATGATTGTAGTGACAAATTGTTGTTTTAGTAACGCATAGGTGCACAGGCCCAAAACGATGAGTTGTGTGTTGAGGTACATTTGGAGCATGGAACGTATTGCTGAAACTATCTATCGGTGGCAGACTCACCAGAGTGTTGAGAGCTCTGCTTGGCACCATGACAACAAAGGAACAAACTATCTATTGGTTGCAGACTCACCAGAGTATTGAGAGCTCTGCTTGGCACAGTGACAACAAAGGAACAAACTATCTATCGGTTGCAGACTCACCAGAGTATTGAGAGCTCTGCTTGGCACCGTGACAACAAAGGAACAAACTATCTATCGGTTGCAGACTCACCAGAGTGTTGAGAGCTCTGCTTGGCACCGTGACAACAAAGGAACAAACTATCTATCGGTTGATGACTCACTAGCGTGTTGAGAGCTCTGCTTGGCACCGTGACACCAAAGGAACAAACTGTCTATCGGTTGCAGACTCACCAGAGTGTTGAGAGCTCTGCTTGGCACCGTGACAACAAAGGAACAAACTGTCTATCGGTTGCAGACTCACCAGAGTGTTGAGAGCTCTGCTTGGCACCGTGACAACAAAGGAACAAACTGTCTATCGGTTGCAGACTCACCAGAGTGTTGAGAGCTCTGCTTGGCACCGTGACAACAAAGGAACAAACTGTCTATCGGTGGCAGACTCACCAGAGTGTTGAGAGCTCTGCTTGGCACCGTGACAACAAAGGAACAAACTGTCTATCGGTGGCAGACTCACCAGAGTGTTGAGAGCTCTGCTTGGCACCGTGACAACAAAGGAACAAACTGTCTATCGGTGGCAGACTCACCAGAGTGTTGAGAGCTCTGCTTGGCACCGTGACAACAAAGGAACAAACTGTCTATCGGTGGCAGACTCACCAGAGTGTTGAGAGCTCTGCTTGGCACCGTGACAACAAAGGAACAAACTGTCTATCGGTGGCAGACTCACCAGAGTGTTGAGAGCTCTGCTTGGCACCGTGACAACAAAGGAACAAACTGTCTATCGGTGGCAGACTCACCAGAGTGTTGAGAGCTCTGCTTGGCACCGTGACAACAAAGGAACAAACTGTCTATCGGTGGCAGACTCACCAGAGTGTTGAGAGCTCTGCTTGGCACCGTGACAACAAAGGAACAAACTGTCTATCGGTGGCAGACTCACCAGAGTGTTGAGAGCTCTGCTTGGCACCGTGACAACAAAGGAACAAACTGTCTATCGGTGGCAGACTCACCAGAGTGTTGAGAGCTCTGCTTGGCACCGTGACAACAAAGGAACAAACTGTCTATCGGTGGCAGACTCACCAGAGTGTTGAGAGCTCTGCTTGGCACCGTGACAACAAAGGAACAAACTGTCTATCGGTGGCAGACTCACCAGAGTGTTGAGAGCTCTGCTTGGCACCGTGACAACAAAGGAACAAACTGTCTATCGGTGGCAGACTCACCAGAGTGTTGAGAGCTCTGCTTGGCACCGTGACAACAAAGGAACAAACTGTCTATCGGTGGCAGACTCACCAGAGTGTTGAGAGCTCTGCTTGGCACCGTGACAACAAAGGAACAAACTGTCTATCGGTTGCAGACTCACCAGAGTGTTGAGAGCTCTGCTTGGCACCGTGACAACAAAGGAACAAACTGTCTATCGGTTGCAGACTCACCAGAGTGTTGAGAGCTCTGCTTGGCACGTGACAACAAAGGAACAAACTGTGTATCGGTTGCAGACTCACCAGAGTGTTGAGAGCTCTGCTTGGCACTGTGACAACAAAGGAACAAACTGTCTATCGGTTGCAGACTCACCAGAGTATTGAGAGCTCTGCTTGGCACCGTGACAACAAAGGAACAAACGGTCGGCGTCCCCAGGCCTCCAAATGTGTCCCTGCTCAACGTATAACAAAACACAATAAGGGGTGATCTCAAAACAGAGTACCAATACATACTAAGGGCTGAACTCAAAACTTTGACACTACACAAAATTGGTTCCTCTGAGAAATTGGGTTAACACCTGTTCGTTTGAATGTAATAGCCTCATTGTGATCAAGGTGATGTTGGCTTCTCTCGTCTGGTATGTGCTCTAGCAATGTTCCCAGTGGATTCCATGACGGTGAACAGAATCGATTTACATCTTGCCAACCTCACAAGTCAGTAATTACATTTTGATTTTGCAACTTATAATAAAATAAATGCCAGTTTTCTAGCAAGTGTTAGTTTTTCTGTTTCTTTTTTTCCTAACAAAATGTGTTACTTTCTTTCCATTACAATTTTCAGTTACTTTCTTTCCGATTACTGTTTTGGGCATCATCAAACATCCATGTATTTTTCCTCTAAAAACAGTTATTTTCCAGTTCATAAGGGTTCGACAAATAACGCAATTTAACAAAAATAAAAAATGTAATGATGCTTCGAAAAACTCAGCATTATAATCCAATACAATATAAAATACTTCTATTGCGCTAAAATCCTCGGGAGACCCAAGCTCAGCAGCACACCAAAACAAAGGGGGTTAAACAGTTCATAATCGATAAGCAGTTCCAGCTGTAAACCCCCTTTCGCCCTGCACGTACTTGGGTAGAGGCACTGTCTTCAAGGGTTCACGAGCTGCCTCAGCTAACTCCTTCTGCATCTTTAGGCTCTTCAGTTCTTGAACAATGTCGTTCTCCTCGTTCATCTTGTCAGCATCCCTCGACTTCAACGCCAGCCATCGAGACACAAGTTCGTTATTTTCCTCCTGCATCTTGCGAAACTTACCCTCAAGGGACGTGAAGGCCAGCTGTAGGGCCTGTTGTTCATCTATCAGCACCTACAAATTTATTTATTTATTAATCTTAACAAGATTTAACCACTTCAGTGCTACATACCGCTTGGTTTTACTGGTTTTCATGGCAACCGATCTCATAATTAGCATCATCACAATATTCCTTGAAGATCCTAGTTTAATATATATATATATATATATATCTATATATATATATATATATCTGGTGGGTTGGTGGGGTGGTCACGTGTCGGTGACCGGTGGCGAATTGGCCCCACCTTTGTAGTTATTCCAGTTAGAGCTAGTGTATTTTTAAGCAGGTAGTTGTATTCATAGACTGCGTGATAGCATGTAGGGCATTATGCTATTTGGTTTAAGGGTGTTCCATGACAATAGTAATGCCATTGTTTCTTTTATTTGTTCTAGGAATACTGCTACTGCTTTGTGTTGAAATGTGGGCTCTATTGAACCCGACGTCCAGGAGGCTCGCATGGGGCGTAGTCAGCCTGGCGTTGGGTTGTGGAGCCCACATTTCTTTGTTTTACATTTCTTTGAAAGTGGGCTTATCCTTAATCCCCACAATAAACGTCATTCATTTGGCCTTTTCATATCTCTATATCTGTGTTGTGTTGTTGATTGCTTAAATATATATATATATATATATATATATATATATATATATATATATATATATATCTATATGTTAATCGTTTACTTAACTGGCCTAAATTATTACATCATTCCGCATATGTTCCAGTAAAAAAGTTCATATATTCTTTAAAAAATATTGTGTTTTAGGCCACTTTTAATCAGTTTTACACATCAAAACAGCGGAACCGATTGCATAATAAACATGGCGCGTGTGCGATTTGCACATTAGTCACGCCTCGGTGTCATCAGAACCACGAAGGCGGTGTTTCTGTGTATTGCGCATACAATTACGCAACGTAAAAAAATGAAGAGAACAAATTTAGAAAATAGGCTCCAAAAATGTTTCACTAAAATGGTTAACAAGATTGCCATCATTGGCAATGCTTAAAAAGCTCAATTTAACTATTTGATATATTACAATTGTGTTTATCAATTATTATTTAAGTATATTCATGTTTATATTTATTAATTATTATAGTATTATTATTATATTATTATATCAAGCAGACAGACAGTTGCTCTACTCACTTAATGATAAATAATTTCTGAAATCTTATTCACGTTAGTTGGCAATGCTTAAAAAGCTCAATTTAACTATTTGATATATTACAATTGTGTTTATCAATTATTATTTAAGTATATTCATGTTTATATTTATTAATTATTATAGTATTATTATTATATTATGTAATATTTATTTTTAAATAATAATTATCATTAGTAGTATATTAATTAATTTATTTGTTTATTTAGCATTCTAGACCATGTTATTAATGTTTAATATGCTGTGAAGAACAGTCTTCCTGGATCAAATAAAATATATATTATTATAATTATTAGTAATATGTTTACTACGAATTATGTAAAATATGTTAATGAACATATATGATCATACAATATTTAGCCTTTATATATGCAATATAAAACAACTATTTGTGAATAATTAGTATCAGCATAATATTTATATTATTATATTAAACTCCAAATCACTGCAAACTGCATCAAGCATTCATCATTAAAAAAGCTGAATTTCAGCACTTTTAATATTATATATATCAAGAGGACTAAAGACTCAGTAATCCCTGCACACTCAATTTCTTCAAAATGTATATACATTGTGAATGATCCAAGCCTACCACAAGTACACTGCCAAGATGACAAGATGACCCAGGATTTGTGTCCTACTCTGGGCAGGAACTCAGCTGGGCACCTGTCATGCAACCAGCCACTGATAGCAAGTGGACAAGGAAGCCATTGGCTTATTGAGAGTCCACTAATTTGTCATCTATATGTAACCTGCCTTCCTGAGATATTTGTCAATTTTGTTTTTAAATGTAATTTTTATTCACGCAACTGGGGCATTCCGTCTCAGATCAACCAAGGCATGTTGCACATTTTCATCACATTTTTTATTTCAACAAAAATGGTATCAATTAATCCACAGATCACTATAATCACACATGTCAAACCACAGGGCTGTAGCCCTCTTACCTGGGCTGTAGCCCTCTGACCTGGGCTGTAGCCATCTGACCTGGGCTGTAGCCCTCTGACCTGGGCTGTAGCCGTCTGGACTGGGCTGTAGCCGTCTGGACTGGGCTGTAGCCCTCTGACCTGGGCTGTAGCCATCTGGACTGGGCTGTAGCCCTCTGACCTGGGCTGTAGCCGTCTGGACTGGGCTGTAGCCCTCTGACCTGGGCTGTAGCCGTCTGGACTGGGCTGTAGCCCTCTGACCTGGGCTGTAGCCGTCTGGACTGGGCTGTAGCCCTCTGACCTGGGCTGTAGCTCTCTGGACTGGCATGTAGCCCTATGGATTGGGCTGTAGCCGTCTGGACTGGGCTGTAGCCGTCTGGACTGGGCTGTAGCCCTCTGGACTGGCATGTAGCCCTCTGGATTGGGCTGTAGCCTTTTGGACTGGGCTGTAGCCCTCTGGACTGGCATGTAGCCCTCTGGACTGGGCTGTAGCCCTCTGGACTGGGCTGTAGCCCTCTAGACTGGGCTGTAGCCCTCTGGACTCTGGACTGGGCTGTAGCCCTCTGAACTGGGCCAAAATGACCTGAATAGTGAGGTGACCATATTAGCAAGACTAATGTCATATACATTACTGTCACAGAATTCATTTGGGACTGTCCCAGGGTGACCATAAGGCTGTAGTACCAAGGTAAAGCTGACTGTAAGTACAAATAACATCCTGTGTAGGAAACAACAGACCTGGTTTCCTGTAGTTGCTTCTATAAGGTTCTGCTCCATGTTTTCGTTGGCTTCATTCAGCTGCTGAATCTGAATCTCCAGATCCTGGATCCTGGAAGAGAAAGTAGCAGATCATTGAGATGATGGATCCTGAAAGTAGCCAATCACTTAAAGGTCCCTCCTCAATCATTTTTTTTCATTCGTCTCATTGCAAATTAATGTTGCAAAAAATCAAACCTACCTAGTACCCACTACTATGTGCATGACGGCTCATTCAATTGTACCAATTTTTTTTGCATGAGGACACGATTGAATGAATAACCAATAAACATTCCTTACTTCTGAACCTTCGCTTGAAGTTCCTTTTCCTTCTCTTGCAAGGCATTGTTCAGTTCGATGATTTGCTGGGAATTCTGCACACAAAAGACAATATGCAAGAAATAAAAATTCAAAAATACCAGTGACATAACAATATGAATATTAGCTCGGATGATTTATCTCACAGCTTTTTGTTCCTAAAACTAAGCTTAACCTGGGCAAGCGTGCTTCCTCTGCGGCTGCACCTGAAATATGGAATGAACTCCCAATCATTTAAAAATCATCTGAAATCATTACATTTGTTACTGACATTATATTTATAAAGGTAGATAGACTGTGCACCAGTAACTAGCTTTTTTCTGTATTTATTTAATTATGCAGACACCAAATCTCTGACAAATTATCATGACCTATGATGTGAATTTAATTCCACAAACAATTCATTTTTTATTTGTAAAATTAGGGCATTTTCCTGCCAACCTTACTGAGTAAAACTTTGCTGATTTTGTTCAGCAAGACCCTCATTACCATGGCAACAAACATAATGGGCACTGTACACCAGAATAATAGCCTATCTAAAATGTTGCTCCAATCAAATGGTAACATAGATATTTTATCATATAGTATTGCTTTCAAAATCATCATCGGTTTACTTAAGTCTATATAATTCATCATTGGTTTACTTAAGTCTATACAATTCATCATTGGTTTACTTAAGTCTATACAATTCATCATTGGTTTATACAATTCATCATTGGTTTACTTAAGTCTATACAATTCATCATTGGTTTACTTAAGTCTATACAATTCATCATTGGTTTACTTAAGTCTATACAATTCATCATTGGTTTACTTAAGTCTATACAATTCATCATTGGTTTACTTAAGTCTATACAATTCATCATTGGTTTACTTAAGTCTATACAATTCATCGTTGGTTTATTTAAGCCTATACGATTCATCATTGGTTTACTTAAGTCTATTCAATTCATCATTGGTTTACCAAAGTCTATTCAATTCATCATTGGTTTACCAAAATCTATTCAATTCTTGAGGATTTTTTATATGAGAAATTCTCAAAAGGTCATTCCACAAATGTGATAGATGTAATATATTTAAAATTTTCTTAATCATAACAACTTTAAACATACACCTCAAATACAAAGCCTAGACTATGAAGATATCATGTTTAGAAGATAGTCAGATGCGCAATAATCACATAATAATCATGCTGAACATTATGCAATGTCATTTATTTGGTCAAACTGATGACACACATAACGTTCTCACTAAACCATGACATTATGGAAAGAATATAACACACTGTAGTCTCTAGTCTTTATGTTTGGCCAACAGTGCTACAATTTGCGTCTGTTAAGATAACAATTAGCATATCAGGAGTACCACCATTTTGGCGTTCATAGCATAGGGTCGTAATTCTCATTAAGCATGGTTAATTTTGTATTTTGCTGTGTTGACATCACAATGTTTCAAAGCCTCCTTCGACAGCAGGCACCAATTTCTGATGGCTGTTTGTCATGAATATTCATTACCGTCGTCATCGATAATATTGCACTGGCAATCTGCACATTTTGTTTCATACTGTGCATTTACGAGCGATCCATTTGTGCGTAATAAATGACTCTGACGATTCTTATAATATTACAATGATTCTCATAAAGGTCATTCCACAAATTTAGGATAGAAATTAATAGTATTTAAAATTTCTCTTAATCATAACAACTTTAAACATACTTCCTGCAGGGTACAGAAGTTTCTAGACCATGAAGATATCACCTTTAGAAGATAGTCAGATGGCAGTAAACAACAACACGTTATTTACCCATTGTAACTGCCACCACTAGCAGCAAGTATGGACAGGTCATTTATAAATTCCATTACCACCCCTAGCAGTAATTACAACAGGTTATTTACACAATTCCATTACCACCCCTAGCAGTAACTACAACAGGTTATTTACACAATTCCATTACCACCCCTAGCAGTAACTGCAACAGGTTATTTACACAATTCCATTACCACCCCAGCAGTAACTACAGACAGGTTATTTATACAATTCCATTACCACCCTAGCAGTTACTACAACAGGTTATTTACACAATTCCATTACCACCCTAGCAGTAACTACAACAGGTTATTTACACAATTCCATTACCACCCCTAGCAGTAACTACAACAGGTTATTTACACAATTCCATTACCACCCCTAGCAGTAACTGCAACAGGTTATTTAAACAATTCCATTACCACCCCAGCAGTAACTACAGACAGGTTATTTACACAATTCCATTGCCACCCCTAGCAGTAACTACAACAGGTTATTTACACAATTCCATTGCCACCCCTAGCAGTAACTACAACAGGTTATTTAAACAATTCCATTGCCACCCTAGCAGTAACTACAACAGGTTATTTACACAATTCCATTACCACCCTAGCAGTAACTACAACAGGTTATTTACACAATTCCATTGCCACCCCAGCAGTAACTACAACAGGTTATTTACACAATTCCATTACTACACCCAGCAGTAACTACAGACAGGTTATTTACACAATTCCATTGCCACCCCTAGCAGTAACTACAACAGGTTATTTACACAGTTCCATTGCCACCCCTAGCAGTAACTACAACAGGTTATTTACACAATTCCATTGCCACCCCAGCAGTAACTACAACAGGCTATTTACACAATTCCATTGCCACCCCTAGCAGTAACTACAACATGTTATTTACACAATTCCATTGCCACCCCAGCAGTAACTACAACAGGTTATTTACACAATTCCATTACTACCCCTAGCAGTAACTACAACAGGTTATTTACACAATTCCATTGCCACCCCAGCAGTAACTACAACAGGTTATTTACACAATTCCATTACTACCCCTAGCAGTAACTACAACAGGTTATTTACACAGTTCCATTGCCACCCCAGCAGTAACACAGTTAGAGTGGACATACAATTACCATTTAACAATTCTAATTGTTACTGTAGCACAATCAGGGTTCAATCTAAGATGTGCCTTCGTGCCATTGACACAATATTAAAAAAACTGGTGCAACCAAATGGCACGAGTCTGCCCGAAAGGGGGGTAACTGTGACATTTGACTTGCAAAAAGTTAGTTGAAAACACCCTAACAAAATGTAATTCTACATTAATTGATGGGAATGTCCCTCGACTTGTTCGATTATTTCGGAGCTATCCTGTAATTTTGTGCAGAACAGTCAAGACTCCACAGCAAATGAAACATTGTTATTCCAGCCAATGTCTCTCCACCATTATTGGATGATTCTATGAAGGGCCGCCTTGCACAAAATGATCTGCTAGGTGGGGGTAACTGGAATGTAATCACGTTGAAAAGGTGCCTGTCAAAAATATGACGAAACAACGATCAAAAGCTCAACAAACAAAAGGCGACATATGCAGCTGAAAGGTAAACACTCACTGGAAAATAGCCATACAATGATGCAGTAATCCTCAACCTTTGTCGAAATTATTTGGGCCTTTATAAATATTACTGACACTTTTAAAGGGTAATTTATTAAATAATCCGTCCAAGGACTGTGTACATGTATAGAGATATGAGTCAGAGTGAACTGTAGCGGGACATTATTCTAGGAGAATATATGTATGTTGCTGCAAAATGTAAATAGTGTTCACACAGTTACAATCTTACATTTAATCTCAGATGACATTTTACAACTCTTTACTCACTATGGTGAGAAATAATGATGTTGAATATAATTTGAATTAATTTATATTATTATTCAAGTGCCGTGTTGGGACTTATGCTGGTATATATTGGTTTGGCTTGATACGATTTGCATGATTAAAGGCACCCGAACACGATATAATTCGCACAGATGTCATGTGAAACCATTTGGATTGAGTTTGTGTTGTTTTCATGTTGCAAGACTAAGGAGCTTTGTAAAATGTTTCATATAAACAGTAGGAGGTTAGTCAGATCATCTACAGATGTACAGATCTGGCAAAAAAGGCTTTGATAGAGTGGCCTTTTCCAAGGTGTAGCTATTTGGAGGGCCCTAGTTGTACTGTAATTGATCTGCAACCAATCACTGGCATGCCGCACCATTGGTGCAATGTTGTTGATAAAAAATGATCCCTTTTACAACCTGGATGGGCCATTGGCCCACTTTTCCAAGATCCTAGATTGAACCCTGTACTATGGTGTATTATTTAATAAATAATAAAACCATAACCAATAGGAAACATCATTATATTTACAAGTATTCAATAGGTTATCGAATTCATCTAAATATAATGAAGATGCCTTTTATTTCTATTTATATTTATTAATATACATTTATTCTATTTCTTGTACAGCGCATCGATCCGCCATGTGGGAATTAGCCCTATAGAAAAATAGTATTATTATTATTATTTTATATAGTTATCAACACTATTATATATTAATGCTAATTAATAATACTTGTTCATAGGCATATATAATCATAAGAAAGACATGTTAATAATATTTAGATATCATATTCGACCCAATAATCCTGGAAAAAATTGGGCCATGGAAAAATGTCAAGTGTCTGTTCTTATAAGTGTACACCAAAATTTGTTTCTCTAGACAATAAGGTAACTCCTTAACACCAGTGGTGTCATTTTTTGAATACAGAATAGTGTACAACTTAAAAGTTATGCTGTTTAACTTCAGGTGGCGATACTTTTCAGTTGTTCCACACTAGTCAAATGACAATAATTATGGATCTTGCTGATTAAAAAACGTGTGCACTAATTAGGGCTTAACAGGTTGAATATGGTACATTAAATACATCATAATAATTATGAACATTTATAAGAATAAACTGTTCCGTTCAGTTGAGGCACAGAAGTTGGCAGTCATATGTCAAACATAAGGAATAACTTTGACAAGTTCACACACAGAAGCACCCTACCCACTCTCCACTTTCACCATCAGTTCCAAGTTCTCCTTTTTCAATTGCTCAAGCTCTACCGTCAGTTTGACGTTGGCATGGTGATGACCTTCGGCACTCTCAAACAGCTTGTTGTCTGAAACATGAGGTTATGCTTCAAGTTCATACCATGCCACCACCAGGGGTACTAACTTCCTAAGTTCAACTATAACCACAATTATAAGTTCAACTGTGACCATGTTAGATTAAAAATTAAGTTTTCCATCAAATTATTACTACCATCACATATATGAGCCTATTATACAATTATTCTGTATTGAAGTTTTACTGCATTCACGGTGATGATCAATGTTTATGAACATTTTATTGTCATTAAAGGTGACAGAAAATTTAACTCAGAAAGATTTAATAAATGTATCCACCAAGTTATGTTTTGACCAGCTTTTGCCACTTTCACATGGTCAAAATTGACAGACGGGGTTTTTATTTCACTGTGTGGGATCTATTACTTCCCCTGGCATAGCCACCAGATAGAAGGAACTAACGACTTTTAGTGTCTATGCTGACAAAACATGGGCAAAGTCAGGTGAATGAAATTGCCCAAGTTTCGAAACGGCAGCAGGTGGATTTGAACCCTACTCCCCTCAACCAAAAGTCCAACGTTCTACCAAAACAACCACCGTGCTGCACTAGCCTTAGTTACGAAAGTCGCTTATCACAATGTGGTTTGACAACACTAGAGACCAGGAGACTAAGAGGAGACCAAATAGAAGTGTTTAACATAGTGAATGGTTATGAGGATGTTGATAGGAATATGGTCTTCAAACTTAAAGAAAGCAGTAGAACCTGAGGACACAAAGCAGCATTAGTTAAGCAGTGTAGGTTGGACATGAGAAAGTACTATTTCTCACAGAGGGTGATAAATGAATGGAACAAACTGCCAAATGATTGTGTTAATGCTAGTAGTGTGAATATGTTTAAAAATAAAATTGACAGATATTTGATAAGGACGGGCTACACATAGATGAGAAAATTGTTGGACTCTCGATAAGCCAATGGCTTCCTTGTCCACTTGCCATCTGGAACTTATTGTTTGGGATGGCAATCTTGTTAAATCTAGCCATTATAAGGTTGGGATAAAAATGCTAAAACAACATGTATGCTTATATATACATAGTTACATACACCACACGGAAACTAATTAATTACTCTGATTGTATTGAGGGGTGGATGCTGTGCAAGTGTAACAGCATTGTTGATCTAATATCGCTCATGAAGTAATGTCATCACTCAGTCATCCGCACATTCGAGTGTCAGAAAAGGTGATGAAATGCACATTTTTTATAGTCAAATTGTTTAATAATAAATTTTTTTTTCCACACATTCAACAGGTAAGATATTATACAGTATTACTATATGCCATATAATATGGTCTATGCATTTGACCATTATACATGATTGCTGTACAGCAAAGACGGGCAAATGTTTGACGACAGGTAAAATAAAAAAGACGGGTTTTTCTTTTTACAAGATGAGATTTTCTTCATAATAAAATTGTTTGAATTGACATTTAGTGCACGTGCTCATGATTCGATGAATGTTGTTGGTGGTAGAAGAGCGAATATTACCAATCTATAAGACTATTTATTTTTAACGTTTACATCATTGGAAAATAATGATACTGTGGCTGATCTCTCTTTATTGTAATAGTGTACGTCATTGGTTGGGAAACATATTTCTATGGCCTTTCTCAGCACCTATCCATTGGCGCTCTCATTTGAAGAAAGAATTCTGTGACCCGGATGTCGTGGGGCGAATTCAAAATGGCACCTGCCAATCGTGAGCAAGTGAAAAGATGTGATATGTCAACGTCAAAGTTCACGACAATCGATGCCTTTTTTGTAAACGTGAATAAATGCAGCGTTGCTACAATTGTCCCTGAGCAGTCTGAGTCAGCATCCTTTGTTACGTTGGTGGAGATCCATAATGTTGATGTGCCTGCCGCTAATAACCGAGACGCTGTTGTATTGTCGCCCACTGCTGGCACTCTTTGCGGTAGACTTCGAAATTGAGTCCGATTCGGGTTCCGATTCACACACATAATTGGTGTGTAGGCCCTACTATCGGCAGCAGTTTCCCGGTTGCTGAAAGAAAATTCAAATTGCAGGCAAACCACGAACGATTAAGCTGTGCTCAGTCTAATAAATTCATATTGTTTTTTGTCCAATAGGCAATACTGAATCTGGATGATTGTTTTATCAAAGAAGTAATGTTTCAATGTATTACTTTCAAAACCAATTGTATTACTGAGTGCCATATCTTCTATGCTTATTTCTTGTATTGCTTTATTTTTAATGTCAGGGCATTTGATTTGAGTGTGACTGTAATAATATTTGTTCATATTAGATGTATTTGCATGAATGTACTTAGTCTTGCTTCAAACATTACTTCCATGTTAATATATTTAAAATAAAGCGACAAGTTACTTTTTTATGAACCTTCTTGTGTTGGCTCTTCTTCTATTATTATTACCATGCAGGTGATAATACCAACCTCGCTGCATAGCTAGTAAGACTCGATTGGCATTGGCTTGTCTTGTAGTAATACTGGCCAACACTCCTATGGAGTCAAACGGTCAGGGTTGGGTGCGCATGCTATTTAGTCATGTTTGTTTGGGACTAAGTGTGTGAGATCCTTAAGAGGAGATGGGGATGGGGATGGCTTGGCCACACCTTGAGAAAGCCAACCACAAACATAACGAGACAGGTCCTGACATGGAACCCCCAAGGCAAGAGAAAGAGGGGGAGACCAAAAAACACCTGGCGGCGTGACCTCGAGGCAGACATCAAGCAAACAGGGAAGGGCTGGCAACAACTGGAGAGGATTGCCCAAGACAGGAGGCGCTGGAGAAATGTTGTGGATGGCCTATGCTCCAGGAGGAGTTAAGGGCCTAAGTAAGTAAGTGTGTGAGAGCTTGCTTAAATTGCTGTAGTTCTGTGATGTTGGCTGTTGCATCTGGTAATGAATTCCAATCTTTTATTTTTTGGGGAAAATAAGAAAATTTGTAACAGTTCTTGCTCACGTGTATGGTGTTGAAGGCTTTGCTATTTAGTTGCGTTTGATGGGTTGGAGGAGGTTTGCGACAGGCAATGATAGATGACTGTGGATGGCTTTGTGAAATATGGTGAGCCATCTGTTTGTTCTCCTGGTAGTGAAAACAAATCAATTGGGCCAATGGTGGCTGTCGTAGACAGTGTTTAAGGTTTTTTAGAATGTTCAAGCCAAGGTGTTTTAGAATGTTCAAATAAATTTTGTCAGTCTTGAACCAAGATTGGCAAAATTTTATTTCTGGCTGCCTGGCTGTACATATTGCATCTTTATAATGGCGAAAATGAGGTGGGCCCGGATTCTAGTGCCAGAAGAGTGTCATAAAAATGTGGTACAATTGAGGGTGACTGTCACTGACACTGACGAGTTAGTCGGGACTCGTCTTGGTCTTGGGCGTTCTGATCTGTCAGTCGTGTGACTGAGTCTGACTCAGTCTCAGTGACAGTGACTCTCAGTGAACGGGTCAGCGATGTTAATGCCACTAAATGGTCGCCCAACTTGGCAAATTTTGTAAACATAATCTCGGGTTGTATAACTTACGGGCTTGAATCAAGCCAACAAACGCATCACATTGTTTCTTGTTCCGCTCATGCAGACTTTGTAAGACTATTTTGCGCCACTCCATCGTTGTTTTTCGTCCCTGGATTAAATCCCCGCCACAAGTTTAGTTTCGTATATCACTAAAATACCAATGTTTTGATAAATATTTAGTTATATTAGTCAATGATGAGTGTACATATAAAACAATATTCAATTGCATTGCTTTGTAATACATTTTCTCTTTGTGTTCATTTAATAAACGTGTTTCGAAACTAAATGTAGAATTTGTGAATACATAATTAACTTCCGCGTAAACACGGAAGTTATATTTTCTGGGGTAAGGCGCGCATTTCTGGTTCCTACAATCTTTGAATGAACGCAATCCACATTTCTTATGGTTAATGTATCTTACTTAAGCTTCGGTCCGTAACATTTTTTAACTATTCAGCAGTGCAGAGTGTGAATCGGCGTTATGTCTTGTTATGTCATGATGACATGATTTGAAGGGCCGAACGGCGAATCTGCACTCGAGTATAGAATTGAGGCGAAGGGGGGGGGCGTGGAACTTATTTTGTAGTGTTTAATGCGCGTGCACGTGCCATTCATGGTTCAAGCATACTTTCATGTAAATGGGGCGAAGTAGGCATTACTATTAGGATCATATAATTAGTTAGGTGTCAGTATATAGGCAATACTGTGTATTCATGAAATACAATTGCAGCAGACATGCTGCGACTGTAAAACCTTTGATGTGACTGTACTGGGTGTACAATGCCAATGGCACTAGACTTCCTGTTTCACCTGATACATGTAAACCTTTGTAACAGTTTATAAAGCAATGGCTGCAACATATTTTGCATTATAAGACACGTGAGAAACACAGGAAGCAATGGCAAAACACAGCAGTTGACAGTATTTAGAAAGCAAGTATTGTTGTGCAATAATTGCTGGATGTGTTAATGTTTATGGTATAAAAACTGTGTCGATTCCACTATAATTGCCATTTTGATAATTACCATAGTGTTTGCTTTCTCTATAGATGTAACTTTGCTTAAGTGCATTCGTTTATAGTCTGTGACATTTCATTCCATTAGTGTAAAGCACTTGATTTGTTCCTAAAAACTATATACTGCAGAAATAAGAACATACTATTAAAATTGGTTATACAGTCTAATGTAGCACATTGACAAATATATATGTTTCACTGTGATGTGATACTGCTATGAATTATTATTATTATACATTTGTAATGTGTCTGTGTTAGAAATTGCTCAAAGGTGCTAACAAGGTAATGTTAAGTAAAATAACTGAAAAGTTGAAATAAAAAGTGTTTAAAAACAAGTACTAACACAAGTTAAATAAGCAAGTTAAATAAACAATAAACAAGTTAAATTAATAAGTTTAATTGTAATGTGGACAACATGTAGAAACACGCTGCAGGACTTATAACACTCTTAAGGAGCCCAGTCCTTGACAGGAAGGAGAAAAAAATGAACAGTTAAATTAAGTTGAAACATTAGATAATCATATAAGTTTAAGCAGATAAGTTAAATAAAAACAAGTTAATTAAATAATAATAATAAGCTAAATAAATCAAGCATCCTAGTCATTAAAATGTAATTTCTGCTAGCAACAAAGAATTGCCAGATCCATTGACTTATTTACTATAAATTACTGATGCATATTACATGTACAGGTTTCAGGCAATGTTTCCCAGAGAGATGCACAGTGGCTTGTGATTCCCATAGTTTCTAGACCACTGGGATGTTTCCTGAGACCTCTTTCCACCATGGCACCATCACCCGAGTAAAGGCGGACCTGATCTTAACTGCAGCAAAGGATGATGGGAGTTTCTTGGTGCGTAAGAGCGAGACCGTACCCGGTGCTCACGTCCTGTGTTTGCTGTATCAAGGGAGGGTTCACAAGTACCAGATACTTACAAACACTGATGGAACGCTGTACATACAGGTTAGTACCTCCTTCCTCAACTCACACATGCTGACGGAACGCTGTACATACAGGTTAGTACCTCCTTCCTCAACTCACAAATGCTGACGGAACGCTGTACATACAGGTTAGTACCTCCTTCCTCAACTCACAAATGCTGACGGAACGCTGTACATACAGGTTAGTACCTCCTTCCTCAACTCACAAATGCTGACGGAACGCTGTACATACAGGTTAGTACCTCCTTCCTCAACTCACAAATGCTGACGGAACGCTGTACATACAGGTTAGTACCTCCTTCCTCAACTCACAAATGCTGACGGAACGCTGTACATGCAGGTTAGTACCTCCTTCCTCAACTCAGTTAACTCTTTTAGCCTATCACAAATCCGGTTCATTGATGTCCAAATACATATAGTTTGTGTAACACTTTGAATAGTTTAAATAATATCTGCAGTCAAAATTTGAAACTGTGTACAAGGCACATAGGGTTATTGCCTTGCACCATATCGCAACACCCTGTAAGGTACATAAAGTATGAATTGAATGAGTTTAATAGTACTTCGCATAACAAGTTTTGGACCAAGATTTATTTGCAAAACTGAACATTAAAAAAATTATAATTTCTTTTCTCAAAGGTAAATAATAAAAAAGGCCAAAAAGGATGCAGATGTGGGACGAGAAACTAGTTTCTGTTTTACTTGGCTTTAGTTGGTCTGACATTACTTATACTGGTTATTATCTAGATTTTTTTATAGTTATTGCCCTCCTAAAATGTTCAAATCAATTACATCTTTTCAATTACAATTTACAGATGGGTTGTGTGGAATGAACTGTTTATTCCAAAAAGAGTGTATTTGTTTATTATGTTATGTATATGATTGATAACAATGTAATGTATATGATTGATAACAATGTAATGTATATGATTGATAACAATGTAATGTATATGACTGATAACAATGTAATGTATATGATTGATAACAATGTTATGTATATGATTGATAACAATGTTATGTATATGATTGATAACAATGTTATGTATATGATTGATAACAATGTTATGTATATGATTGATAACAATGTTATGTATATGATTGATAACAATGTAATGTGCATGATGATGTCTGTATATTTTCATAGTTCTTTCAGGTAACATTTTTGATAAAAAATAATGTTGTCGCTGTTCACGACTCAACATTTGTCTATTGATTTTATATAAAGCGTACTAATTCTCAGACCCAGTACTTTAAAATATTGATAATTATCCAGATTGATGATGCAACAATGGTCATATTTCGCATGCCACCAACATTAAATAAAATTACTATGCGGGCCTTGATCCCCTCTAAGTCTTGGTATGTTTTGTTTGAATAGCTCAATGTTGACAATTGTGAATGACTCCTTAGTGGAAGAATATTTGATCTATTCTTTCAACCATCTCTAATTTTATAATGTTGTGTTTGTTACAGGCGCATAAAGGAGTAGAGTACCATAGTTTCTCAGACATTTCTCAGCTCATTACGCGCTACATTGATGTCGGTACAAACAATGGCTTGTGCTGTGCTCTCATGTCACCTGTCCCCTCTGTTACCTCTCAACCTGTCTCCTCTTGTCAACCTGTACCATCTGTCACCTGTCAACTGGCTGCTCAAGGGGAGGATGAAGATGATTCCAGTAAGACACTTCCTCATCAGCATCTTGATTTTGTATAACATTAAAATATATCTTATATACTTATTGCAAGTACAGAACTTGCGAGTGCAATACAACATTCGAAAGCAACGAGTGCATAACACCCAGTATCGTTCAACGAGGTATTTATGTGGGTTTATAACTAACATTTCAACACATTTAATGCAATAAAAAGTAATTTAAGCATGATAAGGCATGTGCCATTTTAATTAATTGTTGGGCACACGTGCGTCACACCATTCAGACCAGCGTATATAATACTTTGTATCGCCATAGCCATGCAGTGCGTTATCGGTATAGCAATTACCCATGTAATAAATATTAATAGTAAATCAATACTGAAGTAACAATTTTCTAATTACAACTACTGAGATGTACTTACTGAACGTTTTAGCTACTGTCGGTAGCCTTCATCAGGAACTGGATTCTGCGATGACTAGTTCTTCTTCTGCTCACCAGTTGGCATGGCAAGCAGGCCGTCCCATACATGGCTGAGTCTGTATCCCCCTTGTTTTTATCCATGATTGGAGTTGTCTTACTGATCCATATGGCCTCTTTAATCAATAATAATAATAAAATACTTTAATCCATCTCAATAGTAGTGATTAGAAGAACAAATTATTACTGCATTATTCTCTAACAATGTGATGGACATTTTGATAAATCAGTACTCTTATATGAAATATAATTGTCACATTTGACATGTTGTTTACTTCTTGAGAAACTTGTTTGTATTCTCCAAATATATTACTGAGTCACTTGGTGGATTTAAATTTATATACATGTCACATGATCAAAGTCATGTGACACAAGCTGGAGAAGGACTGGTGGGAGCTCCTGGCCAATGTTCATAGCAGGTTTTGTTCAGTGGATGTTTATTGAACCTTGATCACAAGATTGCACAAATAAGTTAGTGAGTCCCACTTTGGTATGTAAGAAGCAGACTTGTCGACTCAAGTCGAAGGGGCTAACTGAAGTCGCTCATTTTCATTCATGACTTGTGACTTAACTTGGAATTCAGAGAGACTTGGACTTGGAGGTGTATGACTTGAGACTTGACTTATCAGTTTGTGACTTGCCAACATGTCTGGTAGCTTGAAATATATGTAAAATGTGACCATGTTATGGCGGCCGCACTGAATTACATAATTACTTATTCTTACTGAGTAATGTTGTGGTAGGCAACACCCACTAAGTATCCTTCTAAGAATTACTGCAGACAAACCACAATAATTATGGTGATTGGCTAACACTGGTGACTTGACTTGGAATTCAGAGAGATGAGTTAAGACTTGACTTGGAATTCAGAGAGATGAGTTAAGACTTGACTTGGAATTCAGAGAGATGAGTTAAGACTTGACTTGGAATTCAGAGAGATGAGTTAAGACTTGACTTGGAATTCAGAGAGATGAGTTAAGACTTTACTTGGAATTCAGGGAGATGAGTTAAGACTTGACTTGGAATTCAGGGAGATGAGTTAAGACTTGACTTGGTCATTTAAGACTTGACTTACATTTGCATGACTTGAGACTTGACTTGCCAGTTTGTGACTTGACTGTTAAGAAGGCATGGTGATATTTTTTATAGGTGAGGATGAATTTGGACTTGACATACCTGTTCGGACAGAGGAAGAGGCAAAGAAAGCTATTGGTGCCGTCAACCTCAGCACCTTCTTCTGTCAACAATTCACCCAGCTGGATCTGTCAAGGTGTGTATTGAACTATTTACCTTTTGTTTTTATGCATTCTTTCTTTTTAGCCTATTGTACAGTGCTATGGAGCACTTGGTGATTATGGCGCTATATAAATATCATATTTTACTATTATTATTATTTATTACAGTAAAATATAATTAGGAATGTACAACACTGTTAATTGTTTAACTGATATAGGGCTAGTTGGGGATTTATCTTACTATAATCCAGTGTACATGTTTGTATGTATATATATATGTGTATGTTTGTATGTATATATGTAAGTGTATGTATATATGTAAGTGTATGTATGTATGTGTATGTTTGTATGTATATATGTATGTATGTATGTATATATGTGTGTTATGTTACTCCTGGACGATTTGCAACCCGGGTGCCAAACTTTCAGGGTTTCATCTATGACCCCCATGGTCGGGTTTATGCAACAGTTTCATTTTTTCGAAATTCACCCCAGTATTACTCTTTCTGTGAACAATTCACCCCAGTATTACCCTTTCTATGAACAATTCACCCCAGTATTACCCTTTCTATGAACAATTCACCCCAGTATTACCCTTTCTATGAACAATTCACCCCAATATTACCCTTTCTATGAACAATTCACCCCAGTATTACCCTTTCTATGAACAATTCACCCCAGTATTACCCTTTCTATGAACAATTCACCCCAGTATTACTCTTTCTATGAACAATTCACCCCAGTATTACTCTTTCTATGAACAATTCACCCCAGTATTACTCTTTCTATGAACAGTTCACCCCAGTATTACCCTTTCTATGAACAGTTCACCCCAGTATTACCCTTTCTATGAACAATTCACCCAAGAATTACCCTTTCTATGAACAATTCACCCCAGTATTACTCTTTCTATGAACAATTCACCCCAGTATTACTCTTTCTATGAACAATTCACCCCAGTATTACCCTTTCTATGAACAATTCACCCCAGTATTACCCTTTCTATGAACAATTCACCCAAGTATTACCCTTTCTATGAACAATCAAATTAACCTTTGTAGTTATTGTGTACAATTGGTGACAACATCATGCAGCATTTATTCAATTGTCCACAGTTACATAATACAAGGGCAAGGTGTCGCCAGATGTTACTGCAACTGCCATTTTGTAAATATTGTTATTATGACAGTCACTTATGAACTATCGTCTGGAGGATGGACTTTTTGCTAGAATAATTAAAATCTTCCAATTCTCTAAATTTCTCAATCTCAAAGTTCATCTAAATTAACAATGTTATACTTAATGTTTTAATCTTTATTGCTATTCAAAAGTATCGTATATTTAACGTTATGTTGTAATAACTATTCAAGTGAAGATTTATTTTGTTGATTAATTTCCGTACAATGATCTCTTTTTGCACACCATGTTTTAAGATGTTTATGTCATCACCAAATTGTGACATTAATTTGTGTATATTCTAGTAATAAAATAATATTCAAATAATAAAATGTTATGGCATGAAAGATCACGATAGTAACATGTTTTGTGTGGATTTTATTTTTAAGCAACTGTGATGTTATCAATGTTAATAAATTCAGTGTCACAATCTCAGTTAAAACTACTTCCTCGACTGATTTAGCCTATCGCAAATCCATTCCAATGGTATCCAAATATGTAGTGTATGAATAATTTATGTAACACTTGCAGTCAATTTAACAAAAAAAGCTTATTTTTGTTGTTAATTTTTTTCAAATGATCGAAACAATTGACTTTAGTTGTTAAATCTGGTAAGGATCAAAATAAAGGATATCCCAAATGGTAAACACAACATTTCACCAAGGAAGAGCATTTTTTTTCAGCAGTTCTATTTTCACTTCAGTTAATGCTTGAAAAAGCATTAACTATTCTAATAGTTTGTCTGATGACTTCACAAAAGCTTCATATAAAAGTTGTATAAACGAGCTAGCATGTTGCAGTGGATAGTAAGTTGGTTTGTGTTTCGCAAAAATAATTTGAAATGATGCTAATAAAAATTGATGAAGCACCTTTAAACATTGCATTTTCTTTCATTTTTAAACAACTGCGATGTTATCGGTGCTAATAAATTCAGTGTCACAATCTTAGTTAACCGAGGAACATTCCTTTTTATGTAACTGATCAATGTGAAGTTTTATATATTTCAAATATGTCCTTTATTAACTTTGTTTATAATGAAATATAATGAAATGTATGAAACGCTCATAGACACCCCTATTAATTAAATATTTGTCTATATAGGTCTAATATATAAATAAATAATAATTGTTTTTTGAAGACATTAGTTTTTATACTGCATAATAGAATTTTTCACAAAAAGTGGAAGAAACTTTTGTGCAAGAGATTGGAATTCCAACTCACTAAGAGTTATTTCAATGATTGAGGGCAAACAAATTGTTAGAAAAGTTATTTTTAGTGAAATACTTACGATCAACAAACCTGATTAATAATGGGCAAAATTAACTGAAGAGCAAGTTTTAATATAACATAAATTTATTCAAGGATACTAGAGACCTTTTGATCTTTCTCTGTTTTCTCCCTATCCCTGGATCCCTCTTCCCACCACTCTCCTTTACTCTGTCTCCACTCTCCCTGTTTCCTTTTTCCCTACTTTCTCTCCCCCCATCCCTAGTCTATCAAAACCCTATGAAATTCCCCATTCCTTTCCAAGTAATCCCAGTTCCTTCTTTCCTTCATCCCACATCCCATTCTCACAATCCCCCCGCCCACTTTCAGCACCGACGGGCAGTTCGTAAATGCCCTCCGAGAATATGCAGAGAAGGGTGTGAAGACTGATGCAGACACAGTGACCTCTGGTGAGACTGAGTTGAACTGTCTGCGCAAGTTGCTCGGTGGCGCTGCAGCTGACTTGGAAAGGTGTGTTTTGTATTTTGTATTCTCGACCAGTTGTTGCTTAAAAGTATAAAGTCTGGTCATTTTTATCATAATATCCAGCTACTTTTATATCTATTCTAACATGGGACCTCACAAAATGTTTTAATATAGAACAAATGTTTTAATATAATTTGTTCATCATTTATTTAGTATTATCTACGTTGCTGTTCAGCATGCAATGTAAACGTAATATTTGAGTTGAAATATTCAAAATAAGCACTGCAATAGTCAAATGTTTAAGGAGTGTTCAGACTACAGTCGATTTTACCATTGGTGGCCATGTTAACGTTTCGTAAAATTATAAGAAAATATGACCATCAAACATTCTTAAATTTCACGACATCCACTGGCGTTACATTACTAATGTGCTGAACAAGTTTCATCAAAATCACGTACCTCCAGCTCTTTTAATCATGTTGCAAACATACTTACCCTAAAAAGTGGCAGTTTTTGTCAAATATTAATATGACTAGCAGTGGTTTGGGAGCATCACCACCAAAATAACTACATCACTGCCAAAAGTCCATCCAACATTTCGAATGTTCCAACCATATTGGCCGAATATATAGTTATTTCTTAGCAAATAAAGTCACTGAGATCGGCTAAATCAGCCTATTTTAAGCACTCCATTCTGGAAGTTTAACTGTGGTCTGACCCCTGTAGATTGCTAGAACCAAGATGTGATAATGAAAGAACACTGCTTGATTCACCCAACTGTGTGCTGTGTGTTTAGAGAGACAGAGGTCTTCCTCAGCAAGGTTGATCTGTGTAGACAACTATTTGGCCCCCTCACCACGCCCCTCTATGTACCCAAGAGAGATAGCCTCTCTAGGGTAAGTACAGTGGAATAGAATCAAAGATGATTAGATGATTTGGAGAATGGTGGATGAACAGAAAAAATAACTGACAAATGAATGAATGAAATGACAAATATATTAACCTATGATGGCGGCATTGTGGAATTTATTATTTTGACAGACATACATTCAAGAAAATATCTGCACATCACATGTGACAAAAACTTCACTTGATTCTATATGGAATATACATGCTTTATTTGTACCTTTCAGAAGGAGAAGTGTTCAGATCTGACAGCAATTCTGGAAAGGCTTATCCAGTGTCAAACTGCCATCACACACTTGGAGAAGAAGGTATACTTTTTTGCAAACTGTACTTTTGCAATGTAATGATTTTTCAATGCATCCTTATGAATAGTTCCAGTTTGTGTACTCTGTGAAAATTTACCACTGGCCACTCATAGGGTCAACGTGTTGAACCATCTGGTCAAGTACCTAACTTCTGATGATTTGTTGCAGGCACAGGTGACACTACACGACTTGATGACAAATGGTTCCAAGTGTCTTCTGAGTTCGTCTGACGAGTCTCCATTTGCCATGGATTTCTCTACACCACCCGTCATTCCACCTGTAGACTTTGAGGTGGGTCTTAACTTTTATTATAATAATAATATATTTTATTTGACATAGCGCCAGATCCCATATCGTGACACTCCACAGCATATAAATAATTAATAACGATGTCTAGAATTACTAAATAAATAGATTAAAATGCTACTAATAATAAGGATTATTTTCAAATAGATATAGCACAGTATAGAAATATAATAAAATTATAATTAATAAATGATTTAGTAAATAAATATACATAATAATAATAATAATAATAATAATAATAAATAATATAAGTGATTGTCTGGTCTTATGCTGGATGGGGTTTTCATGAAACGTTAATTTGCGAAATTGCAAACAGTACTAAAACACGTTAACAAGAAAAAGTAAATAATGATTGCTCCCTTGCAGCATCCGTTGTCATGTTGTATTTCTTGCTGTTGTCCTGTGATTGGTGACATGTCGTGTCCTGTGATTGGTGACATGTTGGGTCCTGTGTTGTGTGGTGACAGTCACGACTACTGAAACATGGCAAGCCAGGCCAGAGAATGAAGTTGACCGTGGACATTCAGTCTGGCCGCCTCTACGTGGTCAAGCCAAACACAGGCGTGCTCAATGACAGTAGCGTCTTCACACATGATCGCAGTACGTGCCACCCAAGGCTTCACAAGTAGTTCTCATAATCAATAGACCGTACCCAGAATGATCGCAGTACGTGCCACCCAAGGCTTCACAAGTAGTTCTCATAATCAATAGACCGTACCCAGAATGATCGCAGTACGTGCCACCCAAGGCTTCACAAGTAGTTCTCATAATCAATAGACTGTACCCGGAATGTATTACTGTTAATTACCAAATGGAGGACATGTCAAATGTCAACAACTGTCCCTTCAAATGCACATGGTTTATGTTTCTTTTGATGTTTAATATGCTACAACAGTAAAAAGTTTCACCGTATTGTAAACAAGGGTCATCAGTTATGATTACATGTCATGGTATTTCTAAATCCATTAATTTGAATAAAATGAACAATTCGATACCGAAAAGATTCATGCAATTATTTTATGTGCGCTGAAACAATCACGTATTTATGCCAACGCAAGCTCAATTGCAACGTTCAAAGTTATTCAAACGTCAGATAAACCTATTTTTTATGTTAGTGTTGTGATTTCTGTTTAATATCGGTAGGCGTTATTGTTAATTGGTACGACGTATTCTTTGCTGATAGAATAATTCGTTAAATATCTGCAGTCTTTTTTGTCATTATTCCAACTCTCTAATTTAATTAAGGTACAAAATTATGTGTCGTATATGCATTATAAATTTTATATAGTAATTATAGTTATAACATTGACATAGTAATTATAGTGATACATTTTATGTAATAATTATCATTATATATTTCACATGGTAATTATAATCATAAATTTTATGTATCTGTTATCATTAACTAATAATGTATTATTTATCATATGTATATAATAACTGTGATAATCAATTTCATGTAATTACTATAATTAAAAATTTTATGTAGTAATTATCATTATAAAATGTATATAGGAATTATGATTTATAAACAAATGTGTTATTACAATATGTTGCAGTCTTACAACTGATAAAGAACTCGGCAAACAAGAGTCAACTGGACATGTTGTTTGAGGGTTGTAAGAAGGAATCCCATGTCTTTGAGGATGTGAGACAGAGAGAGAGTTTCTGTCAACTGGTCCAGCAGCTGAAGAACCATCACAGCAAGAGCAAGCAGCCCGACCAACTGTCTGTCTTCATTGGAACGTGGAACATGGGTAAGTGTGTGGAACTTGTCTTTGTGTGTGTGTATGTGTGCACGGAGAAAGGCAAACTCTGCAAGAACTTGTGACTCCATGAACTACCCAGTCAAGTTTTGTAGGGCAGTGGCAATGACACCTTCACGCGGGGGCGGATCTAGGCTGGTTGGCAGGGGGGTCTCAGTCAGTCGTAGTCATATGTTGTTCTACTTACGAACTGGGGGGGGGTAAGGACGACACACATGTCGTTCTAATTACAGAAGGGTTAATATTAACCAGCAGCTAATACTTCAGTCTTTACATTGATACTAGTTCCGATGTAGGCCTATATACATTGTCCTTTACCGTAATATTTGCCATGGACATAGGGGGTCTAAGACCCCCCTCCATGGCCTAGGGGGTTCTTGAGACCCCTAAGACCCCCCTGGATCTGCTGCTGTCATGCACCAAGCATCATGTACTACTGCTGGTTTACCAATGTGTGTGAAGGAACTTCTGTGAACATTTCATGTAGATCACGTAACTTGGAAAAAATGCATAACATTGCTAACAACTGTACATAACTACAAACTCCTATTGTTCTGAGATACGTAGTCTACGTCAAACGTCACGTCTGTCATCAGGCCCTCTGGTTTACCTTGCAAAGTTTTGTCCAGATCAGCCCACAAATGCGGCCATGCATAGGTAGCGACAGACTGAAAGAATAACAGGCAGGCAGGCAGGCAGGCAGGGTAAAACTGACCTTTAAATAACGTAGATAGATGTGAATACATTATAACTGCTTGCTCCTTCCCTAAACCATTTGGGAAAATGACCCTCACTGTTAAGGAGCAGGTTGAAGGACAGTACCGTGATGTGACATGTCTTCCCTGCTTGATCCTAGGGGATGCGCCACCGTCCACATGGAACCTGAGTCCCTGGCTGAAGTGCTGTGGGAAGGGCAAGTCTCGGTCTGATGTCCTTCAAATCCTAGCTCATGACCTCTATGTCATCGGCACTCAGGAAACAGGGATCGGGGAGAAGGAATGGGTCAGCTGTCTCAAGACAACGCTTCACACATCGTTTGGAGTGGAAATGCACATGGTCAGTATTATTATTCTGTCTCCCACCATCCCTCCATTCCTTTCATCCCTCTACTCCTGTTGTTTCTCCACTCCTATCATCCTTCCACCCCATCATTCCTCCATTCCCTTCATCCATCCATTCCCTTCCTCTCTCCGCTCCCACCATCTCTCAATTCCCACCATCCATCCACTTCCACCATCCCTCCACTCCCATCATCTCTCCATTCCCTTCATCCCTTCACTCCCACCATCACTCCATTCCCTTTATCCTTCCACTCCCACTGTTGCTCCATTTCCACCATCTCTCAACTCTCCCCAGTCTTATCATCCCTCCACCCCTGTCATCCCTCCATTCCCTTCATCCCTCCATTCCCACCTTTTTTCCACTCGCACCATCTCTCCACTCCCACCATCTCTCCACTCCCACCATCCCTCCATTCCCACCATCCTTCCACTCCCACCATCCCTCCATTCCCTTCACCCCTCCACTTCTGCCATCCCTCCATTCCCTTCATCCCTCCACTTCTGCCATCCCTCCATTCCCTTCATCCCTCCACTTCTGCCATCCCTCCATTCCCTTCATCCCTCCACTTCTGCCATCCCTCCATTCACTTCATCCCTCCACTTCCGCCATCCCTCCATTCCCTTCATCCCTCCACTTCCACCATCCCTCCATTCCCTTCATCCCTCCACTCCCACCATCCCTTCATCCCTCCACTTTTGCCATCCTTCCATTCCCTTCATCCCTCCACTCTTCCACCATCCCTCCATTCCCTTCACCCTCCACTTCTGCCATCCCTCCATTCCCTTCATCCCTCCACTCCCACCATCCCTCCATTCCCTTCATCCCTCCACTTCCACCATCCCTCCATTCCCTTCATCCCTCCACTTCCACCATCCCTCCATTCCCTTCATCCCTCCACTTCCACCATCCCTCCATTATCTAACATGGTATATATATACATTACAATATTTAATAATACTAATAGAAGGTGTTATAAAAGTATTGTGTACTTCATATCATTTAAAAATCAGTTAGAACCTTCGACATTCTAGTCCGAATCTGTTTTTGTCACCAGGTGGCGACAGTGACATTGTGGGGAATAAGTCTGGTTGTTCTCGTGAAGGCCGAGTACATGAACAACATCAGTCATATCCAACAGTCGACCGTCAAAACTGGCCTGGCCAATGCACTTGGTGGGTTGATTCAACACAGCATTTACACTATTAAGTAGTTTGTGACTCTGTCTGTCTGTTTGTCCGTCCGTCCGTCCGTCCGTCCGTCTGTCTATTCTTTCAATTCTTTCATATCTCCATCAGTGTAAGGGGCTGAAATTGTGTAGGCGTTGTTTGTTTTGTTTGGGTATGGTTTGTACATAAAAAAATTCCCATGAGAGAAACTATGTGGACGTTTGACGTAGATTTGTTAGCAACGCTATTAATGTTTTCTACGATTGTTCCGAGTTGCGTAATCTACGTCAAATGTCCACTTAAGTTCCTCTGTATGGTACGAACGCTTCGTGAAACCGGCAGTTGTACAAGATGTTTGGGGCATGAGGTTGTCATTGTATTGCCCTACCAAAACTTGACAGGGTAGTGCAGGGGGTCATTGCAATGGCTGCCTATTCTGTTGTGCAATGCCATGCAACTCGACTAGTTATCTATTAAAGCTGCCTCTCCAATTATTTATTAAAACAGCCTCTCCAATTATCTATTAAAGCAGCCTCTCCAATTATTTATTAAAGCAGCCTCTCCAATTATTTATTAAAGCTGCCACTCCAATTTATTTAGCCCATGGCAGATCATTTTCAGTTGCATGTGTGCATCTTTTGAACTTATTTAATTTGGAAGTAAAACTGTGAACATAGTAGAACATAATTTTAAACTTCATCCTCAGTTGACTTATGCAATCTTGAATCAAGTTTTTTGTTTGAATCTGCAGTGCGTGAATAGAAATATTCATGGTCCGTTTAACAAAGAGTTAAAATCATTGAAAGAACTGATTTTGATCATTAGGTCGGGTAACTTGTGAAAGTCTAAATATCCTTATGTCATAGCATATAGAGTTGGACCACTTTTGCCATTTGTTCGCTAGATGTAGACTGGATCCGGTGAAACATGATTTAATAGTTTGACTGGTGATTTCACCAAGCAACAAATAAAAATAAATAACACTAATCGGATCATAATAACAGTTAATTGATTGTGGTAATTATGATCTAAATGCAATGTTGCATCTGTATGTACATTATAATATAATAATCCTTACATTAATTGTGTTAACACTTAGTTGTGTGCATTAACACTTATTTGGATGTGTTAACACTTATGTGAATGTGTCAGCATTTCTCCTGTAGGAAACAAGGGTGCGGTTGGACTGTCATTTGACTTCAATGCGACATCGTTCTGTTTTGTGTGTGCACATCTTGCGGCAAGACAGGAGCGAGTAAACAAGTATGTGGTTCTTCACTCGGTCACTCACTTGTTTATTGACTCATTCACTCATTTACTTACTCATTCGCACTCACTCATTATTCAGTCATTCAGTCACTCACTAACAAGCTCCCTCGCACATTAACTCGTTCACTCACACATACAGATTTGTTTAATCAGTCGGTTACTTTGTCATTCACTCCTCACATATTCACTCACTCACTCACTCACTCACTCACTCACTCACTCACTCACTCACTCATCCATACACAAACACCCACCCACCCACTCATTTTGATTGCAGGAGAAACCAGAACTTTATAGACATTGTGAAAGGCATGAACCTCGGCCCTAAGGACCTGAGTGTCTTTGATATCACCAACAAGTTCCATCACGTCTTCTTCTTCGGCGATCTCAACTACCGACTGGAGGACATCCAAGCCACGGTAGTAATCTATGTATTAATGTCTATGTTCCATCACCTCCTTGGACCATCCAAGCCACGGTAGTAATCTATGTATTAATGTCTATGTTCCGTCACCTCCTTGGACCATCCAAGCCACGGTAGTAATCTATGTATTAATGTCTATGTTCCGTCACCTCCTTGGACCATCCAAGCCACGGTAGTAATCTATATATTAATGTCTATGTTCCATCACCTCCTTGGACCATCCAAGCCACGGTAGTAATCTATATATTAATGTCTATGTTCCATCACCTCCTTGGACCATCCAAGCAACGGTAGTAATCTATATATTAATGTCTATGTTCCATCACCTCCTTGGACCATCCAAGCCACGGTAGTAATCTATATATTAATGTCTATGTTCCATCACCTCCTTGGACCATCCAAGCCACGGTAGTAATCTATATATTAATGTCTATGTTCCATCACCTCCTTGGACCATCCAGGCCACGGTAGTAATCTATATATTAATGTCTATGTTCCATCACCTCCTTGGACCATCCAAGCCACGGTAGTAATCTATATATTAATGTCTATGTTCCATCACCTCCTTGGACCATCCAAGCCACGGTAGTAATCTATATATTAATGTCTATGTTCCATCACCTCCTTGGACCATCCAAGCCACGGTAGTAATCTATATATTAATGTCTATGTTCCATCACCTCCTTGGACCATCCAAGCCACGGTAGTAATCTATGTATTAATGTCTATGTTACGTCACCTCCTTGGACCATCCAAGCCACGGTAGTAATCTATGTATTAATGTCTATGTTCCGTCACCTCCTTGGACCATCCAAGCCACGGTAGTAATCTATATATTAATGTCTATGTTCCGTCACCTCCTTGGACCATCCAAGCCACGGTAGTAATGTATGTATTAATGTCTATGTTCCATCACCTCCTTGGACCATCCAAGCCACGGTAGTAATCTATATATTAATGTCTATGTTCCATCACCTCCTTGGACCATCCAAGCAACGGTAGTAATCTATATATTAATGTCTATGTTCCATCACCTCCTTGGACCATCCAAGCCACGGTAGTAATCTATATATTAATGCCTATGTTCCATCACCTACTTGGACCATCCAAGCCACGGTAGTAATCTATATATTAATGTCTATGTTCCATCACCTCCTTGGACCATCCAAGCCACGGTAGTAATCTATATATTAATGTCTATGTTCCATCACCTCCTTGGACCATCCAAGCCACGGTAGTAATCTATATATTAATGTCTATGTTCCATCACCTCCTTGGACCATCCAAGCCACGGTAGTAATCTATATATTAATGTCTATGTTCCATCACCTCCTTGGACCATTGGCCTCCGATCTACCGATTGTTGATGTAGTAAAAAAACACAAAGGTAGCTCTTTAGAGTTATTTACTTAGTATTTGTTGCTCAACCGAGCTTCTCAACCTGTTGGAAACAGTGGGTAAATTGAGTGGTGGGCCACTCTCCAGAGGGCGTCACTGTGGCTTCTTTACCAGAAAATATTTGTTGTCTGTTGATAACTGCTGCGCTTGGTTTGTTGCTTCATGGACAGGGGTAAGCTAGTGGTAGACCTATTAAGCGTACATGCCCTAATTAGCGTACACCCCTTTTTAATCAGCAGGATCCACAATTGTAATTTGACCAGTGTTGAAAAACTGAAATGTGTCGCCATCTGTTGTTAAATAGTTGGCATCACTTTTCAGTTGTTCTCCACTAGTCACCAGATGACACCACTTGTGCTAAACTTTAAACTATTAAGTTACCTTATTGTCTACAGTCAAAATTTTGGTGTACACTTATGAGAACAGATTCCTTGACATTTTCCATGGCCCTATTGTATTCAAGCGTAGTGTGTGCTTATTAGGTTGAAAATAATATTGACAATAAATAAGAAAAAATTTAACATTAAAATAACAGTTAAAATACATGAAGATGAGAAATGTTAGTAGCCCTCAAGTTAGATCACAATTAATTTTGTGTACTCAAACCAGCCCATTCTTGGATTAATGCAGGAGTTTTTTCACAACAGGTCTGACATTTTTTCCCCTGTTTGAATATTTTACTTCTTATACTTTGCATAGATACCGCATAGAATGGACCAATGACTTTTAGTATCACACCCAAAGTTTTTAAACGACACGGGCGAAGTGAATTGACCCAAAATTGCCAGTATTTCAAAATGGCAGCAAGCTGATTCAAACTCTGGTTCTCGATTGATAGTCAGATGCTCTTACCACAGGTCCACTGTGGCCCACTAGGTGGTGCAGTATGATGATGTAGATGGCGCTGTGTTTCAGGACGTCATTCATCGGGTGAGCCAGGGAGACAACTACTCGTCACTGCTAGAACACGACCAACTGCAGCGGGCTCAACACAACAAACAGGCCTTTGTTGGCTTCTGTGAGTGACACCGAACGAAGTGTTTATCCACAAAACGTGTTAGCCATCAAAATCATATTTAGCAAAGTTTAAATATTTGCGAAAGTTGCTCTTCAGTCATGATATGTTATTCACATTGACGTATTTAGGGCCATGGTCCTTTAGCTCACATTCTAGAATTTTTTCATATATAACCACTGCTTGGTAGCATAGTAAACTAATGGATGATTAAGTTTGGCCTCCCCATTTGACCTACCTCGTTGGTCTCCCCCTTTGGACTGCCCCCCCTTGGCCCCCCTTTGACCTCTCTCGTTGGCCTCCCCCTTTGCCTCCCTTTGGTGAGATCTGCCATTTGACAAACACGGGCAGTGTCTGGTAATACAAAAAAGCATTGTTAAAACTGCACAAAACCATAATGGATGTCTCCTATACATATAGGACTGTCAAATTTTTTTATTTCGTAAGAATTATGGATAAACCTTAACAGTTGACATCTTCGCAGATTTAAACATATCTTATCCTGAATAATGAAGTAACAATTTACTTCTAGTCAAAACTATTGAGATTTACTTTTTTAGCCTTAGTAGCCTTCATCAGGAACTGACTTCTATGGTGACTAGTTCTTCTTCTGCTCACCAGTTGGCATAGCAAGCAGGCCGTCCCATACTTCCTGATGAAGGTTACTGATGTGTCTGACGGTAGCCGAAACGTTGAGTAAATAAATCTCAATAGTTGTGATTAGAAAGAAAATGGTTACTTCATTAATCTGTACCATTTTCATGAATATCTTATGACCCTTGCAGTGGAAGAAGAGATCACATTCCCGCCAACCTACAGGTTTGAGGTCGGCCATCGCTCAAATTATGCATGGCAGAAGTTCAAGAAGACAGGGGTGAGGACATTGCTTCAAACATTTCAGTCAAAGAAATAAAATCACAGTGAAAAGTTGCAAAAAAAAGTTACAGAGAAAAATCACAGAAAAAGTCACAGAGAAAATTGCAGAAAAGTTACAGATAAAAAAGTTGCAGAGAAAAGTTACAGAGAAAAACGTTGCAGAGAAAGGTCATGGAAAAAAGTTACAGAAAAAAGTCACAGAAAAACTCACATGCAATACTCATACATATAAGTCACACAAAAAATGTATGCAAAGAAACTGGCACAAACAGCTTGCACAAAAAAACTCATTATTACATTAAACATTTCAGTCAAAAGTTAAAAGAAAAGAAAATATCCTTTATAAAACTCACAGTAAAATATTATTTATTTATTTATTTTAGTAATTATTATTTGATTGTGCTACATTTATTTTGAAAATAATTCTTATTAGTAGCAGTATTTTAGTCCATTTATTTAGCAATTCTAGACTGTGCAATACATTTTTAATAAGCTGTTAAGAGCCACAAACAATCTTGTATTTGGCGCTCTATCAAACATTTTATTATTGTTGGTTTGTTCTAGACCCGCATCAACACTCCGTCGTGGTGCGACCGAGTCATGTGGCGCTCCTACAGAGACACCTATGTGTCAAACACATCATACGGTAAGTTGTGGTATTTTGGTTAATTGATTTCATCAATGATTAATTGTTTCATGCTTCCGATCAAGGAATCAATCAGAATCTTGTGTGATCGATCATTTTCAATTACATTCATTCTGTGTTTCATTCCCGTTCATTCAATGACTTGTAAGTCATGATATGATAATAAGTACAAACTTTACAGGAAGAGAGAAGACTTCTGATTGGCTATCTACCAAGGTCAATGGCCAATGAAAACCTTCATATTATTAACTGAGTTAATAATGACGTCAATAAAGTCGGGCGTAGCAAGGAAGGACTGGATTTACTTTCTCTTTCCTAACAACGGTGGCAGGGAATGAATGAAATAATGAAATAATTGGACACGATTATGCCCGACGCAGGGCATAATCGGCTGGAAGTGTACCAGTGCATATCTACATACACACTGCAAAATGTTGAAACCACAAACAGAAAAAAAATCAACACTTGTTTCTCTTTCATTGATTGATATTGCTACATCAGATATACAAATCAATCATAGGGTGATGATTGATTGGTTAGATAAACCAATAATTGATCATGAACAGTTTACCAATTCCCAACACTAATGGTGCAGCGTGTACAGTCCCCTGCAAATAATTCTTTTCTTGCCGTTCACTCAGACCCTTGTCACTCCCTGTGTGTTTGTTCACTCAGACCCTTGTCACTCCCCGTGTGTTTGTTCACTCAGACCCTTGTCACTCCCTGTGTGTTTGTTCACTCAGACCCTTGTCACTCCCTGTGTGTTTGTTCACTCAGACCCTTGTCACTCCCTGTGTGTTTGTTCACTCAGACCCTTGTCACTCCCCGTGTGTTTGTTCACTCAGACCCTTGTCACTCCCTGTGTGTTTGTTCACTCAGACCCTTGTCACTCCCCGTGTGTTTGTTCACTCAGACCCTTGTCACTCCCTGTGTGTTTGTTCACTCAGACCCTTGTCACTCCCCGTGTGTTTGTTCACTCAGACCCTTGTCACTCCCTGTGTGTTTGTTCACTCAGACCCTTGTCACTCCCTGTGTGTTTGTTCACTCAGACCCTTGTCACTCCCTGTGTGTTTGTTCACTCAGACCCTTGTCACTCCCTGTGTGTTTGTTCACTCAGACCCTTGTCACTCCCTGTGTGTTTGTTCACTCAGACCCTTGTCACTCCCTGTGTGTTTGTTCACTCAGACCCTTGTCACTCCCCGTGTGTTTGTTCACTCAGACCCTTGTCACTCCCTGTGTGTTTGTTCACTCAGACCCTTGTCACTCCCCGTGTGTTTGTTCACTCAGACCCTTGTCACTCCCTGTGTGTTTGTTCACTCAGACCCTTGTCACTCCCCGTGTGTTTGTTCACTCAGACCCTTGTCACTCCCTGTGTGTTTGTTCACTCAGACCCTTGTCACTCCCTGTGTGTTTGTTCACTCAGACCCTTGTCACTCCCTGTGTGTTTGTTCACTCAGACCCTTGTCACTCCCTGTGTGTTTGTTCACTCAGACCCTTGTCACTCCCTGTGTGTTTGTTCACTCAGACCCTTGTCACTCCCTGTGTGTTTGTTCACTCAGACCCTTGTCACTCCTGTGTGTTTGTTCACTCAGACCCTTGTCACTCCCTGTGTGTTTGTTCACTCAGACCCTTGTCACTCCCTGTGTGTTTGTTCACTCAGACCCTTGTCACTCCCTGTGTGTTTGTTCACTCAGACCCTTGTCACTCCCTGTGTGTTTGTTCACTCAGACCCTTGTCACTCCCTGTGTGTTTGTTCACTCAGACCCTTGTCACTCCCTGTGTGTTTGTTCACTCAGACCCTTGTCACTCCCTGTGTGTTTGTTCACTCAGACCCTTGTCACTCCCTGTGTGTTTGTTCACTCAGACCCTTGTCACTCCCGTGTGTTTGTTCACTCAGACCCTTGTCACTCCCGTGTGTTTGTTCACTCAGACCCTTGTCACTCCCGTGTGTTTGTTCACTCAGACCCTTGTCACTCCCCGTGTGTTTGTTCACTCAGACCCTTGTCACTCCCCGTGTGTTTGTTCACTCAGACCCTTGTCACTCCCCGTGTGTTTGTTCACTCAGACCCTTGTCACTCCCTGTGTGTTTGTTCACTCAGACCCTTGTCACTCCCTGTGTGTTTGTTCACTCAGACCCTTGTCACTCCCTGTGTGTTTGTTCACTCAGACCCTTGTCACTCCCTGTGTGTTTGTTCACTCAGACCCTTGTCACTCCCTGTGTGTTTGTTCACTCAGACCCTTGTCACTCCCCGTGTGTTTGTTCACTCAGACCCTTGTCACTCCCCGTGTGTTTGTTCACTCAGACCCTTGTCACTCCCTGTGTGTTTGTTCACTCAGACCCTTGTCACTCCCTGTGTGTTTGTTCACTCAGACCCTTGTCACTCCCTGTGTGTTTGTTCACTCAGACCCTTGTCACTCCCTGTGTGTTTGTAGGCTGCAATGAAAACATTGTCACCAGCGATCACAAGCCTGTCTTTGCATCGTTTGATGTTGGTATTCTGGGACAGTTTGTACCTGAGAAAGGAACTGCTGCTCAGCCTGGAGACAAAGCAATCATCTTTGATGACGTCACAGCACAGGTGAGCAAATGTATGGTGTGTCACAGACCACAGACAGGATCCTTCTGCCAGGACCATCAAGAGTCCCTGGGAAAGTGGGGATTGCGTTTGAGGTGTGAATTATTTTCGAGCACTTTTTCATTGGATAAGTGAGTGAAGTTTATGTTTTCTGTACCACTTCATTAGATCTTTCAATTAACAGCAACAAAGAGACTCGTCAGCATGGTGGCTATTCTGCAGAATGCACCAACATTTAAAATTAAAAAATCACCTGGCTAAGTTGAAATTGTAGGTATGTCGTTTTGACACATTTCACATACGAGATCCGTTAATGGATATTTAATGTGCTTTGAAAGTTTAAAGGAAATCATTGGAAAAATTCTCCAAGGAGCCCAGGAATTGCTATAATGGCCACCAATGACAAAACCGACTGTGGCCTAACCCTTGTTTAGGAACATCCTTTAACATTTTCCTGGGTATATAAATGCATTGACTTTGGACACAAGTCCACAGTGAAGTAATCATCAAAAGAAGTCTAATAAACTTGTAATGTCAAAGTCATAATTCCTGGTAGAAATTAGGGAAACAATCTATTTAATCATTACAGAAATGTATAGTGTGAGTCACTGTTAAAGATGAAGTCTGCCTGTAGATTCTTGAATGGTTGTGAACCAATATTTGTATTATGTTTTATAATAAATTATCTAACTGTTGATTTCAGCTAAAGACATCTGTTCGAGAGAACATCATTGTTGAGTTTCACTCTACTTGTCTTGAAGGTAATTCCTTGCATATTACTCCAGTTGTTTATATACGTTACATAATACATGATTACATACATTATACATGATTACATACATTATATATGATTACATACATTATACATGATTACATGCATTATATATGATTACATACATTATACATGATTACACACATTATATATGATTACATACATTATACATGATTACATGCATTATATATGATTATATACATTATATATGATTACATACATTGTACATGATTACATACATTATACATGATTACATGTATTATACATGATTACATACATTATATATGATTACATACATTATGCATGATTACATACATTATACATGATTACATACATTATACATGATTACATACATTATATATGATTACATACATTATACATGGATCTCACCAGACACACCGTCATCACAACCCAACTGCCGATGATGATATACATTACATTCACACACATTCAATATGATCTATCCAGTACAGAGGTGCAGTTATGATTTCATATAATTATGATGGAACTATTTGTCTACGTAATGATGCGGTCATCATGTAAAAATGGCGCATGCGATGACGACAGAATTATTCCACTATCTCATATGCATGTTTTAATGTTTTTGTATTGTATATATCAGTGTAGAAGTCAGGCGTGTTACAATAGTTTGATGAGTGTGGCATTATTCAACATATTTACTCCTGCCAAAGGGTACTGCTATAAAATTCTATCTTTATATCCAGCAATTTTTTTTATTGGAATATTTTCCAGAAGGATATGAATATAAGCAGGGCTGTTATTGTATCATATATAAAATTATATTCTATATGCATTACATACTTTGGTTATAATATCCAAAAGGCTCGCATTGGACGTAGTCAGCCTGGCGTTGGGTTGTGGAGCCCACTTTTCTTTGTTTTATCTTCCTTTAAAAGTGGGCTTACACTTAATCCCCACAATAAATGTCATTCATTTGGCCTTTTCCTATCTCTACATCTGTGTTGTGTTGTTGATATAAATATATAATTATATTTATTTATATAAAATATATATACAGTGTGTATATATAATATACATATATATTTATTTACATATATATTTATGATATTATTGAAATGTTGTTATTATTTGATTATGCTTCAACGTCTTATGTCTACTTTTTATCATTATGACATCTACAACTGATAGCGTGACATAGGTAATTATGTAGTTAGCATATTTAGTTAGCACAGCTGTTTTGCAGGTGATATAATAGTGCTCTAAGATTTATCTATATGTAGATATTAGTTAGTTTTCATAATTTTAATGTTGTTTTAATATCATTGGAATAATTACATTTGTTAATTGCAAGTTGTACTATTAAGAAAGTTCAGATTCATATTTTATTTGTAAAACAGCTGAGATAAATCTGCAGGCTAGATGAGTAATTATTTCAGTACCCTTTGTGTTATATGACTGCGGGCAGATCTAAAGTGGCAAACAAAATCCACACTGAGGTAATTATTACATTTGTAAATAAAAGATAAATAAACATACTGTATTTGTTTACGCATCAATGCAATAACCCCGAAAGTGAAAGTGGTGATTGAAGTGAAAGTAAAGACACAGAGACCAGATAAAAACAAATTTGTTGTATGGCACTTTCAAGGTCATTGCATTGATCAGCACAATTGTTCTTCAGTTTACTATTTATTTAGCTTCTGATATCAAGAAATATTGTATGACTTCGTTATTGGAAATAAAATCTTTTAATTTTACATGTTGTAATCAGGGGCTGTGGTCAGTAAGCCAACGGGAGAGATCACAGTTCAATCCAAAGGTCAATACAGTGCAAACTGGGGTCAGTTTGAACTACCAAAGGTAAATATTGGACTACCTGCTGTCACAAATTATTATGATGTGAAGTAATTTTGAAATAAAAATTTTCTAATTTTTTTTAATCTCAAATAGAAATGCTATGTCTGCCTGGGCTGTTGCATGTGGTAGACTCCCCATGAATGTAAAAATAGTGATCTACTCCCATGAATGTAAAAATACTAATCTTCCCCACAAATGTCAAAACAGTGATCTGTTCCCATGAATGTCAAAAATAGCGATAGTCACAAGTCACACCCATGTCTTGGTTGTGACTGTTGCAGATGACGCCGATATTTGATGACATAGAATATCTCGATGACCAACACCTGCTGCTGACAGTCAGAGGCGCGGACAGCCTCGATTCCTATGGTCAGTCAGTTGCATAGCCTTGATTCTTATAGTCAGTCAGTTACATAGCCTTGATTCTTATGGTTAGTCAGTTACATAGCCTTGATTCTTATGGTTGGTCAGTTACATAGCCTTGATTCTTATGGTTAGTCAGTCACATAGCCTTGATTCTTATGGTTAGTCAGTCACATATGTATATGATTTTATTCAAATGGGTAAATAGTCCTAAAGAGCATATTTTATTGCGTTCATCAACAAATATAAAATCAAATGACAAAGTTATAGCTGTCGAGGAACATTTTATGCTAGGCAGTCAATTGGTCATACAATATTTGTATGACCAATTTTGAAATCTTCCAGTTTCATTGCAGTGACATTACAGATTTTTGTCTTTAAGAAACAGATATTTTTTTCGTTTTATATGCTGAATTTATGAGGAATTGTTCAATGATTGCGAAAAATTATCGAATAATCAACATACTGTTGCTGTAAGCACATATCAGTGTAGGTCAAAGTGCGCTTTGTTCAAGCATGTAAACTCTCGCAGGCGTGAGAGCACAACGGTAATTCATGTGGCAAATCGGAGGAGTGAGCGAATATGAAATCAGACCAGTTTTTATTTCGAATGAGGTGGATTTTCGCCCACCTCCAGTGAAAAAGCGAAAACAGTATGCTGGTGTTTACCAGGCAGACTGGGGGTGAATGTTTGAAGGAATGATCGCTCCATCAAAGCTCGTTGAAGAGACATTAAGGTTTCTGCATCTGGAGAGTTCGGGAACACTTGAAGTCGAAGCTCCATGTTCGGATGGTCGATTCCAGTCGCCAACAGAAACCCATGACCACATTTTTCAAATGGGCGGGAATCGACACGCCGGACTCCGTGATCACGGCCGATGTTATGTTTTCTTATTTCGTGGCTGAACACAACCTCCCTGCTGCCACTGCTGACCACTTCACAGATCTGGCTTCCCGAAACTTTGACTGCATACTTGCAATGCAAGTTAAACTTTGACATTTTGTGTCACGACTTCAAGGTGACACCTGAGATGCGTCGTTTGGCAAAGGGAGCAGTGTACGATAACAAGCTGGAGAATCTGTCTGCTGATTAAATCGGCTGTATCAGGTCGCAAAAGGAAGCATATATTGTTGGAGCACCATCAGTTGTGTTGCCGTTTGGTGAATAAATGAGATCAGTTGATATTTATGTTGTTTTCTCTAAAGTCGACAGTCAACCATTGACGTGTAAAGTATATATCTTGGCGATGTATCGCATCATATTGACAAACATGTTACACTGACGTCACAAACACAACCACAACCGTAGTGTTATTCTTAGCCAATAAATGTTGTATGTATTGTGAATGTCATTTATTGGGCCTATGCTACAGCAGGTGAACTATGAAATGACACCTTATAAATGTTAAGATTTGATTTTGTTTGTAGGTGAGTGCGTGCTCTCTCTCAAGTCCCGCCTCAGTGTTTGGCCTCAGTCCTTTGAACAGACCCTCATGCATCATGGAGGTGTGACCGGCTTGGTCAGGTGAGAGTCCATGATGTCTCAGTTCCACCCCAGTTGATCTCAATGCCGGATTAGCCATGGTACCAGTGGCGCACTCCTACCAGCTCCCCACTAAATCAATTGTAATCCATCCTCTAGAACCGTTGGTAATTAATTTGGTGGTCAGTACTTGGATGTCATTCATTGCTTGCTCATGAGAACTTAAAGGTGCTTAATCAATTAGATTTTTTTGCTAGTCTCATTTCAAATTAATTTTGTAAAAAACCAAACCTACCTAGTATCCACTGCAATATGCTAGCTCGTTTGTGCAACATCTCTATATAGTTTTTGTGAAATCATCAGACAAACTATTAAATTAGTTAATGCTTGTTCAAGCATTAACTGACGTGAAAATAGAATTACTGAAAAATCAAGATTTTTTCCTTTGTGAAATTTTTTTGTCATGTGATCGGCAAGAGGATGGAGGTCACGCCCATGATCAGCCTTGACCCACGCAGTGTTTACCATTCTGGATATCCACTGTTTTTATCCTTACCAGATCTAACGACTAAAGTAAATTCTTTCGATGATTTGATAAAAATAGGCATTTTATTATTAAAACGACTGTGGATGTTACATAAACTATTCATTGCACTACATATTTGGACACTGTTGAACCGGATTTGTGATAGGCTTAGTCAGTTGAGGAAGCAGTTTTAATTATCTTTAATTGATACTTTATTTAATTGTATTGTTTCCTGGTAAGTCATCGTATGCAGCAATTTGTTTGTGTCGTCAACGTCAGTCATATAATGAGCATGCATGTGTTACAGGGGGAAGATGTGTTACATGTGTTATAGGGGGAAGATGTGTTACAGGTGGAAGATGTGTTACATGTTTTACAGGGGGAAGATGTGTTACATGTGTTACAGGAGAAGACGTGTTACATGTGTTACAGGGGGAAGATGTGTTACATGTGCGACAGGGGGAATATGTGTTACATGTGTTACAGGGGGAAGCTGTATTACATGTGTTACTTGTGTTATGTGGGAAGATGTGTTACATGTGTTACATGTGTTACAAGGGGAAGATGTATTGCATGTGTTACAAGGGGAAGATGTATTACAGGGGGAAGATGTGTTACATGTGTTACAGGGGGAAGATGCACGTGAAGACTAAACAAGGACTCCTCTCTCCTTTCAAGCAGCGCAGTCGAAGGAGCTATGGTAAGTGGCCATCATCTCTGTTACCCTTGCAGCATTGTCGGGACATGATATAACATCAAATGATGTGTGCCTTAACAGACCTGCCACATTTCCTGGCTGAATTACGTATTTTAACTTGACATTCTGTATAAAGCCGTATAAATCCATATAAAAAAATGTATTGCTAGAAAATATACTTACCTCTACATCAAGCAAAATCCACTAGGTTTTGTTGGAAATCTGGCTAATATCACAAATATTTTAGGATAAATATACCATTCGGTTTATACTGGCTTGTCTCTTTTAACTGTTTAATTCCAAAACCATGCTCCATGATTATCTGTAAAAACAACAGACAAGAAAACAATTTTCAATGTTATATGTACGATTTATGTGTAAATTATTATATTATTAATTTTATTAATATTATTGTTATCATACATTTGTAACATGCCATGTGCCTGGGTTAAAACCTGCTCAAAGATGCTAACATTAAGTTAATTTAAAATAAGTTGAAAAGTTAAAAAAAAGGTGTTTAAGACATAAGTAAACTTAAGTTATATAAATAAGTTAAATAAATAATACATTAAGTTGATACATTAGATAAACATAATTATAAGCTAAGCAAATAGGTTTAATAAAAACAAGTCAAATGAATAATATAATAATGCCCTGCCACTGAACAAACCCAACGACCAGATAAACGCAACACAACATTGTGTCTTTTTCAGAGTTGATCTATACGGAGCCTCCGTCTCAGGCCTGTACACCCAAAAAACCAACATCGCTCCGTTCCACTCTTCCCAAGGGTGCTCTGTGTGAGGAAACATCAAAACGAGGCTCTCTCCCATCACCTGTGAAGAGTCGACCGCCAGCTATTGTTCCTCGCATGCGGGAACCATCACCATCGGCCATAGAATACACGGAGGTATATAAATGTAATGTAAAATGTAAGGTATATAAATGTAAGGTATATAAACATAAAGTATATAAATGTAATGTAAAATGTAAGGTATATAAATGTGAGTAATGTAAGGTAAAATGTACGGTATATAAATGTAATGTAAATTGTGTTGTGTTTATTTTATAGTAGGATGCCCATCTTTCCTATATTTTCCTATATTGTAGGATGTGTGGTGTGACTTTGATTCCTATATTATTCCTATATTTTTATTTCTGAATTCCTATATTTCCCATAAATGTTAGGCCAAAGGTGGATGAGCACAATGTATAAATGTTGTAAAACTAATTTTACTTTATTATATATACTCATGTTTTACAGGTAATCCCGCTACAAGTCCAACAGGGTTTCTTAGCGATCAATTGAGTTACATTTCAATATAATACACTTATTGAACAATACTGTGTTTTATGCACAAGTTGCCTCAGAATGTTGTATTAAGCGAACTTGCGAGCCCATTACAACATTCTGAAGCAATGATCATTCGTTCGTATCTAACATTTCAACACATTTAATGCAATAAAACGGTAATTTACACATTATATGGCTTATTTGAATAATTTACACATTATATGGCTTATTTGAATAATTTACACATTATATGGCTTATTTGAATAATTTACACATTATATGGCTTATTTGAATAATTTACACATTATATGGCTTATTTGAATAATTTACACATTATATGGCTTATTTGAATAATTTACACATTATATGGCTTATGGCATTTGAATAATTTACACATTATATGGCTTATGGCATTTGAATAATTTACACATTATATGGCTTATTTGAATAATTTACACATTATATGGCTTATGGCATTTGAATAATTTACACATTATATGGCTTATGGCATTTGAATAATTTACACATTATATGGCTTATGGAATTTGAATAATTTACACATTATATGGCTTATGGCATTTGAATAATTTTTTTAGCACGTGTATGTAACAGTGCGATACTGGTTTTTATTGCACAGGATGTCACACCGTGCAAGGAGAGCACGTATTACTGTAGACAGCGCGTTATCAGTAGCAAGTACCATGTATTAAAACTCTTAATTAAACTAGACATTCCGTGTACCATTGTAAATGAATAAACTTTATTATTGTTGAAGGTTGTGACATTTTCCAAGCCGATGTCAGATGACCAGAGACCAGATGTGCCGCCATCGCCCATGAATTATGTGGATGTGGTGGCGCCCCCTAGAGTCGACCTTGAAACGAGTCCCAAATTGGTTGAGAATGAGTTGTATGAAGGCATAACAAGAAGGAACAATTCCACACATTTATCGCACTCAGAGTCCCAATATCGGCGGATCGCTCACATGTTCGAGGGCGGATCTCACAAGGTCAGGTTAACTTGTGAAAGTGTGAAAAGCCATATGTTATAGTACATAGAGCCGGACCACTTTTGCCCTTTTTAAGAAAATTCTCACCAGATCCAGTAAAAATAATTTAATAGTTTCACAATGATTTCGCTGAAACTAATAAAAAATTATACTAACGAGCTAGCTTGTTAGTAGTAGATACTAGATAGGTTTGATTTTTCGTTAAACGAATCTGAAATGAGACTGGTGAAAAAACTTAAGTTAAGGAAGAACGTAAAAACATCTTATTTGAATGATGTCATTAATTATGCAACGTTTCAGACCATGAACACTTAAGCTGGGCTAATTTATTGATACTATTTTACCATAGCCTTCCTTAATTTACTAAGCTACACTTTTTACATAACTTGTTTAAATCCGTTGTCTCAATGTATCTTTACTGCACTTTACACTACCCATGTAATTATTTACTTATAAGCACTGTTACATTTATTTATTATATTTTTAAAACTCACAATCCTTAGGAAGATCAAATGTATATTTTGTAAGGTTTATTGTGAATTGTTTTTTATTATTACTAACGTTAAGAAAACAGTAATTTCAGGAGATAAAAAACCATTATATGGTTGAAGAAACCATTGATTAGACCTTCGTCCACCATATCTTAAAGTCGCAAAACACAGTGATCAGGATCGGTGTAAATCTTGATTCATGATTTACTACTGTGCCGTATATCTGGCTTGTGAGTACTCGTTCCCAAGCATGGCAGGAAATCCGTCAGTCCTAGAAACCAATCAAATATGCCATCTGGCGAAATTTCACTGACAACTTTGATGTGAGACAAATCAATGAAAAATAAAATGAATGAAAAAATTACCCCAAAAAAATATAAATTTAAACACAAAAGCAAAAAAAACGTTGAGCTTTTAAGGAAACTGCGTTGCAAAGTAACTGTATTGTTATTATTACAGAAAGATGCAGGCAGTGGGGCCCACCAGAAGGAGCCACCGTCAACCGTTGCCGAGTGGCTGCATGACCTTGACATGGAGCAGTACGTCCAAGTTTTCATGGAGCAGGGGTGGGATCATCTGGACTTTCTCCATCTACTAACTGACCCTGACCTCGTTAACCTTGGGGTACTCAACCCCACCCACCGGCGGATGATCCTCAATCGCATCGGCCAGATGAAGCAGTAACTGGGTCAGGGTCGATGTTCTAAGTAGGTCAAGGTCATGAAGGCAATACTCGGGCACATTTGGCAGATAAGGCAGTAACTGTGTTAAGGTCGATGTAAGTAGGTCAAGGTTGTGAAGGTGTGCTATATTTCTTCTAGGGTAAATTGTCGAGAAGGTTTTAGTGGTGGTTGAGTAATGAACTAACTGCTTTAATTTAAAGGCAGCATTTTCTTCTCTGTGAGTTTAGATCAGAAATTTATGTGAAGAGATAAAATATTTTAGAGACCAACTCTGAAATTTAATGTTCTAAAAAATCTGTCGGAATGTTTCTTTATACGAAAACTAGAAATTCCGTTCAGATCTATTTGCGTTCATGTATCATAACATTGTCAATGCGCAGCTTGTTTTGTGGGGGTTTCAGAATATATCAGAAATTGTTTAATTTTATTTTGTGGTGGCACAGCTACAGATCCCACATCACAAAGTAAATGAAATAACAATTTATTTAATGATTCTTTTTCATAGTTTTTCGCATTGATTCAATTTTCACTATTCTCTTCATAAGTATAATTAATGGAAATAGTCAATTTAAGTTAACATAATTATGATAATAAAATAATTAGTTTACTTATAATTTTTAGTGCACTTTCCCATTTATTTACTTTCATGAGCAAAACATAATTTTATGCATGTAAAAATAAACACAAGAAATGTTTGTAAATAAATGGATATGTCACGTATGTGGGTGTTTAAAATTAATAACATACAACTTGAAAATTGTGTCGCATGTACTCAATGGCTTATAAATTTAAATGGATGCATGCACGTTATGCTGCGGCATAAAGTATTTGATACTTATAACCCATATGTAAAGCACAAGGTCAACCATAAGTACATTACTATAAGCAGGGTTATAATGCATATTTGCTCATGATTGGATGTTGTCAGCTGAACAAAACCTGTATACACTTGTGAAACAGATGTTTGCTTGTTAAAAATGTACATAGTTAAAATATTTGCCAGAATAGTAAATACCCACCTCGCATTAAACCTCAGTGAATGATATTATGCAAATGAATTGTGAATATTGGTTATTAGTTTTTCAGAGCTTCAGATAGATTAAAAATGAATTGAGGCATGCAATTATAGATCATAGCATTGTTGAAGATAGTATTGTGAATATTGATTTTTCGTTTTTCAGAGCTTCAGATAGATTAAAAATGAATTGAGGCGTGCAATTATAGATCATAGCATTGTTGAAGCTAGCATTATGAATATTGATTATTCGTTTTTTATAACTTCAGATAAATAAAAAATTAAATGAGGCATGTAATTATAGATCATAGCATTGTTGAAGCTAGTATTGTGAATATTGGTTATTCGTTTTTTTATAGCTTCAGATAAATAAAAAATTAAATGAGGCATGTAATTATAGATCATAGCATTGTTGAAGCTAGTATTGTGAATATTGGTTATTAATTTTTTTGGAGCTTCAGATAAATAAAAAATTAAATGAGGCATGTAATCATAGATCATAGCATTGTTGAGGCTAGTATTGTGAATATTGGTTATTCGTTTTTCAGAGCTTCAGATAAATACAAAAATTAATTGAGGCATGTAATTCTAGATAATATCATTGTTAAAGGTATTGCTGAAGGTAGTATTGTGAATATTGGTTATTCATTTTTTTGGAGCTTCAAAAAGAGCAAAAATTAATTGTAATTATAGATCATAGCAGTGTTGAAGCCAATATTGTATATTCGTTTTTCAGAACTTCGGAAAGATAAAAAGCTTCAGAGAGATGAAATTAATTAAGGCATGCAATTATAGATCATAGCATTGCTTAAGCTAAAGCAATGTTCAAGATAGTCTAGGTGGTGTCTAGACTAATTAGATTATTGTCAATTTTGTTAGATTAATTTTTTTGCAAATGTTCAACTGCAAAGCTTCTAGCACAGCTAAAGTATCATAAAATGGTGTATTTGAAATTTCACTGTGTACCAGGATGACGTATATGTTGAATTTGGGTGTGAATGCAACTGTCCATATATATATATATATATATATATATATATATATATATATATATATATATATATATATATATATATATATATATATATATATATATATATATATACACACACACACATACATATATACAGTGGACTCTGCATAACAGAATCAGCAATTTAATATAATTCAGCCGCTAGATAAAATCAAATTGCCATGGTCCGAAGTAATTTGATTAAGCGAAGTCCATTGTATATTAAATAAATATATTGTTGTGACTGTGGTCTATAACAGTTGTAACTCATATTTTATTATGATTGATGTTTATATCCTTGCAATTTTGAGGTGTAATAATTTTTATATAAATTCTATATTTATTGTTTCTGAAATATTATATTTGGTCAATGTGATAATTGTTATAATGTATATTATTATGTATTTGAGATAACTGCATATTAAAGGTGAAACTGCTTCGAATTATGCATGTGGTTCATATAAAAATGTGAAACGTGTCCAGATCATGCGAATGGACTATTTTTATATTGTTCACATGGGAATTGCATTGCATTTGCAAATTAAAGTAATTGATGCAAATACAAGTTATTCGTGTTCAATGATGCCACTTTATTTCAATGCAACTGCCATATTGTCTAATGAATTTGCATTTTAACCGATGTCTTGTCGAACAATCTCATCATTGTCAGTGGTGAGAAACCCATTGTGACAGTGCACCAGGTGAAATATCGTCACATTCGTGAATGTCCAAAAAGCTAGTTTTTCTTCAGAAGACAAACTTTTGTCGAGAAAAAAATAGTTTAATTCCATTCGCCAGAAGACGCTGGTGTTCGCCTGGACTTCACTGGCTCGATTCTCCGGGGTGTGGCGCCACCGTTTGTCACAGAACGTGGACCAAAATCAAGATGGATGGACAGGGACAGGGTTTAGAACGATCTCGAAAGGGCAGCGGCGAACGCCGACAGTGGGAGAGAACGGCAGAAGATCGCGATGGACGGAAACGACTCGTCGAGAGGGCGGAACAGAGTAAGTGATGTGGGCCCATCCCACAAGTGGAGAAGAAGAAGAAGAAAGTTGGCGGCTATCAGCGGCTGGCAGGCGGCAGCGCTCGGCATGCGCTTGCCGATCACAGCCCGCTTTCCAGCCGCAGATGCTGCGCTCGCACGAGGTAGTTGATCAGTGCTCGGGTCTCCCTCGGCCCGAGCACTGATATCTGACGCGCGTTGTACCATTATGATTTATTACTTGTGTTAAATTTCGCATATCATGCAAGGGAATTTTTGCCCGCGTGGTAATGCACCACGGGGGAAGCGAAATAAAATAAATAGAAACTAAAATTCGTATGATCCATGTAGTTACTCTCACAAAATATTAACAAACAATGACAACCTTTTCTTATTGTAAGCTCCGTATGTTTACAATATTCATTGACACTTGTCATTATTAAAAAAAATTTTTACTGCGAGTCTACCCGGCCCATACCGCCACATTCGAAGAACTTTTACAGTTAGTTATAATTTATAAACGATTGGTGCGCCGCAAGACAAGGTACATCTTTAGAAATTCATTTGTGAATCTTTGGCTGTATTTTTTATTACCCAGTACATTGATTTTGAGCATTATGCAAATTATTTTTTTTCGCTAAGCATACAAAAGTAGATCTTTGCACATCGTAATTTTAGGCGCCAAACTAGAAGGCCGAGAACTGTCTTGGAATTAGTCTTACGTGAAGTCCAAAGGTTCCATACTCAGTACTGTCCCTATATGTTTATTTGTTGCGAGTAATTAACCAGAATAGAAACACAAAATTATATAATATACCTATATATTATATATATTCTATGAAATCTTCATTTAGTGTTCTGCGCTGCATATCGGTTGCATAATTCGTTATCAATACTTGCATTTATACTATTATTGTTGCGTGTCCTAACTTTGGGAAGCGCACAGTTCCGTGGGCCGTGGCTACTTGGTATTGTGTCTCGATCTCTCAGCCATTTTAGAGTAGTCATATTTAGGCAGTGTAGCATTGTACGTGGTGGTGTATAGTGTAGGGGACTGGCATTGTTTGAGATTAAAGGAACAAAGTGAGAAGTAATGCTTTTAGTAGACTAGTATTATTTTGTTGATCAGTTACGGCATCAGAATTGTCTGACAAAACAAAGAGAAGGATTAAGGCCAGAATGGAAGAGCATATGCAATTTTGCAGGCAGTATCCTGCAAATACTGATAGCTATGAAGGCGTGTCATCAGCTCTTGAATTTGAAACAAGTTTAGTGGTCACAGATTCAGTTCCACTTGAACAAGGCATAACTGTTTGTACAGAATCCCACCCTCACCATGATCATGTTCAGGTGTTATATCTGAATATGAACTACTTCGTGGGAATACTGTGTTTCATGAACACACTTCCAGTGTGAGCCATTGCACAGCTCAAGAAGGTAGTGTTAGTGGACAGGATCAGGATGTGTCTGATGAGGACTGTAACCCATATGTCAGTGAAACTGAAGATAACAATGAAGATGACAGTGGAAAAGATGATACTGATCATGATGACATAGATGAATATTTGTCTTGTGGACTAGGAGCACGGGCTTCTGATTTTAACATTCCACGTTCTGTTTTCTCTGTGCTTTTGGGCATTTTGCAGACATTACATCCACATCTTCCCAAAGACCCCAGAACTCTGCTTGGAACTGCAAGGCAGCATCAGATAAAAAGCATTTCTGGAGGATCATACCATCATTTCGGGATTGCAACCTCTCTAAAAAATGCCATCTCCACAGTTGACACATCAGGTTATGTGGATGCACAGTCTGTCAACATACAGCTAAACATTGATGGGCAGCCCTTGTTTAAAAGTTCACTAATTCAGTTCTGGCCAATTCTGGCCAGAGTTGTTACAGTTTTCACCACTGACAGGGCATTTGTGAAACAAGTGAAGGGTCATTCAGGTTACCATGGCTGTGATAAGTGTTCACAGAGAGGTGTTTGGAGTGACAAAATGACATTTCCTGATCTTGATGCTCCCACCAGGACAGATACAGACTTCAATCATCGCACTGCTGCAAGACATCACATTGGATTCTCACCATTGCAAACTGTGTCTATGGGAATGGTAACCCAATTTCCATTAGATTTCATGCACTTGGTTTGCCTTGGAGTGGTTCAGTGTCTGCTCTGGCTGTGGTCAATGAGTTCCATTCACAAGAATGTCAGGATAAGTGCACAGTCTGTTCGTCGCATATCCCAAGGCTTAATTAGCTTGCAGAAGTTTATTCCTGTCGAATTTGCCAGGAAATGCAGGTCCCTAGATGAAATGGACAGATGGAAGGCCACATAGTTCAAACAGTTTCTCTTATACAGTGGACCTGTTGTTCTGAAAGGTGTCTTGTATGAACAGTTGTAAAAGCACTTCTTGTTACTGTTTGTTGGCATTTATTGCCTTGTTAGCCCTGGTTTCTGTGTGAGTCACTGTCAGTATGCAAATGAGCTTCTCCGTTTGTTTGTTACTCAAGCTGGACAGTTGTATGGGAGGGACATGTTGGTGTACAATGTTTATGGCCTCATCCATTTGGCTGTTGATGTCAGAAACTTCGGCCATTTGGATAGTTACTCTGCCTTCCCTTTTGAGAACTTCTTTGGGAAGTTGAAAAAACTAGTCCGCAAACCAAATTTTCCTCTGTAGCAAGTAATACGCAGATTGTCAGAGAAACAAGAAACCAAATCACTAAGTAAGCAACACAGCAATGCTCCTCGAAACTGACATAATCTAGGACCAGTTCCATGTCAATATGCACAATATTCACAGTTTAAACAGGTCTTTTCCAACAATCTTGTGTTCTCGTCAGAATGTGGCAACAATTGTGTCAAAGTGAGACATGCATACGCTCTTGTCAGGACATTTTGTCCATGGAGAACAGCTGTGACACTTTGATAGTCTATGAGAGATTCTCAAGGGTCTCTGAGTTCTTCAGTTATCCCGTGGACTCCTCACAGTTAGGCATTGTTCTGGTGGACAGACCTACTGGTTACTATGAGGTTTCACCCTTGGCAGAAGTGACGTGCCGATTTGTTATGTTGCCCTACAACAACAAGTTTGTGATTCTTCCGTGTCTTCATCAGTCATAATGGCTTGGTAAATCGCAACAGTCCATGTGTTACTTTCAATTAGTAAAATTAGATGAGCCATCAATGAATTTAGATAGAGTAGGGTATAAAGTTATTTTTGATAGGGTAGGGTATAAAGTTATATTTGTATGCTAAAATAAATACTACTGAAAAATTAAAGAATGTATCATCCAAAGATTTTCTGAACAGATGGTAGTACCTTGTTGTGGAATTCACTGACCGTCATGAGACAGCATTAATTCCATCAATGTGGTTGGACGGCACCAGTTGTGCAGTCTGGCCACCTTTTAAGAATACAACAAAAATCGCAAACACTGCTAAGGAAAAACCTTTGCCAGGCACAGACTGGAAAGCTTACCCAATAAAGGAGCTGTATAAGAATGGTGAGCAAATTTTTTTACTTTATCCAATGCACTAAAACTTATGAATGCACATTTAATATTTTTCGATGAAACCATCACAATATTCTAAATTATACCCATACCTTCTATACCATGTGCAATCTTTGTCTTGTTTAAAAGCGCACTCTCCTTAATGTGATGACATCACAGTGAATATTTTACTCAGTGTTTTCGTAAACTGAAATACTTAGTGTTTATGCCAGGGCTGGGTCCAGTTATCTAATTGTAATTGATTACAACAAAATTGTGTAATTGTAATTGATTATGGTTTCGAAATTTTGCTGTAATTGTTATATTTTGTATAATTGAAAATTTATTTAAATTACAATCAATTACAGTACGTTTTATATCACAAATTACCTGAACGAATTGTCACTAAAAATATAATTTAAGTCTCACATGAGTTGAAAATCAAGACTAATAATAACACCTGCTTATATATTTATATTTAAGTTACAGTATTCACTGTCTGGTGGGTATTGGTCCATGGTGCTTGTGGTGGGTAGCCTTAGTGATTAGCCTTTTCAGTAAGTTGGTAACAGCCAGGAAGCAATAAACAATGCACAGACATTGTCAGACAAAGGCTAAGCTGGTATTCAAACAACATGGAAAGACATGTAGTCTGATATTGCTTCAGAAAATATCAGCTCTGTGAAACATTGCAGAGTTAGCAAGCCAATTACACCCCTTGTGTTGTGGAGGACTGGAGACAAGTCAGGTGGCAAGGACCATTTATATGGCCTCTCTCCCCATTCCCAACACAAAGCAAAGGGCAGACCAATTAAGAATGTTAGCTTAGAGCAGGAGCTACAACCTCAAAGTAAACACATCATACTCTATTATTAGTATTTTCCGAAGGAAAATGTAAGAAATGCTCACAGATAAATGTATATAAAACTAGAAAGGATGCTTAGAGAAGAACTCCAAATAAATATTGTATTATGGCCTGTGGGATTTTGTCCAATTTTCACATTTTTGTATTTTGTTCACTTTTCATATTTTTTGATTTTGTCTGTAAGGAATATGTCCTGTAGGATTATGTCTGGATACTGCATTGTATTTTGATATAACGAAAATATGTTTTAAACTGCTATCTTTTTATTTAGTATAATTCAAAGTCACAATTCAACAAAATGTACAAACATTACCGTTATATTTGTTTATCAATTGTGTACAAAATATTGAAATTCAGCAAAAAGTGCAAAAATACATAATTAGCAAATGCTGAATATATTTGGTTCCACATAATGTAATTGAAATTGAAACAGTGTAATTGTAATTGATTTGGACAATTACGATTGTAATTGAAATTAAACATTTAATGTAATTGTAATTGATATAATTTTGTGTAATTGGACCCAGCACTGGTTTATGCATAATTTACAATGGCCATTGATTTACTGATATTAACAAAGTTTTCTCTATATTCATAGAAAACTACACAAAAGTTCGCCGGTGGCTTGTGAAGTCCGAAAAAATTTGGGACCTTGGGACTGATTTCACAGATGGTGATGTTTCAGTGACGAAGCGTCCACGACGCAAAAGGTGTGTGATATGTTAAGGGTATAATTTATATTGACTCCTCATCTAACATTGCATTGTGTCATGAACAATTGGGTTTTTATTGTTGTATTTATTGAGTTGATGCAATGCAGTTTTCCTAAGTGCATTGTCAGATATATATATATATATATATATATTTGTGTGTGTGTGCATTTGTGTGTGGTTATGTCATGCAAAATTATGCATTGTTCATGCAAGCAAGAATATTTTTTATTTTAGGTGTCCAAAGAACTTGTATTCCAGCACCAGCACTGATACGGACACTGATGATGGTCAGGGTGAGTTAACTGCAAAAAAACAGTAAAGTTTGAGAACTTGATAGAATTTCTCTTTATTCATAATTTTTTTTTTAAGTATAAAGCCCCTTCGTTGGTTTTTGAAACTACTGTTAGATAAGTAGCATATGATTGCTTAAAATATTGTATCCTTTCAGCTCAGGCCACATCAATTTGGCAGTCTGATCTGATCATAGATTATTTGAATTGTTGATTTATGAAAATAGTTATTTTTTATTTATTTTATTTTATCAACCTGCATGATGATTGCAGGTGACCGGGGAAGCACAGCACCGCCACCACTGCGTGCAGCTCGTAAGTGAAACTTACAATTATTAAATATTCTTTGCTGACACATGATAGTAGCTATATCACATGTCGTATATGGACAATTTCACAGATATAGTTACTGAATAAACCTGACAGTCCACCCTCCTTTTATAAGTCTTGGACACTGGATATGGCTCATTATGCATAATGCACAGGCCTCTAGGGAAGTGTAGTCCAACACCCTCTCCCAGAGTTGTACCCTCCCATGGTGATTAATCATGGCAACATTAGTGGCTGGGCAGTGACTGATATTGACTAGATTAAACACCATAAAACAACAACTAGGGCTAAATGTAAACATTAGTGGTTGGGCAGTGCCTGATATTGACTAGATTAAACACCATAAAACAACAACTAGGGCTAAATGTAAACATTAGTGGTTGGGCAGTGCCTGATATTGACTAGATTAAACACCATAGAACAACAACTAGGGCTAAATGTAAACATTAGTGGTTGGGCAGTGCCTGATATTGACTAGATTAAACACCATAGAACAACAACTAGGGCTAAATGTAAACATTAGTGGCTGGGCAGTGCCTGATATTGACTAGATTAAACACCATAGAACAACAACTAGGGCTAAATGTAAACATTAGTGGCTGAGCAGTGCCTGATATTGACTAGATTAAACACCATGGAACAACAACTAGGGCTAAATGTAAACATTAGTGGTTGGGCAGTGCCTGATATTGACTAGATTAAACACCATAGAACAACAACTAGGGCTAAATGTAAACATTAGTGGCTGGACAGTGCCTGATATTGACTAGATTAAACACCATAAAACAACAACTAGGGCTAAATGTAAACATTAGTGGCTGGGCAGTGCCTGATATTGACTAGATTAAACACCATAGAACAACAACTAGGGCTAAATGTAAACATTAGTGGCTGAGCAGTGCCTGATATTGACTAGATTAAACATCATAAAACAACAACTAGGGCTAAATGTAAACATTAGTGGCTGAGCAGTGCCTGATATTGACTAGATTAAACATCATAGAACAACAACTAGGGCTAAATGTAATTAAAACTGTATATTATTTAGACTGTTGTTTCACCAGCTGGATGCAAGCATCGCAGAACTCATCAAGTCTACCACTGTTTAAGAGCAGCTTATCTGGTATCTTATCTAGTGGACACATTTAGGTCAATGCATCTTCCAAGAAAAACACATCTAATCAAGTTATATCACATGGTGGACAGTCTTCCATGTCACAATAGTATGTATAATTATACATTGAAAGCATCACTTTTAAATGGTATAAAATATAATTTGAAACTTGCCAAACGAGCAGTTCATGTTTACTGTAGAATCATGCCTGGTCCACTGGCCTGGGCAGTGCCTCACCCACTGACCACGCTTGACCCATGTCTTGGGTAAAAATAGATTTAGACAACTGAGATATTTGTATTGAAATAGCAACAAACACAAACAAAGTAAATGCAATTATCACCGTGAGAAATAGATATAACAATGATAATAAATAAACAAAACATGCTCTTTAAAATATGTTAAATTACATGAGGTGCTGCCACCATGTGATGTATAATCGAAACAGTGCAGCTGATTGTAAGTTCCTGAGCATTCTCTCTAGACTGCTAACTATGTATAGTAAGAAAAAGTTTCCTTTGGCTGTACCTGGTCAGTGGTCATGTACCTGGTCAGTGGTCATGTACCTGGTCAGTGGTCATGGGGTATTTCACATTTTTATGTATACATGCTTTTGAAGTGTATGTATCGATGGAGCTTATATAATGCTTGCAGATTCCCTGGGACGTCCTACTTCTCCACCAGCACCGCAGACGCTTTACCAAGCACCGCCAAGTCAGTCAACGTGTAAGTAACTCTATTTACACCTGGACTGGAAATGTAAGTGGGAAGAGGGCATTTAAGCCACTGAAACTGAGAGAAATAATTTTTGGTAAGTGATCATTTCACTTATAGACACTGTTCATTACACCTGCATTCATCTTTGTGGGAGCTTTGTTGGCTCGAGTGAATAAACCTATATACATTTGAGTGTGATGACGACACTCGCAAGAAGATGATCACCAGAAAAAAGTGATTTCCTTTGGCTACCTGGTGAAGGATTAATTATTTCAACTTTTTATGCATACACGGTTTTGAAGTGTAGGCTTATAATGCTTGCAGATGCCCAGAGAAGTCAATTTCCTTCACCACCAGCGCCGTGGATGATTTACCATGCACGACCATCTCCATCGAACGTGCATCAGACTCCTCCAGATGATGCAACTTGTAAGTGACTGTTTATATTTCTGATGAAGGTACACTGATAGTTGTATCCATGTAATGCATTGCGAAAGATCAGCTAACAAAACTACTGATGGCTATCTCTCAATCTGAGGATAGTTACTGATGGCTATCTCTCAATCTAGCTGAGGGTAGCTACTGGTGGCTAATGGCTATCTCTCGGTCCAAGGATAGCGATGATAAACAAAAAAACAATTGTTTTTTCTCACCTCAGATAAATTATTTCTAAATCTTTCTCATATTGAAACCTAGTTTTTTCAGGTACTGATGTGCTCATTTTTCTACTTTTTCATTGCGTGCATTGTTTTATTTCTAGCTTGGCAAACGAGGATGTTCTACATCCTCGAAAAACAAAATAGTGAGATGGCTGAGATGAAGAGGATGCTTTCAAGCCTGATGAAAAAGGTGGCCACTTCAAGGGAGGAACCATCCTCTCTGCCAGAGAGGATTCAGTTCCCACTGGCATCTGAGGAGGACGTGCAGGCCCTGGAACAAGACCTGGCAGATAAAAAAACAGCAAATGCCTTGGTGAGTTTGAGGCACTGTACTAGCATAAGTAATTTTTATTATGACACTTATTTGTCCATTAAGAATAAGTAGGTCAAGGAGGGTAAAAAAGAATAACTTTTTCAAAAATACCAGTATAATGAGAAACATACAGCATGCTCTCCGTCCTTGCCACCAGAGGTTCTGACAACATCAGTACCCCTGGCAGACTGACCTGTTGAAATGTGGAATTTTCAGTTGCTGTGTTAACCAATAGCGGCCGTCACACAGATCTACAGGGCTCACATACAGGATTTTTTCGTTTTTAGTGTTCTGTTAATTTCTTATGTTCCATTCCTTTTTATTTTCTAGAAACATCACTTGGCAGTCATTGGGGGAGAAAACTTGAAAGATGTGACGACTCGCATCATGAAGACCGTCTTCAGCCAGCAGTTGGCCTTGAAATATTGCTGGACTGGAAATGCAAGGGTGAAGAGGGCATTTCAGTCACTGAAACTGAGAGAAGTGATTTTCAGTAAGTGATATTTTCACTTAGATATTTTGTGTCAACATGTTTGTTTAGCTTGCATTGCTTTGAATTTATTTCTACTACCTCTAATCTTTGTTTATACTTATGAGAATCATGAATGTCATGAGCAGTCACATTTGTGCAACCATCACATGGTGTGGCCTGGGCTGGATCACCAGGCACTCTTTTTGTGCAACCATCACATGGTGTGGCCAGGGCTGGATCACCAGGCACTATTTTTTGTGCAACCATCACATGGTGTGGCCAGGGCTGGATCACCAGGCACTATTTTTGTGCAACCATCACATGGTGTGGCCAGGGCTGGATCACCAGGCACTATTTTTCAGCCATCACTTCGTTTTTCAGCTGGGTCCCCCTTTTTAAAATCATGGCCTCTGCATCAGAAGACAACTTTCACTGTCCTTATCCCTAACTATGCTGTCAATATCAAGTCACCTGCATAAAGGTTATTAAATGTTAATATTGTAACTTATTTGAAGAAACTAAATTTTTATGTTAATATTTCAGATGCTGTCCGAAACAACGAGGTGTCAAAAAATGGCACAAACCATGAAATAAAGCACGTCATCCAGGAATGGTTTAGAACTGCCTCTGATCGGGATGGTGGAAGGAAGCGGCGGATGAACTGCGCACAGGCGCAGCAGGATGTGGCAGAAATAAAGTGAAGTGAATGTATTTGAATACATTCATTTAGGTACAAGAGATGATGCTTATTTGTTAAAAATAAATTATACAAATCCATATACGAATACACATATCAACTTCAAAACGTGTGATAAAATGCTAACAATATATGTATAAGAAATGTTTAATTTATTATGCATTAATACTTTATCGTTATCTCTTACTTGTACCTGAATGTAGTAATCAAATAAATTCACTAACGCTATGACATCATGAGAGCCACCCCTTATACTGTACTTTCAGTGTGAAAAGGACTTTGAAGTTGAGCCTTTTTGGTGTGAAAAAAAGTTTAAAAAAAATGTTTAAAGCATTGTTTATTTAAAAGAGAACCTGGAAAAATCATAGTTCAGTTATATTCATAAATAAGCATTTGAACAATTAATTTTCAATGGGCATATGTATATTTATAGCAATGTCTAATTAGGAATGTTGCACATTACACGTGTACATTGAAATTATATGGGTCTTTGTGTACATACTGAAGCCTTTTAAGAGAGCGAGTGTGTGGATTTTGTCTGTGATTGAATTAGCGATGCTATTGTAATGCTTTTATTTTTTAGTTTAGTGTTTGTACTTTCAATGTGGACATTTCCATGACTTCTGGTGCCATATGCATGCGCACCAGTATTAGGTATTATGCTTATATTTTATAGGTATTCAGGAAGGTTTCTGTTGATTAGTGATAACATTTTAATTCTTGTGTGTTAAAGATATATCCAACTTTATATAGCAGTTTGACACTTTTAAGCAATGGCTAAATGTGTGCATTAAATACTGACTGTTCCACTTTGTAGTTTTGCTATTATGTATACTACCGGTAGTTACAATAATTAAATGGGGAAGGATTAGCGACTTAATGTTAATAGTTTTAATAAAATACATCGTGGAAGGTGCCTTATTAAAACTATACAACTCATATTGATTAATAAATTTAAAATGCCTATTTTGGGGCAAATTTCAATCTACTTAGGACTTGTGTTGTTATTCTGCACATATATATATATATATATATATATATATATATATATATATATATATATATATATATATATATATATATATATATATATATATATATATATATATATATTGGACAACCGATGTGTCGATGATTAGCCGCTCTTTGGCCGACGGTGCCTAGTTTTGTCAAACGTATGTTTGTGTATATGTATATATATATACACACACACACATTTAGCAAAACAAGGTACAGTCAGCCAAAGAGCGGCTTCCTATCAGCTGCCACCTATGAGCCATCCTCGTGCCGATATTGGCCCGATGACAAAACCTACATCGGCCCGCAGGCGGATGCCGATGTTGGCCCGATGAAAAAAACTACATCGGCCCGCAGGCGATTGCCGATGTTGGCCCGATAAGTTTGCCGCCCTCGGACCGATGTTGAGCTGACGGACAAAACTTACATCGGCACGCAGGCGGATGCCGATGTTGGACCGATAAGTTTGCCGCTCTCGGGCCACTGTAGGTGTGCTGGCTGGGCAGTCAATATCTCTAGAAATTGCGACGTAAAACTGACAGTTATAGTAACGTGTAGCGACGTCTTGTCGTTGTATTACGTAAGTTGGGACATTCGAAGAAAAGACGCATTGTCAACAATTGTACGTAATTGTTCATGGGTGGATCCCTGAAGTGCCCGGGTGCCCCTTTAATCAGACCAGATTTTTTTTCGTCGCGTCAGATCACACTCCAACGCCATCACTAACTACTAGACAACTTTCTCTGGTGTGATATCATCCAAACTTGCCCATGCAGGAACTGTTGACAGTCACCACCTACGAAACCACTGCGATGACGTCACCCATCTCGAAACTAATGAGGATCATACCGTGTGGTTCTGGAGACAAAACGCACTTGTAATCAGTGGTCAAAATGACCACTGACTCTTCGTGGGTCCCCTAAAATATTGGTTACCCACCCCCCCCCCCCGATAAAATCTTCTTTTCAGTCAGTGATGGCTATTAGCGCCTATTTTTGTGTAAAAATCATAGCGACCTGTATTTATTTTACCAACTTAGGTTGAATGCATTTGTTGTAAGTTGCTCTGGTATAAAAGCGTCTGTTAGATGACTAAATTGTAAATTGTGGTCTAAACCACTGTTACTGGAGTAATGCGCTTTCAGACACAGTGCTCTTTAATTCTGAGAAGTAGAATGCCAAGGTAAAATGTGCCTCAACTAGACATTCATTGTCGGCATTACTGCAGACACTCAACAGATGGCGCCCCTAATCACAGAACACACACTGATCAATGATATGAGTGGAATTATTCAAGATATTTAAGAGTGAGCTGAATGAATCAGCTAAACTAACTACATAATGATGTCTAGTTCTGCGAAAACCGTCGAGTTCTGAGAAAACCGTTGAGTTGTAGCACAGACGAACCTGAGTAGCCTCACACGCAACAACAGGTGCAACAACGGAAGGGTAATTACATCGATACAACGATAAAATGTGGGACCCCCAATATTACATTTTCTGTCTTATGGGAGGTCCCTGGTGCCTTATGGAGGGGGGGTCATGGACCCCACCAGACCCCCTCATTTCGAACACTGTAATGCGGAACAAACCGATTACCATCATCGGGAAACAGTTCCGGTAAAGATCATGTCCAAAACGGGAAATGCGATGCAGACGAATCATATGATAAATTTAAACAGGAACAGCAGAGCTTTGTCCTGTTTGTAGATAAACAGCAGAGCTTTGTCCTGTTTGTAGATAAACAGCAGAGCTTTGTCCTGTTTGTAGATAAACAGCAGAAGATCCTACAGGGATTTGTTGAGTTTTTCTTCTCGAAAAACTTCGAAAAGATAAAACTGGGACGACTCAACAGTGGGTCGTAGATGAACACACCGGAAAACTTGTGTGTGTGTGTGTGTGCGTGCGTGCGTGTGTGTGTGCGTGCGTGCGTGCGTGTGTACACACATGTTTGTATGTTATGCTACTCCTCTTGGATGTTTTGCATCTCGGTATGTATATATATATATATATATATATATATATATATATATATATATATATATATATATATATATATATATGTATATATATATGTATATATATATATACATATTTATATATATATATATATATATATATATATATATATATATATATATATATATATATATATATATATATATATATATATATATATATATATATACACACACATATATATATATATATATATATATATATATATATATATATATATATATATATATATATATATATATATATATATATATATATATATATATATATATGAGAAGTAGGGGCATAATGGGGTACTGAAGTAATATGGGATTTTCAATTTTCTCATAAACATGTGCTGCCACCTTTAAATAATAAAACTATGTAAACTGTCCGTGGGAGCATAATCACCGTGACACGTGACACGTGGCGTTTCTGCCAAAGGAATCGTTCTCCGAGCATAGTAAAAAAAATTTTTCTGGTTTTATGATCTTTTGTGGTCAATTGCGTTTGCAGAGAGTTCCTAGAGTAACTGGTGACCTCTAAGAATCCAGTGTTTATGAAAGGAAAGTATTGCATCACAGCTTGATATGGAATCAATAATTTCTTACTAGTGTTGAGCGAATATGTAACAAGTTCCAAGGGGCATAATGGGATACCGTATTTCCGTGTTTTTCCTAACTGTATTGAACACTTCATGTAAGAAATATTAATGAAAGGTGTAAAACGAGATACCTATCCCATTTCCCCCCAAACCTGGGGCAAATCGGAACAAAGTTTGTCTTAACAAATCTGTTGAATATCTAAAAAAGTTAAAACAGTTGGACACATTTTGTATCACCATTTTTTAACCCTATCATCACCTTATCTTTATATATAGTTGTTGCCTTTCAGTGCGTATTACTATAGTATTCAATTGGCCAAATATCCTTAATTATCCCGTTATGCCCCTATTTCTCCTACATACATGCATGGTGCATTACAATAAGATTATTGTAACCACGACGTTATTCCAACCGAAACGATCGCAGTAACAACGTAAAAAAGTATTTATTTCGCGCATCGTCTCCGCGTGACACAATACTAAGACATCGACGTCAATGACATATTTCGTTTTACCAGCTCGTTTAACTTGACGACACATTTTTGCTGATCGTTCCTTTGAGAACAACTCGTTCTATCATCAACTGTATCGCCACTCTTCACGCTGGTCGTTTACTCGCCTTTGTGTGATGACGTAACTACGAAACGAGATGACTTGTTGCTGCAAATGTGGTGATGTCACAGTGACGTCAATGAGATGACGTCATAGTTATGATGTCAGGTGACGCAACAGTCACGTGCCTTTGGCAACCTTGACGATACTTACTGGTTATCTACGACTATGCACAGGTAAGCCTACGAACCCTTACGCTAAGCGACTGCACTTCTCCCGGGTAAAGCGGCGCACACGTTGAACAAGTACGCTGACGTTTGCACAACGTAACGTATACTCTAGAAATCGGACATTAAACAGCAGGTTGTGACGGAACCCTCTCGCTATAACACGAGCGGTTGACACAACGTCGTTGTGTTACGCAGAGATTCTGTAACGAGGCACATCAGTGTAAGAAAGGTCATTTGAATGAGCTGGCCAAGAGATCTCGTTCGCTTACCTGCTGGGTTAGTGAAGATAACTCATGTTTATGAATCATTCGCTTCAATGACAATTTCGTTTGTAAACATAAACGTCATAGAGCCAAGTTCTGTATGGACATTAGAACACATGACGCTTGATTTCCAAAGGTAACACTTGTGTTTATGACTACATAATGATGAACAGATTAAACGATGGTACTAGCATGATGGGCGTGTCATATCAGTAATCCATACGATGTATTCGTGGAAAATACAAAGTAATCATATAGCCCTAATATTGTCAATGAGGAAAGGTATTTAAGAAATTAAGCGTCTTAGCGAAACAGGCACATTACCCGGCACTTTAGATTTCGATCTCGTTACGGTAATCTGCACGCAGACTTTAACGATTACGTTCATCGCATGAACACAAACAAAGAGTTGAAGCAGCGCTTTACGAAAACAGTTCCTGACGGGATCACCGAGCTCTATAGAGACGCACCGAGAGAGATCAGTGGCCGAGATACGAGTGGGGCACGGTGATCCGACTGACGCCGTTGTCAGCTATTGTAGAATACTATTGCAGCGACAAAACTATGGTTGGCGCACGGCCTCACAGCGACCGCAGGTGGTTGAGGGGACTCTCCGGACGGTAGAAGATGAACGCGAGGACATTCGACCCGTCCTGTTTGCCGCTGCCGACGAAGCCGCCCAGGTCAGACTTGTACGAGATGTTGAGCGTCATGTCTCCCTTGGCGCCCGCCATCTTGAACTCCATGTCGCGCCCGCCCTCTCGCGGCGCCTCGGGCAGGTCGAACGATACGTTGGTGATCGGGAACTTGAGCGAGATCTTCTTGTCGACGACGGTGCACGAGCCGAGGATGGGCAGCGCCTGAGTGGCCATTGGCATTGTTAGCTGCATCGTCGCTACGCCTTCGTAGTTGACCATCGTTGTCAGTAAGTACCGTTAAAGTCTGCAAGACGAAACGCGCTTGTTAAAGTTAACCGAATGCTCAAACAGTGCGTGTGTACGTACGTATGCTTGTACCTGCACGCACGCACGTACCTGCACGAATGCACGTTCCTGCGCGCACGCACGGTTTTGCACACACGCACGTTCCTGCACGCACGCACGCACGCACGCACGAATTCTACCGTAAATATAGAGGCATGTGTGTGTGCGTGCGTGCGTGCGTGCGTGCGTGGGTGAGTGGGTGCACGCACGCACGCACGCACGCACGCACACAGACATCTCCAAGATGGCCAACAATTTTTAGATCTCAGTTCACCCATACTCCAGTTTCATTACACGTGCTTGCATTAATTACAGCAGGATAAACGAATTTTCAATCACTATTGCCATTATTATGATTCAGTTGGAGAAATCTCTAAACTCGGCACATCCTCAACCGCTACTAATATAGGCCGTACTTGATTATTCTAAACGGTTGACTTTGTAAGCGGAGTGAATTGCATAACACTCGCGTAGAATCGCACCCAAACACAACACAACAATGAGTAGCTTTATGGTATTGACCCGATTAAATTTGGAAATTACGCTTTGTTGTGAAGTCTGCATGACCAAGGTTAGTTATTGAATATTGTAGTTTAACAAGATTGCCACCCCAAACAACAAGTTCCAGATGGCAAGTGGACAAGAAAGCCATTGGCTTATCGAGAGTCCAGCAATTTTCTCATCTATGTGTAGCCCGCCCTTATCAAATATCTATAAATTCTATTTTTAGACATATTCACAGTACTAGCATTAACACAATCATTTGGCAGTTTGTTCCATTCATTTATCACCCTTTGTGAGAAAGAGTACTTTCTCATGTCCAACCTACACTGCTCCATAACTAATGCTCCTTTGTGTCCTGTGGTTCTACTGCCTTCTTTAAGTTTGAAGAACACATTCCTATCAACATCCTCATAACCATTCACTATTTTAAAGACTTCTATTTGGTCTCCTCTTAGTCTCCTGGTCTCTAGTTGCGTAATGTGTCGTTACTAACAAGTGCACTTGTAACCGATTTCTTTGGAACGGTGTAAGTGTAAGTAAGCTTTAACAGGAAACAAAGACAAAGAAAGTTGAGGCGCCGTCTTGATTTACTGAATGAGATCATCCTGGCCGACTCTCATTTAACGTGGGGTGACCTTTCGAGGAGAGCGATGATGCATCGTTCAGATTTAACAAGATTTAACAAGATTTGCCATCCAAGCCAAAGGCCCAGATGGCAAGTGGACAAGGAAGCCATTGGCTTATCGAGAGTCCAACAATGTTCACCTACTTATAACCCGCCCTCCTGATATATGTGTCAACCTTGTTTTTAAACATATTCACGCTGCTAGCAGTTACACAATCTGTAGACAGTTTGTTCCATTCATTTATTGTCCTCTGTGAGAACGAGTGCTTCCTGATGTCCAATCTACATTGATCCTTTACTAATTTTACCTCATGTCCTCTAGTTCTGCTATCCTTCTTGAGTGAGAAAAACATATTTCTATCAATATTTTCATACCCTTTCAATATCTTAAAAACTTCAATCTGATCTCCTCTTAACCTCCTTGTCTCTAGAGTTGTTAAACCACATTCTTTCAGGCGTTCTTCATAACTAAGGTCTCTAAGTTCTGGAATCATTTTAGTTGCTCTCCTTTGTATGCGTTCAAGCGTATCTATATCCTTCTTACGATATGGTCTCCATGCTTGTATACAGTATTCTAAATGAGGTCTAACTATTGCTTTATAAAGAGGTATAATTAACTTTTTTCCCTTGTATGTTATGTTTCTTCTAATCAATCCAAGAATTTGATTACCCTTTGAAGCTGCAATACCACACTGCTCTGAAACTTTCATATCAGCGCTTATTGTAACTCCTAAGTCCTTTTCTTTTACAGTAGTACCAAGAACAGTAGCTCCCATTTTATAGTTTACGTTCAAGTTCCCATGTCCTGTATGTAGGCATTTACATTTCCCAAAATTGAACAGCATCTGCCATTTCTCAGACCATTTCACTAATCTGTCTAGATCGTTTTGTAAATGTTGTTTATCACCATCAGTATTAACCTTTCTAAACAGTTTTGTGTCGTCCGCAAATTTCAGTACGTTACTTGTTATACTCTCGTCCAAGTCATTGATATAAATTAAGAATAATATAGGTCCTAATACTGATCCTTGAGGTACCCCACTCAAAACCGATTTCCAATTTGAAACTTCGCCATCTACTACAACTCGTTGTCTTCTGTCAGTCAGCCATTGTTCTATCCAGTCAGTTATGCTATCCCCGATACCATGGGCTTTTAATTTAAGTAGCAATCTTTGATGTGGCACTTTGTCAAAAGCTTTCTGAAAATCTAAGTAGATAATATCTACTGGCGATCCCTCGTCTATCCACTTAGTGATTTCTTCCAAAAAACATAACACATTTGTTAAGCATGACCTCGCTTTAAGGAATCCATGTTGAGATGAATTTAATAATTTATGCTTAACGAGGAAGTCCACCATATGGTCTTTAATTAACCTTTCTAATAATTTACAAATCACTGACGTTAAACTCACTGGTCTGTAATTCTCTGACTTATTTCTCGAACCCTTTTTACATAATGGTATAATGTTTGCTTCTTTCCATTCAAACGGAACAACTCCCTCTTTTAATGACCAGTTGAATACTCTTGCAAGTGGTATACTGATTTGATCTACTGTTTCCATTAGTAATTTTGGAGGAATCCCATCCACTCCCGGTGATTTGTTATCCTTCATTGCCTTTATTTTCCTAGCTACCAATTCTGGAGTTACAACTAACGGTCCTAAATAGTCAGATTTAGCCCCCTGAAATTTAGCATCAGCAACTGGTAATGAACTAATATCTTCTTTTGTAAACACTGAACTGAAGTAACCATTTAGGTCTTCCGCCATTAAAAACCCCTGTGATATTATATGCCATTTGTAATAAACCCACAAGTTAACTATAAACCGAACATACGTCTGCCTGGTACAAACATCCTAGAAGTTCACGACAGCGATTTGGGAACGCTAATAAATCAGCATACAGACACAGATGATTATCGCACTACGCCGTCCTGCTTTCATGTGCTGGTATATATTATGTGTACCCACTGCGACTGCGTGTGAGTGCGCGTGCCTGCATGCATGTGCAAACTCTGGCGCTAATGATGGCGTTGACCGACTTTCTAACCTAATTGTGTATTAGACGCAATTATTTGCGGTGAGGTGTCAGCACCGTGTACACAGATGTGGCGTTGGCGGTGGCAGTGGCGGAGGCAGTGGTGGTGGCGGTGGTGATGATACCTAACCATAACCTAACTTCTTTCTTTTTGTACGGCCACTGCCCCAGTTAGGCCGTTGGCGTCTCATTGAAATCAATCTCGCTACCACTTCGAGGCCACCATCTGTCCAGTGCTTCACGTTGTCAATCCACACTTCGTGTTTTAGTGCTACGCAGTAAGTACCTCGCTCTCGGACATTCGTTTTCGATTATCGTTTTTAGCCAGTTTTCTTCTCTTGATAAAACAGAGCAAACCTATTTTGGCGCGGTGGCGCACCGGTTAGATCGTCGGGCCGTCAACCGAGGGAACCCGGGTTCGAAACCTCCTGGTGCTGTTTCAAAGCTTTTGCTATTTCATTCATCCCACGTTGCCACAGTTCACCCAGCTGTAAATCAGTACGTGGCTACAGACAGTAATGCATATGCGAACGAATAGTCTTCGCGCAATAATTGCAACGTGGCTGAATGCTTTCCAGGGAAGTCGAGACGGCCATGGTGAAGTGTAAAGCGCTTTGAGCAGTCCCAAGGACTGGGTAGCGCGCTATATAAAAACGTACCTTTTATTGTTAGTTTAGCGTGTATCGTGTCTCGGTGTTTTGAGTCCTTCCCCAACGGAACACTTCAAGCAACATTCGAGCCGACGTGTCACAGATCGGATCTGCCACACCGTACAGACATCCCGTATGTACATAATGCTGATGTAGGTTTTAATACGGATTTGCTTCGATTGGAAAAAATCGTGACAAAGTACAGAATGTATTGTCTTGACAAACGTCTAGCGGTCGAAGAGCTTCGATCATTATATTTCGAGGCAGACAAATGCCTAATGATACGGGCTACACTCGGTCGGAATATTGCGGGATGTTCGGATTTCAACCCCAAAAACGTGGCTGTTCTGTATCAGTTTTAATAACAGATTTTTTCACGATAACCGTCCAACACGTACAGGATCATTGTTTAGTTGAAACACGTTCAGGATCATTGTTTAGTTGAAACACGTAAAGGATCATTGTTTAGTTGAAACCATATATCAATATTTTAACGAAGCCGCATTACGACAATACTAGTTACTTGGCGCAGACCGCGCAGCGTGCATGTGCATATTTGAGTGCATGTTTGCACACATATCTGAGTGCCTTTTCTATACAGGTAAACGTTTGGACCATTCACCGCTTCTGTCTTATCATTTAGAACGCATCTACACGCATTAAAATTTCACTCCCTGGCAAACCCGCCCTCTTTAAGTCCAATTAAATTTATGTGGAAATACTTTCTCAGACACTTCCACTAAACTTATCCATACAGCTGAATGAACCAGTACAACGCGGAGTGACCGAGATCGCCCAGACATCGACCGAGAAAGCAAGATGATTCGAACCCCTGTGCTCTCAATTGAGTCCGAAATCTGACCCCGTACTACGAGCGTACGTAATATACATCAGCTGAGAAGGTCCCGCACAGTTAGATTCCACTGCTGTGTTACATCTGCAGTATACAACACGCGGAACTTCATCACCAATCTGCCTTCCTGTCATCGCTAGCTTTATTTATTGCCGTTTCCCTCAAGGCACCGACAGACAACCTAAACAGGGGAACATTGGGAATAGCTGATGACGAGACGATAGCGCGACTGCTTGACCAAAGAATCCCACATTTTAGAGTAGACGTTTGAGGAAAAATATACATAAATGTAAATGACGAAACGAACATTAGTGCAATAAACATGCCCGCTTGTTATATTGCTAAGTTAGTATTTAAATTTAATGAAATGTTTGTAGTAATTCAAACTCTTTCATGAAATACTAATTAAATGAAGTCTCGCGAGATTTCATCCAGATTACCTTTGACCCCGTTTTTTTGTTAAAATATTTCTCGATTGAGACTTGGTTGTTATTTCGTCCATTGAAGGGATGCTATCTACCTCTAAAGGGAAAACTGGTTACTGCGGTGTGCATTGTGCGATTAAAAGAAGAAGGATAATGATAAACTACGATTCTGCGACCGCAAATTAACATAAGAAAATATGAGGCAACGTTCGGGCTGGGGAAGAGGGTTTCCGCACTTATTTGGAAATTAAGTCCTTTTCGGTGAGTTCTTTTGCACGAAAATGTTAAGTGAATGGAAATAACAATAATATGACTGCAGCCTACACTTGTAGCGTAAATAAGACTTTGATGGTTGTATAAATCCAGTGTGTACATAAAAGACGGAATGAGGGCTGGCCAAATGTAATAGCTATTCTTAGATTGAATTCGCCCACTCAGATACTCAGATGCCTGAGGTATTCACGGTGAGACTAAGATGAAAGGACGAAAGATTGTTTAGTATTTCCAGGGAGGGAGGGAGGGATGGATGGAGGGAGGGAGGGAGGGAGAGAGAAGTAGAGAGATAGAAAGGGAGACAGACAGGGAGACATACAGACAGACAGGCGCATACATACATACATACAGACAGACAGACAGAGTAATTCCTAATTCGGCGAGTGTTTGCGGCGTGGCGATGTTTTCCATGATAACCGTGACAAATTTGGTTTCTCCAATGGGAGTGAACTCGATCACAGTAACGCAGCAAGACGTTCAGCAATCACATGAAATCTCTCATCAACCCACTGGACGGATTCCCACAGGTAAACGCGCAGGCTCTGACCCACAAACTTCGCCAGCTTTTCGCCCGCGGCACGGTTGCCATGACGAAAGGCCAGGAAGCCGCGCGAGAGCAACCATTTTAAGTGTTTAAGAACGGCGCGTCATAGACTAACTGTAACGCGATTCACTGCAGAGCTGACTAAGCCGAGAGACACGCAGCGTCATAATGCAACATACTGCCGCATTCCGCGAACGCATTAGCTTCAGAAGTCGACGCGCTTCGATCTGTTAGGCTCAGTCAACATCTGCTATGTGTGCGCAGCGCGGACCATGTGAACACGGCATCGTCAAAAACACACAATAACGTTGTGTAGTAATTTTGTTTACAGAGTGACTCAAAAACAGTTTTCGAGTAAAAATCGCCAACAGATAGGGTTTTCCCTAGTCCAGCTCGATCGTAAAGTGACTATGACACGTTTGTGCTATTTGTGCTCATGTTACAAGCCAAAAAAAATTATTTTAGTCATTTTTGGCGAATTATATATGTAAATAGTGAAATTGTTTAACAATTTGCAATTACCGCCAGGAAAAGAGAGTTTTCTTTTTAATGAGAGATAAACCAGAAATGACGTTAGTCAGGGACAGTGCATAGCAACGTACATACAATTGTTCGCAAAGCCATGTGTGTTTTCTACGATTGTTCCAAGTTAAGTAATCTTCGCAAAACGTCTGCATAAGGTCCTTCGTGCGGTATTTGTCGTGAATTTTTCGTAAAATCGCGCCTCCTGGGAAACATGCCCAGGCTGAAGTCACAAAATGGCTCACCGGATTAGAAGAACCAGCTGCGAGATCGCTTCGAAGTAACACATTTAGTGACGGATATATCGGCTTTATGTGTATTCTATCACCGTAAAAATATTTGTCTAAAAGTTGCTAAATTTTGTCCAAAAACTATTATAACTTGCAGTAACTGGGTCACAGGTACTTGAACTGGGGAATTACAGTCGCGTAGACATGCTTAATCAAAGTGTTTAAGCAAAGATCCAACATTATGACGACAAGAGTTTTATAATTTCAACGAATATTGCATGGCGTAATCTTGTCGTACTACCTTCATCGTCCCGGGCAAACAGATTTATCTACGAACTCGATCCACTGCTTCCTGGAGCAAGTTGGGTACACCCAATGGCGCAGACAGGGCCTGTGACGATCACTGCACATATGATTTATTGGACTATTTTGAACCGAACATTACATAGAGTATGTTCGGGTCTTAGTGCTCTATCAATCAGCATACTTCCAATGTATATACTGCCACGTTTATTATTGTTATTTATAGCATATATTTGAGCATCAACGAACCTGATTCGCGATGTGCTAAATCAATTGAGGAGAGAATTCTAAGCAGGCGGTAGCCACACATATTTCGCAGCTCATATATTTCTCGTGACACCGGTAATACGCCGAGCCGAGGCGGCCATTTAATATGTTGACGCGGCGGCCGGCCCGTGTACGTGTGCTGGCGCGGACTATCTCACAGCTGGCGGTAACCAATCAATATCTTCCAATCTTCCATGACCGGGGTTTAACCAACGCGTTCACTGAGTAATGTTTGTGTGTGTTTGTCTTCTGCGCAACGAATGGGAGACTCAGTGCATTCGATTCAGGCTGGATCCTCGGCATTTGTTTACCAATGTCGTGCTTAAGGGTACAACGTATCAAATATATTATATAGTTACCGGTGCAGTTTTCGACCCACGCCAGTTTTCGACCCATTGAAATCTCGCTTGATATCGCGTTAGAGACGTCACAGCGTCTGTTTACGACAATAACGATACAGAGTCTTGTCTGAGCGAAATATATTTTTATATATAATATAACATAGAACACATTTATGATATACATACCTTGATAAAAAAAAATGACTTTGCATGCTTACCAGACATTATTATTGAGCGTCTGCTGATGCGTGTCTCTTTCTTGGCCACGTGACAATAATAGCCCTTTTTGTGGTAGATGTATGGCAAGCAGTCTTGTCATAAAAGTAGGAATAATTAAAATGTTTTAAATATACGAGAAAAAATGTACTACATTAACGTTATATATTCAATACAAATATATGTGTATGTGTTTTATAAAGCGCTATGTCAAGCCTGGTTGTTATAAAAAGTTGACATAATTGGAACAAAGTGGTAAAATTAAAAACGATTGTCTGTACGGCTTGCCATAAATATAGGTCGAATTCCTCCGGTTTCCTCGACTCGCGCGACATGTTTCAGACGTACAATATTCGTAAGTTGTTCACTCAAAATAAATGTTTTATTAATTTGTTTGCATTGAATAAATGAAGTAGCTTTCGCTGATTTGGTATATCGATCTCTTACACAAAATGTTTCTTCAGGTTTTTTTTAAAACGGCATATTCTATTAAGTAGGTCGAAAACTACACCGACCAGTATAGGCCTAAGCTTAAGGCTATGCTCACGTTGGCAAGACTGTCATCGGCTACCGTTGAGTATCCATTCCAGCCACTACCGTTGTTGTGGTTTGCTCGTCCAGACGTGTGGTCGTCACGTGATATAAAACGGCCATAACAATTGGCTCAGTCAGCGTCTCCTTCAATAAACGTATGTTTTAAACTAAAAGAAACCTTTCTAACAATTTGTTTGCACTGCATCTAACTGTTTGATATTTAGAATATGGATCTCTTGCGCATAAAAGAAACCTTTCTAACAATTTGTTTGCACTGCATCTAACTGTTTGATATTTAGAGTATGGATCTCTTGCGCAAACGTTTCTTCTTATTTTTTGAAAACAGCATATTATATTACGTACAGGCTATAGTATAGCCATTGATTCAATTTATATATATATATATATATATATATATATATATATATATATATATATATATATATATATATATATATATATATATATATATATATATATATATATATATATTCTAACTTATAGACCATTCAAATGCGTTTTATTAAACACACACACACAACGCTACGTCATTTTATAATGTTTGAGCTTTCTCGGCGCAATATTAGGCCTACGATTCGCGGCCTCTAGTCGCCATGTCTGCCGGGGATAAATAGTCGGCCTATACGCTCTCTCTGCAGAAATTACGGTAGTTTCCCAGGCACTTCCAGAAACTACTGATTACGGTAGGGAGTCGTTAGTCAGCGCCCCAGATGCTTTACTTCAGAATGTTTATGAGGGACGGAGCGTCGTTCCATGCGGGCAGCGATCACACTACGCCCGGGGACCAAAGGCTAGGCCACACGGGTGGGCTTAGGCCTTAACGGGGCAAGTGCTGCTTCGCTGCCGCCAAGTTTCAACTGAGCTGCATATCGGCAATGGCGTCCATATTTTGATTGGGGGGTGGTGGTGGTTGTGATAACATCCGCCATCTAATTACGACCACAAATCTTTACATTTACCGAAATGTCCACTTTCAAAAGACAGTTATTGCATCATTCTATATAATATAGTTAACAAATATACTAGAAAATCATGCTCGGTCGAAGGAACCCGCTTTGAGAGAATGTTATTTAACTGTAACATTTTCAGAAATAATCTCGGCAATCCCGGGCAGATTGTGTACGTTCGAATCCCTTTTAAAACAATCACGAGGACGGGCCTGGTAATATATTTAACACAACTGTATAGTATGTATGTATATATGTATGTACGTACGTACGCACGCATATTTGCAATAGAAGAAATTTAATGGACGTCCATGCTTACTGATTGCTGTTCCAGATAATATTCTGACCGACGATCTACATACGTTTGATAAAGACAACCTCTCTGCATGGTAATGTTTTTGTGTACGTAAATCATGACATTTGCCACCGCAGCATACATTATACTCATATGGCCTAATATATCGCCACTGCACATGCTCGCTTTCCTTCTGGGAAATAACCCATCAATAAGAAACTAACGAATTATGATTCCACGGCAAGACGGTGAGGATTTCGCGAACCAAGCCAAGGCAATCTTGTAGCGTGACGTCATTGCTACAAATGCCACTAATTAGCAGAAACTGGCTGATTACATCATTAGCTGCTGTATCGGCGTGTTGCCCCTAGATTTACCTCTGTCGTTTTGGTGGAGATTGAGGGATGTCATTTCATTACATTACATTAAAAGGCAGCAAGTAAACGTAATCGAAAATAATCAATTGACGCATACAGTGCTGCTCAATTTTAGATAAGATATGTGAGCAGTAATTCCATGGATCTAAATGCACAGCAGACTGTTCTCCCATGTAAAAATCAATAGAGACAGGTCCCGCGTAGTGGTAAAATATGAGAACAGTTCAACAGATTCACTATACCAATATCCGAAGAGGTAAATTCGCGTTTTAGAGAGGTAGGCAATGCCAAGTTTCCAATACAAACCTTTCATTGTTCTGATAATGTTGAACGCGTGGCGCAAATGTGGTAGTCTAGTCATTTACCCCCGAGCTATTCGTAAACACCCCGCACATCCGTTCGCCATCCACTATTAACCTCGGCCAATAATAAAAATAACCCAACACCCACCGAGGAACGGACTCCGATAAGAGGGAACCTTTGTAAACGTCCGGTATCTCTTAGCAAGAGGCACGTTGCATATATCAAATCAAACTGACTGTGACCAACATTACTAATAACACTAGATATGCTAAATGACTAGTTATTGTTAAAAAAAATACCCCCGGTATATGCGAACACACAAACCAGCTGCGATAGCCAAAGTATGAAATGGTATGAGTCGGCCACTTGAGACTGTTAAACACAAGAAATAGTATATACGACACTGCGCTCACTCACCGTGCAGGAAGTCGTCTGCTTGCGTAGCGTTTGGCGGAAGCTTCGTGTCTGACGCGGGAACTGGAGTTTCAGCCGGGAGCGCTCGCGGGCAGACGATCGTCGACTCTCATAAAGTGTGGCCGTGGCGGTTTGCGATGGTATGGATGCGGGGAAATCGCGCGATCGGGGAACGGCGTACCGATAGCGCCCGTGTACAAATAAGGCATGGAAGCTCTAAGCGATGCACACTGAGCACATGAAAGGAGATGCTCGCTGCTCCGCCGCGTTATAAAACAGCGGTTGTTTGCAGAAAACCGTGCTAATAGTATGCGTTGTGTCTGTTGTGCCTTGAAGGGTGGTAGTGTGGTATGGGAAGACGGGAGAGTTCCGTAGAAAAAAATAAGCCTAGACGCATCTTAGTGGTGCACACGTACGGTTAAGATACATGCAGATATGTGCGTCTTTTTTGAGTAGATTTGATACTTTTTAATTGCCGCTACGATATATAATACCGTGGGCAGGGTATGAATGAAACAGACGGTCGCGTGCATGCTCGCTCATTCACAAGTCAAGTCGGTTATTGTCAGCTACTCTTTCGTCCTTCGGTCGTTCGTTCGTTCGGTCACCCACTCACTATGTAACTAACTATCTCACATATTTCCGTTCATCCACAACGCCTACACACACCCGTTTAACACGAAGTTACGTCTATTCCCAAATTGCTTTTCCTACAGCAACCATATTTTTTTGCGCATAAAACGGTAAAGTCACTGAAACAGTCCATTCCCTGTTCAAAAACTAAACTGTGAATATGCAGTACTTCACTGAACGCGGAAGTAAATAGTGGGACACTTTATTGAAAACTAAAATGCACACGATTCACACAAAGTTGGAAAAAAGGTGGGTTTAGGAGAACGCATATTCGTTCTAGTCACGTAATGGTTGTTATCTGGGGCACCTAAAACATGCACGTGCTCAGTCATGTTCATTCGAACACCACATCAACTTGACTGGGAAGAATTCAGCCACGTTGAAGCTAATGCACAAAACCTGTTTCTGTGCGTAATGCATCACTGCCTATAAAAGGTAAAACATGCTAAACTGGGGCATTTCCCATTTGTGTCCGACACTTTAAATTGTGCCCTATTTGGTAAAGTTAATGGGACATTGGATTGAGGCACTATGGTTTGAATATATTAATTTATGTTAGCATTTTAATTAATATTAACGTTTGCATTTGTACTGAATACAGTCATGTATGGGAGTGCATTTGGGTTTGCATAATTTCAGCGGGTATCACGTAACCATTTTGTGCCCCTTTTATTAATTTCAGTTCAGCCGAACATTAACTTAATAGTTTGTTCAACTAAAATAGTTGCACAAACATGCTAGCATATCGTAGTCGATATTATATAGATTTTGATTTTTCACGAAATGGTTCTAAAACTAGAGCGAAAAATGTAATTGCATAGCCAGCTTTAATAGTCGAGGGTGGAGCTGGCTTGGCGTAATCAATTAGTTAAAGGAAGGTTTGAGATGTTCCCTAAAGTCAGATGCCGGACGTAGATAGGAACATTGTTTTATTACCGTTTAAGTCTCTGGCGAGACGGGATGATGCAAGATGTTTTCTGGTTTGTATCGACAAGAATATCTCAAAACAACGTGATGTGTGTGTAAGCTTGGTTCACTGTTTCTCCGCTAGGCGCACATCGGAATCATTTCTGTGTAGTCAAATGAATGCTGGGTTGGATCGGGGCTTGCAGGTATTGTATGTTTATCCATTTTACAACAACAATACGTAACTGGGGGGGGGGGCAATCATCAGGAATACGAGTGATATGCCACAACAAATAATATTAATATTATTGTTCCTTGCTTTATACAATATTCACACAGTATAACACTTAAAACATACAAACTTGAGAAATACATATTGTCATACACGTACACGAGGTAGGCATTTTATTTTTATAAAAGTACACCTTTTGGGAATATTTTGTGTTACTCTCGTGTGTATAGTAGAGGAGAATCCTGAGACGAATTTGCCGAAATATCTTTGACACGGAGAAGGCGTAATGAAGACGCAAAATAGAGATGGGTGTATTGTGGATATAACATATGAACCAAGAAGAGGGAGGGAGGTATATAAAGCGATACAGAGGTGATGGAGGCTGTCGGTGGATGGCAGACGCAGCGAGGGATGGCAAAGGTTAAGAACGAGAGACGCGGTGAGGAGACACGGGGGTGGCAGAGTATGTGGAGTAGGACGCAACGGGCACGGGGAGGATCCGAGCAGCCGCTCACAGTAGGGAATAAAGAGGTCGAAAGAAAAAGTTCGCGATGATGGCGATGTCGCTGCGAGATACGTCTATGTTGAAAAAGACGTACTATGTTGCCCGTGGATAATGCATGTGTTATAAATCCACTTTCATGTCTGGCAGATCCAGCCCGTCTGTCTGCACCATTGGCAACACGTACATGTGGTGTAATCATTCGGCCGCACCAGGACCACCGACAAATACGTCTGGAGAAAGTAGTTAGAAGACTTTTCCAGAAGCACAGATCAAACGCGGCGCTAGAGCAGGGCCCGATGGGGCTAACCCAATAAACAGCAAGAACGCCGTCCTTGAGAGAAATTCCACTTTTCATGGGTACGTTTTGTGTTGTAGCATCAGCTGACACTGGTTGGGTAGTTAAGGGTATCTATTTTGGCACAAACTGTGATTTCATTTGATATGAACTTTATGTAACTTAAGTTTGCATTCGTATATGAATATAATATGTTAATGAATACGCATGCACGCACGCACTCACGCACGCACGCACGCACGCACGCACGCACGCACGCACGCACGCACGCACGCACGCACGCATGCACGCACGCACTCACGCAAGTACGCACGCACGCACACACACACACACACACAAATATATATATATATATATATATATATATATATATATATATATATATATATATATATATATATATATATATATATATATATATATATATATATATAGAGAGAGAGAGAGAGAGAGAGAGAGAGGAGAGGGAGAGAGGAGAGAGAGAGAGAGATAGCATAAAACTTAAATATACATATATATATATACATATATATATATATATATATATAAAGTTATATATATATATATATATATATATATATATATATATATATATATATATATATATATATATATATATATATATATATATATATATATATATATGTATATATGCATATAAGCTTACGCTATATATATATATAATATATATATATATATATTTTTTCTATTCATATACGAATGCAAACTATATATATACACATATACATAATATAATGGAACAATCCATAGTTCACACGTTAAATAGTGTATAATTTATTTGATTGGATTGCATATACTCTACCTACTGACACTGTCTTGAATTCCGCCCTCTCCCTCCCCACCGCCAGCCCGCCCCTCGCCCCCCCCCGTCGGTGTAGTGCCAGTTTTCGTGTCAACGCGCAATTGCATTATCTTGGATGCTTTATTAAACATTTTGATACAATCGATGAGGATTATGATGGTGTAGGTTAATGTGATGATGATGATGACGAAGACGACGGCATTTGTCGTGTTCATGATACAACCGGTACGCCACCTAGCGGTTCTGACAGAGACACTCCTGGAATCCTGCTGTGTAAACGTTCCATCCTGCAGATGTCAATTACCGTCCGGCTCTCGTCAATTTCTGGTTTTGGATTTTAGTTGGTCTACGCCAGCCGGCCGCTAGTTTATGCCTTCATCTTGTCAATTAGACGGGGAATGTACGAAGTGGCGAACCGAGACGCCTCGCCCCCAGCGGCTGTCTAGAAATAGCACCACAAGCCGCAGCACATGTTCTGGAGAGATCAGATTCACTTGTCAAGTGGAACAGTTGCGGCGTCTTCACAAACACATTTTTTAAAGGTGCGATGCCTGTTCGTTTTTTTATTGCAAAGTCATGTCAAAGGGGCCATCCATAAAGTCGTGTCAAGGGGGCCATCCATAAAGTCATGTCAAAGGGGCCATCCATAAAGTCGTGTCAAAGGGGCCATCCATAAAGTCGTGTCAAAGGGGCCATCCATAAAGTCGTGTCAAAGGGGCCATCCATAAAGTCGTGTCAAAGGGGCCATCCATAAACTCGTGTCAAAGGGGCCATCCATAAAGTCATGTCAAAGGGGCCACCCATAAAGTCACGTCAAAGGGGCCACCCACATAGTCATGTCAAAGGGGCCATCCATAAAGTCGTGTCAAAGGGGCCATCCATAAAGCCATGTCAAAGGGGCCATCCATGAAGTCGTGTCAAAGGGGCCACCCATAAAGCACGTGCATGCACCCGTACCCGAAACAGTGATCCTGATAAATATATTCAAATGGGGGAGGGGGATATTTTAGCCACAGGTATTATCTGCACCATTTTGTTGTTAAATTAGTTTCCATGTTTATAGAAATGCGCACTATAAAGTTCCATGTCAGCTCCAGAAGGGGCTGTATGGAATACAGCAACTGACGACTGAAGAGTGTCCAGTTGACGTTCAGAAGACGTCACGCTCAAGGGGTGGGGTGTTCGTGTAAGCGTCACAGAGCGTTACACGGGGTGGTGTGTCTTGGCGATCGCTATGGTCTTTAAAAATAGTTTTTTTGTTCGTGTAGCTGTCGGCGTCAGACTGATAGCATTGCTTGCTATGGCAGATTTTGGGCGCATTTCAATTAAATTCTAACGTAAAAGGAGCGCGGACTCTACCACGCATCAGTGGAGTCTGTAAAAGGAGAGCGGACTCTACCACGCATCAGTAGAGTCTGTAAAAGGAACGCGGACTCCACCACGCATCAGTGGAGTCTGTAAAAGGAACGCGGACTCTACCACGCATCAGTGGAGTCTGTAAAAAGAGAGCGGACTCTACCACGCATCAGTGGAGTCTGTAAAAGGAGAGCGGACTCTACCACGCATCAGTGGAGTCTGTAAAAGGAGAGCGGACTCTACCACGCATCAGTGGAGTCTGTAAAAGGAGAGCGGACTCTACCACGCATCAGTGGAGTCTGTAAAAAGAGAGCGGACTCTACCACGCATCAGTGGAGTCTGTAAAAGGAACGCGGACTCTACCACGCATCAGTGGAGTCTGTAAAAAGAGAGCGGACTCTACCACGCATCAGTGGAGTCTGTAAAAGGAGCGCGGACTCTACCACGCATCAGTGGAGTCTGTAAAAGGAGAGCGGACTCTACCACGCATCAGTGGAGTCTGTAAAAAGAGAGCGGACTCTACCACGCATCAGTGGAGTCTGTAAAAAGAGAGCGGACTCTACCACGCATCAGTGGAGTCTGTAAAAGGAGAGCGGACTCTACCACGCATCAGTGGAGTCTGTAAAAAGAGAGCGGACTCTACCACGCATCAGTGGAGTCTGTAAAAAGAGAGCGGACTCTATCACGCATCAGTGGAGTCTGTAAAAAGAGAGCGGACTCTACCACGCATCAGTGGAGTCTGTAAAAGGAGAGCGGACTCTACCACGCATCAGTGGAGTCTGTAAAAGGAGAGCGGACTCTACCACGCCTCAGTGGAGTCTGTAAAAAGAGAGCGGACATAACCAATGAATATGTAACAAAACATGTTCCAGACGTTCACGTATTTTCTAGTGTGTATTTCCTAGTGTCTAAGGATGGTTGATATACCACCGCCGCCGCCGCAACCACCGCCGCCACCGCCGCCACCGCCACCGCCACCGCCACCACCGCCGCCACCACCGCCGCCACCACCGCCGCCACCGCCGCCGCCGCCAGATGTGTTGTTCAAGGACCAGTTCAATAACAAGAATGTGGCGAATGTGCTTATCACGTGACCTGAGTCTGATATGACGTAATAGAGGTGCTTGAAGAGACTCGTGGGATTCCCTTACGCTTAGTTATTGCTATATTAATATTAATTCGCCTATCTGTGTTTCAGGAATGTCACCACCAAAATACCTACACATTTTAAATAAAATGTCGAAGATTCCACGTTTCAAACGTTCTAACTTTGCTGGCTGAATACAGTTACTTCTCGGAAAATAAAATCACTGAAATCGGGGAATTTAAGAACCTAAATTCGTGAAACGCTTCCAGATCGACCTGGTAACTATGGCGTGTCATCGCAGTGGGCGCCGTAGCCTCAACGGTGGCTCCACGTCATGGGTCGTGCATCTACCAACGATAAATAACTGTGTCTGAAGCAATCGCGTTAAAATTTGTCCGCAGAATATGTTCTAGTGCGGCAACATTTTTGTGACAAACATCAGCTATCTAATTTCTACCAGAAATCTTGATATTTATGCTGTTCACAAATATGTACGCTTTTATCTTCTGGTGTGAGTGCGTGCGTGCGTGCGTGCGTGCGTGCGTGCGTGCGTGTGTATTCTTTCTTCACCCTGCTGGAGAGATTCGTCAAAACCTTTCATTGTTTTCTCCAAAACAATTCAACATACAAGGTGTTCAACATCAAAAACAACGAGACTCTACATCGTGTCTGTGGGATCCTAGTTACTACACGTGCGTGTGTTGCCAGCCAGCCTCTATACATTTAATTATAGGAACAACATAAGTATCGACCTCCAGTATGGCCACGTCCCTGTTCAGAAGTAACTTTCCAGGCAGCACAACATTGCCGCCAGAGGTGAAAAGGTACGTTCCTATGCAACGCGGTGTACAGTCCTTAGGACTGTCCAGAGCGTTTTACACTTCAACCCCTGGCAGGCCTGTTCATTCCAAAGCCAACTTGACATCTCTGGGAAGCATTCAGCCACGCTGCAATTACCGCGCGAAGATTATTCGTTCACATAGCCACCTCTGTATGTAGCCAGGTACTAATTAATGAGAGAACTCTAGCAATGTGGGGTGAACATGTTGCAAGTTTCGAAACGGCAGCAAGAGGGTTCGATCCCGGGTTCTCTCGGTTGAGAGTCCTACATTCTAACCTCTGCGCCACCCGTCTCCATGACAACACGGCTAGACGACACGTGGTCACAGCGTGTTTTTGTCATGCGTCTTTTGTTACATCCCTTTGGCACTTCTTCCAGGACGCTTGGCATACTTCAGCTGAAATGTCAACCTTGTGACCGCCAAGCGGCGGTGTCGTGCTGTCACAAGAACGATAATCGAAGTCATGCGACGTTTAGCAACCGGAACTGGGAAACCACTGACGTGTGTTCCGTTTAAAGCTGCCAACTCTTCGCGTCACCGCGATGACGTCATTTTTACGTAATTAAACTTGTCACGTACATCGCGATTGTTAATCGCCTGTTCGCGGCAACGCATCCCTTTGTATAAACACAATTTATACGTAGGCACATGTTGACGTCAACATTTAAGATAGCGTCGTTTTAATCAGATTTGTCAATGCCATACAACTTCTATTGCACCAAAATTATCGGGGACCCGAGCTCAGAGGAGCACCAGAACCAAAGGATTAAGCAATCTTAAAATCGGTGTACAATGTGAAAGTTTCCAAGAGATGGATGAGCTAAGGACGGTAAACAAAGTTACACAGTCGGGTCTTGAGGCGACGGCGAAATGTTAGTATAATTATGTCCTGCTGACATAACGCTAACAGGCTAATAGTAATAATGATGATGTTGGTAATAATAAGAAAGTATGTATGTGTGACATACGCACAACACAATCAATCAATATTACGACATAGCTATGTTTATTTAATTATCACCAAAACGCCGGAAGTGAGCCACAAGCAACACGGGTCACACAAGTACACAATTGGCGGCGACTTTATGTCCCGAATCGCAATGCGTTAAAAATCCGAATTCCAAGATGGAATCCCGAAATCGGAACATGTACACAATTCCGATTTGTGGTTTTATTGCATTTATTTGACAAAATAACAGGTGTCTACTGTGTATGCAATATCAGTAAAACATCACAAAGGCGAATTCCACTTAGTTTCTAAGACAAAATACCCAAATCGGACGGATTCCGATTCCGTTGCCCGTCTTGCAATTCCGATTTTGGACGTATCCCGATTCGTGACGTCACAACGACAACACGTGACCGGCGATCAGACTTTTGGCAGACGACTCATGGGGCTATCGCTCGGGAAGAAAACGAATGTGAGAGCGGGCTTGTCGTCCTCGTCAGCGACGGCTTTGCCCGTGAAGCACTGCAGCTTGTCGACGTAGCCGATCGTCAGCGTCATGTCTCCTCGCGCTCCCCGGATCTTGAAGTCGAAATCGTTTCGACCCTCCTGTATAATAATAATAATCTTATTATAATCCAGCTAGCGTATGTACGTAAGGTATGCTACTACTTTCCTACCTCGACATATCGGTCGCCTAACTGCTTCATTTATGACCCCCGTGAAAGAGGCTAACACATTTTGTTTTTCGAAATTCACACCACTGTTGCCTGAATTGTAGAATTACCCTGAATCATAGATGGGTCGTAGCGTTATGTGTGTTTTCTACGATTGTTCCAAGTTACGTAAATCGTCCACTGCACAGTTCCGATGATGTAGCAAATCGTAAGCAACAATGGCGTTACCAAGCCAACCAATAACTTATACAACTTTGCAATAAGGTTGTGGCGGTGTTGATACGTTGAGTGGCGCCACTTTTGGGGAGTGTGAATGACGGGACGGTTTACCTCCGGAGGATGGGAATTTTGCTAGTCGCAGTAGTAATAATAATAATAATAATAAAATAAAATAAAATAAAATTAAATAAAATAAAATTAAATAAAACAAAACAAAACAAAACAAAACAAAACAAAATAATAATAATAATAATAATAATAACAACATAATAATAATAATAATAATAACAATAATACTTCTATGAAACCCGAGCTCAGAACAGATGGATAAAATAGTGGGAAGTAAAGTAGAGCATGCACGATTATAAATCGTACACAAAATTATAATAATCAACATTATGTCATCGATAGAGCTTTAACTTTAACCAAAATATTTACGTTTTAGACCACGAATTATATGTTTTATTGTGTAAATTGACATGCTTCTCACAACAACAGTAAGCCGTAAAGTATCGCTCCACAATGTTGCAGCCTTCCTCGTGAAGTAGTTATTGCCACAGTAAAACAATTACGGCTAAGTAGATAGTATGGGGACGGTATACAGAAGGCATCCTTGGAAGTTGACCCACAGCCGGGGCTGTCATAATGTACCTAGAGCATGAGTTGTGTGGTGTAGGTGGTGTACGTTGTGTACATGATGTACGTGGTGTAAGTAGTGTACATGGTGTACGTAGTATAAGTAGTGTGCATATTGTACGTAGTGTACATGGTGTACGTAGTATAAGTAGTGTGCATGTTGTACGTAGTGTATATGGTGTACGCAGTGTACGTGGTGTACGTAATGTACGTAGTGTACACGGTGAACGTAGTGTAAGTAGTGTACATGGTGTACGTAGTGAACATGGTGTACGTGGTGTAAGTACTGTACATGGTGTACATAGTGTAGGTAGTGTACACGGTGTACGTAGTGTATGTAGTGTACATGGTGTACGTAGCCAAATATAATGTATCCAAGATAAATGCAGACTAGTGTTTGTTATTAGTCTCTGTCTTTCCTTGAAATTCGACTTGACAAACATTCCTTCAGTTTCGAATTGTTTGAAGTATGACAGAAAGGCGCTTAGTAACTGTCAGTACACTGCTTTAAACTGTCTACACTTGTCGATAGTTGCAGCAATCAATATAACTAACCTTCGGACTCGTGGGCAGCTCGAACTCAATACCAGTGAACGGGAACTTTAGCGTCACCTTGCGATCATCGACGAAACACTCACCCTGGTGAAACAAAATGTTATTATTAATACGACTAATAATTTTCTCGAATGAACGCAGTCTTTTAGTAAGCCCATTGTATATGTTACTTAAACTATTTACCCACTGGATATTCTAACAACAACGAACCTGATTAATGATGGGCTAAATTAATTGAGTTTTAAATTGACAATATGCAGTTTGTCCACAAAATGGCCGACGGATCGGAGAAATCGAATCATAAAAAATAAAGTGAAACGGCGGATTTACATTTAACAAAGTCCGAGACACGACTAAATCCCTCATGGCATATCATGTTCGCACTGAACTATTGACAGTTAACTGTTGTACTCTGTTTATTTTCTCCTAAGTCCAAGTCGTATTTGGTTTCAACATCCCGATAACCATGTCTGGTAAACAAAACCGGTCCACTGCACTCAGCTTCTTGCGCTACGAAAGACGAATGCGGATCTCATTTGCTGTAGAGAGAATTATCCTTGTGTCATCGACGAGAACTAACACTTTGTTGATTTGCTGCATTTAGCAATGAAAGGTCGGGATCAGCGAACATATGAGATGATTAGAAGGATGTATTGAAAGATGTACGTCTCTCATATTGGTTTATTAGATACAAGCCGAGTTGCCCGGCGTTGCACGAGAGAAAAAGCAGCCACTGTAAGGGCTTGTGATGTCTTGCACTGCCTAGTTAAATGTTGGTAGGTCACGTACAATCGTAGAGAACACGCACATCTTTGCTCACGATTGTACGTAACTACGAACTCCTATTGTTCGGAGTTACGTAATATAAATCTTACGTCCTTATAGATTCCTTCGTGATATCCCCACCCCAGCGGAATATTTTAATGTAGCAAACATCCCCTCCCACCCCCCGGGCACGCCTGCAAAATGTCAGCCTCACATATGCGAAACTAGTGAAGATATGAGGGAATAAACAAACAAACAAACAAACAAACACACAAACAAACAAACAAACACAAACAAACAAAGGCAGAAACGTGTTATTGTACACATATAGCAACAACCAGTTCTACTAGTGCACCATAGAGTAGGCCATCATATTGAGAGACATTAATGATGGTGAGTACTGCAGTGATTGTGGCCTTCTGCGCCAACGAGTGGTTGTAATGATTGTGGTTGTAATGATTGTGGTTGTAATGATTGTGGTTCATTGTTTTGATTTGCAATACGAACACAAAATACACTATTGACAAGTGATAACAGTTAGGATTGTGTAACTAGATACACCGGATTTATTTGATCAGCAAACCAATATCCCGTGTTATCATTATCTCTTGTGACACACGCGATGATTGTTGGTGAAACAAACGCTATAGTCCGTCATGGGGACATGAGGACAGATCAGTGTTTTCTTCCGGGTTTAAAACTGTATGTCTGTATGTGCGTCTATGTGTACATATGTATGTCTGTATGTGTGTCGATATGTTCATATGTATGTCATTAGGTATGTATGTGTTTCTATCTGTCCACATGTCTGTCTGTCTGTCTGTGTGTCTATATGTCCATATATATGTCTGTCTGTGTGTCTATGTGTCCATATGTATATCATTATGTCTGTATGTGTGTGTGTGTATGTGTCTATATGTCTGTCTGTCTGTATATGTGTATATGTGTCTATATGTCTGTATGTCTGTATGTGTGTCTATGTGTCCTTATGTATGTCTGTCTGTCTGTGTGTGTCTATGTACCCATATGTATGTATGTCTGCATGTGCGTCCATATATGTCCATATGTATGTATGTATGTCTGTATGTGTATCTAGTGTCCATATGTATGTATGTATGTATGTATGTATGTATGTATGTGTGTCTATGTGTCCATATGTCTGTATATCTGTATGTGTTTCTATGTGTCCATATGTATGTATGTGAATATATATATATATATATATATATATATATATATATATATATATATATATATATATATATATATATATATATATATATATATATATATATATATATATACATATATATATATATATCTACCACTGAGCCGTAAGCTGTGACAACAAATATTTGAAGCACTTATTGGGTCAATAATGTGTCACCAATGTGTCCGACACATGGTGAACAGTTTGTGACCAGTAGTGACACACGTACCTGGATGGGCAGTGTCGAGGTGGACATTGGCATGATCATGTACATAGTTGCGTAACCCTCGTACTTTCCCATGGTGAGATATTGTGACTGAACCTGAAGTGACAAGTACCAGTGTTACTGACGGTGCACGTACAAGTACCAGTGTTACTGATGATACACGTACAAGTACCAGTGTTACTGACGGTGCACGTACAAGTACCAGTGTTACTAATGTTATACGCAGCAGCATCAACAACGTCAATCATAGTAATACAGACAAAGAAGAAGTGGTGAATTAACGTTGCCAATCATCATCATCGTTATCACCAACATCGTCGTCATCATCATATTTATCATCATGATCATCATCGCCGTCATCATCATCGTCACAATCAACTTTGTTATAATCATCTTTATAATCATAATCATCAGCAACATCTTAATGCGTAAACAACATCGACATAATCATCGTCATCATCATCATCATTATCA
>BSQZ01000003.1:7842500-8115000 GCA_033239005.1 Lamellibrachia satsuma | reverse complement strand
GCCGCTGTGTTTACGCAGCGAAGTCTGCGCGCCTGTCATTTGTTGGGCACGTTGCGGGGGCGTCGTGAGAGTATGTGTATCTCTGAACCCTGCACACAATTAAACCAGTTCCCATAATTCATTTAGACCATCGCGATTTATTTCATTGATGTTCAGATAAATAGTGTGTGAACAGGTTGAGCAATCGGCTCAATAACAATATCTAACAAGATTTAACAAGATTGCCGTCCAATGCAAAATACCCAGGATGCAAATGGACAATGAAGCCATTGGTTTATCGAGAGACGAAAGTCCAACAATTTTTCATCCATGTGTAACCCGCCCTTCTGACATATTTGTAAAGGTTTTTTTAAAACATATTCACGATGCTAACATTTACACAATATGTAGGTAATTTGTTCAGTTCATTTATTGTCATCTGTGAGAATGAGTGCTTTATAATTGATTGATTGATCATTTTATTTCCACTCGGTAACATACTTAGTTATACACTATTTTCAATGGCCGAGCCATTCACGTATCATTCACATATCAATCATACAACCTGTATTTACATTTGTACATAGAATAAAAAAATAAAAAGCCTAACATATATAAAATAGATAAAAGCAGAGAATATTTAAAATGGTGATGCAAAATTCATATATTTGTGCAGTGACTTCTTGAAGCTTGCAACAGACTGACTGTTTTGAGTGTCCTGTGATACGCTATTAATATCCAGTCTACACTGATCCACCAATATTGTTACTTCGTGTCTTCCAGCTCTACTACGTTTCTTAAGTGAGGACAAGTATTTCTATCAATATTTTCATACATCTTAACAGCTTCAATTGGATCTCCTCTTGACATCGTCTTAATGAGAGTGTGCACTGTTGTTGAAGTCGCCGAAAGAAAGACGTGGCTTTGGTCGTAAGATCGGGTAACTAGCGAAAGTGTGTGTGTCGCTGGGTGGTGTACATCTGAAACCAGCTTACATCAATCATATAAGTCAAGAACCCTGCAAATGGTAAAAAATCTGACCCCACCCACTTGACCAGTATTATATGTCCTTCTCCCCTCCTGAAGGAGATACTGAATTCCCACTGAAAGAACTCAGCGTCCCTTAAGTGTTTCAGTCTATCCTCCATTCAGTTTCGGAATCAGTCGTAGAAAGACCATTGATAAAATTTGTCGCAGTCTTTTTAATATTTGCCAAATTGCATTAACATATATATTTAATTTCTACATGACCTCACCAAGTACTGCTGGTATGACGTTCACGATTCTATTATACATAACACTTGGTATTACTCAATATCTACTCTTGTCTACATACTTGATTTTATTCCTATATATACTGCATGGTTGAATGTGATTTAAAATATGTTTTATGCTCATCAGTTTAAGATGTATTTCTATTTTTTTTAAATACAGTTATTACTGTTAGCAGTCGTATTGTCATAATTACGATGGGGGGTGACTTACTATTTGTGCAGAATTTCAACTCGGCACAGTCAAATGCAGTTTAACGGTTTATCCGATGATTTCAGAAAAGCTAAATAATAAATTTGCACAACAGAGTCAGCATGTCGTAATATATACTAAATAGGTTTAATTGTCGCAAACTGATTATAAAGTGAGATCGGCAAACATTAGAAATGCGCATGCAGCATTACAAAGTTACCGCAATTCAGCGAATGTAAAATGTATCAATTGGAAATTGCGAAAAATCACACATTCGATCGTGACTACTAACGTTAAACTACTGAAAATAAATTTGGTACTAAACGCACCAGTGTCGTGTGTGAGATCTCGCAAAGGGGCGGGCGAGGGGTGGGGGCGGCGGGGAGGGGGGAAGCTTAGTCACAAATTAATGTACGCAGCGAAACGTGCTGCATACCCGGAACGATAAAAACAAGCCAAGGGGTCACGACCTCATCAACTGAAATACGCGACTGAACGCGCGTAGATATCTTTCAAATACTCAAATACCGTGGTCATAAATTATGTTGACACGAGTCCGACCCAATCACTCGCCCTTGCCCTATCGACGCAGTACGTTCACCCGATGTGAACTTTGATGTAGATACTAGATACCACCCCGCTGTCTTTGGTTCAAATAGTGCATTGTTTGTTTTAGCATCAGACTCCACGACAAAGCGGGTAAACCGATATAAAACACGCGGGTCTGTTTAAATAGCGGAAACGCGGTTGGGGGGGGGGGCGGGGGCGGGGGGCGGCGGGGGTAACCACGACTAGCTACACCCAGACCACTTGCCTTCAGGCGTGTGAAGTCATGCGTCAGTTGGTGTGTTACATATTCATATAGGACATAGTAAGTTTGGACATATGAAGTTTGAAAAATTCATACGATCTGGCATCTGCCAGGTTTGCTGGTAGAAGGTGTTGACAGTCCAATTGTAGGTTTTTTATACCATTTTAATGGGCGGAAAGATATATGGGTTGACACGTGTGCGCAGTAATTCATGCACAGATTGGTAAACAGTGACGGGTATCGCACATGCAGGCATTTGACAAAAGCAGGAAATGTCTCAAACGTTAGCTAAACTCGATCAGCATGTCAATGAGATGATGACAGCGGCAGATAAAACGTTTCAGAATTTATTAGGGGCACGTCATCTTATAATCCAGAAATGTAGTGCTTAAAATTACAAGTTAGTCGATTTCGGTGATTTTTTTGCCAAGAAACAGGCACACTGTATTCAGCTAAGAATGTTTGAAATGTCTGCCTTTGATTTTGTTGTGTGAAGATGGTTTTAAGAAGCGTTTGCATTTTGGTGGTGACATTCTCAAGTCAATGACCTCCAAGCCTCGAGTAATTTCTCTGAATTCCAAGTCAAGTCACCAGGGTTCACCAATCATCATGATTGCTGTGATATGTTTGCGGGAATTTTAGCGGTAAATTTAGTTGGATATAACAATTATTATATTTAGTGTAGCCAGTTGCAAAAACATGGTCTCGTTTTGCGTACGTTTCGAGCGACCATATTTGTTTGCTAGTCACGAACTGGCCAGCTAAGTAAAGTCAATCACCTCCAAGTACAATTCAAGTATCGAGTTATTTCTCTGGATTCCAAGTCAAGTCACGAAAATGAGCGACTCGACTCAAAGAGACTGATGGTTGTTACGCTTTGGTAGTTTTAATGATTGCATGGGAGAGATTTATTTAAAAAAATCGTATGTTGTCTAAAGAAATGCTCTGGAAAAGTGGTGAATTGGGCGAAAATACTTCGTAATGAATTTTTACCATGTTTTCCTAATCATGCGGCACGGACCATCCAAGCACCCTGTAAGGTAAAGTCATCCCCCAGGCATTACGCCTTAGGAAGCCATGAAGGCCAGTGCTTAAACCTGGTTTCTGTTGTGCGAAGCAACTTAGAATGCAGTTATACTGACTCTCCTGGACGGGACACTAGTCCATCGCAGGTACCTTCCAAACAGTGTTTGTACTCATTTGCAGCTGAGTAGACTGAGGCAAAGTAGGGTAAACGAAATTGCATAAGCTTCGAAAACGAACCGTGCCCAGTGTAGGTCTTGAACTCACAACCCTCGAATTTAGAGTCCAACACCTTAACCACTAGGCCACGGCTGCCCCCACTTCCGAGCACCCCGTATTACAGACAAACTGATTGGAACGGACAGGCACTGGACTTCCTGCTGACATGATAAGATCAATTAAAATACAACTAGATAAATAAACTAAATGTAGGCTGTGGGTGGTTAGCTTATGCCTAAATTAAGAATAGACCACTGTAAGGCAAATTTGAAGATAAAATTGCGTTTATTACAGTTTAACTACTAAAATTATACAAAACCAAGTCTCTCAGTCCTTGCACAATTTGCACTACTGATCTAACTTCGGTACCTCATCAAAGTATAAAATGTCAACCGAAAGTTCAAAATACAATCAAAAGCAAGAGCATTAAGAACAACAATAAAAGGTGAAAGAACTATACACAATAACAAAGACGACCCAAAAGACGACTTAAAAGAAGTCTTAAAAGACGACTTAAAGAATGTCTTAAAAGACGACTGGCCACAACCAGGAGTGAGCCAGGACTTGCGTTCGCCTGTACAAATACAAACCAAACCGGTAAGCTATTTGCATATCATAGTGTCCAGTGTAAGATGACACATCAACATCTGTTAAATACCATAGTTCCAACACATTGGTGTTGTTCACAATATTGTCTGTAAAATACCTGTTATCTTATTCAGTACTAATATATAATCATACTTGTAGGTATTAATGTAATACTAGTACTCTACATGTAAAACAGCCTTAATATAATAAATTCAACAGTCAACCATGTTGTCAATTTCACATGTGCATACCCTGACTAGCCTAGCTGTCATTCCACTGTTGTTTACAAGCAAGTCTTGGACACTGCTCAACTTACATGTCTCTAGGGAATACTCAAGATCAGCCCTCTCCCAGCCACCTCCTAGAGCAATTAATCAATGTAACTTCAAAGGGAGAGAGGGCACCAGACTGATCCTGGCTTAACTGTAGGGACAGTTACATAATACCTATATACATGCACAAGTTATGCTTGCACCATGTCTATCACATCTTATAACATATTAACTATAACAGTAGCACCACTAAACAGGATCAAAACTTAACTTTCTAAAGGGATCTGTACATTTACAAGCTACTGACTGGAAGTGGTAAAAATCTCATTAAGCCCTGTTGGGCATTCTTCCCTAAGGTCCAATGACCACTTATTCCTGATCTTCCACATATTAGTAATCAAAGTCACCACTAAGTAATTATAACTGATAAAGTAAATGCCTTGACATAAACAGATGGACAATTCCCTATCATACAGTATGATACAATTATAAATTGAAAACATTGCTTAATAAGGTAGAAAACATCATTTAGGGACTTACCAAAACATAGTTGTCATTAACTGTAGAATCACGCCTGGCCCACTGGGGCAGGGCCCCTTCCACTGACCACACGTGACCCCTGTCTCTAGGGTGAAAATTTATGTTTAAACAACTGAATTATTAGTAATAAGACCAACTACCTACACTGTAAATACAACTAATTACAGGACAAATAAACATAGCAATAATAGTTCACTAACTATATTCTCTAAATTACATTACATTACCCTGGGTGCTGCCATCATGTGGTGGGTAACTAAACTACTCGAACCGACAAGTGACTATGTCACATCCACCCCACTTTTGCTAACATTGCCTTAATGTTAACTAAACACAAGTCATGTTAATTCTAGTGTCCATTCAAAGCCGAACGTGGCTCTCTAAAACGGTTCGAATGCCATCCTGCCGTTGTTCGTGACGATCGCCGCACTGTTGTAATGTCCTCATGTGATCTTTCTGCCTCAGAGGTGTCTGTCGTTACGTCACAGCCATCGTTGATCGGACTGTCGCCGCTGTCATCACTGCTGCTCACGCGTTCCAGTGGTTGTGGAAGTGAACTTCGTATTATGCATCTCCACTGCAGTCGCTCGTCGTCGGATAATTCTTCATGACGGTCAGGGTCTATTGTCTTCTCATCAGGAAGACAGGGCAGCTTCCGCCTCGTTGTTGTTTCTGGTTGGGGACACAATCGAAGATCCACCCGATTCACAGTTCGCAATTCTCCAAACCCGTCAGCTGGTTCGATCACGTACACGTCGTTCTTTCCCTTTCTTGCAACAACTTTGTATACTTTTCCTTCCCAAACATCTTGGATTTTGTTACGACCTCGAATGTCACGTTTTCTACGGTACACTCGTTGTCCAAACGACAAGGGAAGATCACGTGCCTTGCGGTCGTAGTGTTTCTTACGACTATCAGCTTCGTGTACCAGCTGTCTTCGTGCAAGTTGATAGGCTTCTTGCAATCGTTGTTGGTGACTGGAAACCCAGTCACTTGGCTCCACCTCCTGTTCTCCTGTACCCAGCAGTAGGTCGATTGGTTGTCTAGAATCTCTGCCAAACATCAGGTAGAATGGTGCGTATCCCGTGCTGGAATGTGGAGTCAGATTGTAGGCGTTGACCACTTCATGTACATGCTCAGCCCACCTTCTCTTCTTCTTCTCCGATAATGTTCTCAGTAGATCATGCAGTGTCCGGTTAAACCGCTCGCATTGGCCATTTCCAGCTGGGTGGTAGGGAGTAGTATGAGAACGCTGAATTCCATATAGTTTGCAAAGTTCACTTATTAGCACTGAATCAAAGTTGCGCCCATTGTCGCTGTGTATCCTCTGCGGAATACCGTAAGGTTCAAACCATTGTGTAACCAGTGCCTTGGCTACAGTCTCTGCTTTCTGGTTTCGGGTTACTACTGCAACTGTGAACTTTGTAAAGACATCGGTGATTATGAGTACATTTTCCCGACCATCTGACGAGGGCTCTAATACTGTGTAATCGATGGCGACCACCTCTAGGGGTCGTGTAGCAATGAGCCTTCCCAGTGGTGTTCTCATCTTCTTTGCGGGAAATTTACCAAGCGTACAACGCTCACACAGATTAATCCATGTTTGTACATCTTTGTGTAACGTCGGCCAGTAGCAGCGTGCTCTCACCAGTTTCTCTGTTCTCTCCACTCCTTGGTGACCTTGTTTGTTGTGCAAACTTTCTAGTACGTTATCTTGCAAACATCTTGGCAACAACAATTGATCAATTTCGCCAACTTTAGAGTCTAGCACGCGCCGGTAGAGAACTCCATTTGTTTCCACAATGTGATCCCATTGGCGTACCAACTGGATCACATTTGCTGTCTCAGATGATTTCTCGTCCACTGTCGGGCGTCTTCCTATCTTCCGGTAATAGATGAGTCTACCAATGGTGGAATCAGCAGCCTGTAATTCTCCCATTGCCTCTTTCGGCAGTCCTGGCAATGTTGTTGTCGCCTGTTCTGCGGGATCTGTATTTACCTTGTATTCACAACACTTAGCAATCTCACGATTGGCGGATTCCTCCATCACCGCTACCCTCAGATTCACTGGCAAGTGAGACGTCTGTGTGACCATTGCAAGGCTAGCTTCGACAGTGGGGATGTTGATGCATGTCTTGTTGCATTCACTAAGGCGTGACAATCCGTCAGCATTAGCATTACAGCGACCAGGGCGGTACCGTATGTCGAAGTTGAATGGTGCCAAAGACGCAGCCCATCTTTGCTCAACAGCTGTCAGCTTTACTTTCTTGTTGAGGTACGTCAGTGGATTGTTGTCTGTGTAAACAGTGAATGTTCCACCAAGCAGGTAATCGCGGAACTTTTCGGTCACAGCCCATTTTAAGGCTAGTGTCTCCAATCTCATTGCAGAATAGTTTACATCATTCTTCTCAGCACCCCGTAAACTACGACTAGCATATGCTATCACACGCAGTTTTCCATCTTGCATCTGGCTTAGGACAGCTCCCAGCCCCTTGTCACATGCATCTGTCTCAACAATGAATGGCAGATTATAGTCGGCGAATCCTAGTACTGGTGTTGTCGTCAGTGCTGTCTTTAAAGCCTTGAATGCTGTCTCACATTTGTCAGTCCAACATTTCTCTAAGCCGTACATTTTGCTGGTTCTTCGTTTCCCTTTTCCCGCCTTGCAAGCATCGGTTACCACTCGATGTAGTGGACTCGCGATTTGCGTGAAATTAGGTACGTATCTTCGGTAGTAGGAAGCAAAGCCAAGGAATGATCGTAAGTCCTTGAGAGTTTTCGGGACAGGCCACTTCTCGACGACTGCTATCTTGGACGGATCCGTTGCTACTCCGTCAGCACCGATCAGGTGACCTAAGTACAGCACTTCCTTTCTAAAGAAGTTGCATTTCTTCAGCTCCAGTTTCAATCCGAACTGTCGTAACTTGGTGAATACTGCATCCAGCCTCTTCAGGTGTTCTTCGATACTCTTTGAGAAGATGACAATGTCATCTAAGTAGACTAATAATATTTCAAACATCTCAGCACTGAAGGTCATTTGCATGAGGCGCTGGAACGTTGCAGCGGCATTGCATAAGCCGTATGGCATTCGGGTGAATTCATGTAGACCGAATGGTGTTGTAAATGCCGTTTTGTGCTGGTCATCTGGTTCCATCTGCACCTGGTTATACGCTGATTGTAGATCCAGTGTTGTAAAATACTGTGCACCTGTCATTGCGTCTAATGACTCCACGATTCTTGGAAGTGGATGAGCATCTTTGATTGTCTTGTTGTTAAGTGCTCTGTAATCAATGCACATTCTTAGATCTCCGTTCTTCTTTCGTACTAGTACAGTTGCACTAGCATGGTTGCTCTTACTAGGTACAATCGTTCCGTTTCTCATCAGCTTCTCCATGTGTTCCTTCACCTCCTGTAGTTGTGTTGGGGGATTCTCGGTACGGCTGAACAACAGGAATGTCGTCTGTGGTTCGTATATTGTGTTTCACTGCTGTGGTGCAACCAAGGTCGTCAGAAGAACTTGCAAACACATCTTGATGCTTCACAAAGAGTTTCCTTATTTGTATCATCTCTTCAGGTGTTCCTTGAAATCCTGACAGCTGTAGGCTTGTTAAGATGTCCTGAACATCTACTTCTGCAGTCGGTGTGACTTTGTCTTCCATTGGAGTGCTGATGGTAATTGCATTTGCTGAGACCTCCACTCTCATCTCTCGGTAAGGCGTAGCAGGTCGTAACAGCCCAATCCGTGTCCGTGGTTGCAGTTCGACATCGACGTTCGACCCATTGACAACCTTCACATAGAAATACGATCCTTCGACCAACGTATTAACTACTACCAGATTTCCTGGTATCGGTGTCGACAAAGGTTCGACCAGCATGGAGTCCATACTCCCGCGTCCTCTTGCTTTAACGTTCACGTACGAATTGGCTGGTACTCTAATTGGACAATGACCTGCTACCCTGGCAAAGCTGACTGCTTCTCTTGTTGGCCTGTAGGCCTCAGTTTTCATGCCGTTTAGCATGTTCTTCAAAACTGGCACCTTCATCAGAACATTTGTTCCCAGAAGACCATTTACTTCCTGGCTTGCAAGGTCTGTTGAGTCCTTTACTATCAGTACCCCTCTCCTCGGAACATGTATGCCGCAAACTTCCATATCTATCTCGATATATCCTGTGTAAGGTATTTCAATTCCATTTGCTGCTCTGACGACCAACCAACTCTTGGGATCCATCACATCGGCAGCCAATGTTTTCAAATGTTCTTTGAAGAAACTTTCAGTGACAGTTGTCACTTGACTGCCAGTGTCCATCAGACATACCACTGGAATGCCTCCCATCTTCACTTCTAGTGTTGGTGCATGACCAACCAGACATTCTAAGCTGTCATTGTCAGATCTTACAGAGCCAGTCACTCCCTTCTCCACCACTCGGCCCATAGTAGTGGAGCAACCTAGTTTGACGTCTGCTGACCACATCTCACCTTCACCTGTGCGTCCTTGAATGCGGAACATTCTCTTTGATGGTGACCCAGCTTTCCACAGAAGTAACAAGTCCCTATCCCCTTGCCGTCTCCAGCAGAGCGACAGTCTCTGGCCATATGTCCAGGTTTCCGACATTTGAAGCATATTCCTGCACTGCGCATCCTGCTCAATGGACCTCTCTGTGTTCCGCTAGCTAGCTGACGTAGCTCCTCTTGGTTCTTAGCCAACTCTTGCTGTTGGTGTGCAATTCCTTCGATCAGGGTTTGCTGTTTGGCCATCATCTCTGTCAGCATCTTCACCACTTGATCGCTGTGAGGTTGCTGCGGCAGAGATTGCATCGGTTTCGCGTCTACTATCTGCGAAGAAGTCCGTACTTTCTTCTTGGTTTCCGTCTCTGTGGACCACTGTATCGCTGTCTCCCTGCAGGTGATGAATGTACTCTCAGGCTCATTTGTCACCTGCTTCTTCAGTTCCCATCTCAGATATGGCTCGCGCACATTTTCAATTAGCTGATCTCTGAGCATTGTGTCTCGGTCGACCACATGATCTGGGGACGTGTTTTCCAGTCGGTCTATCAGTTGAACGAGCTGGTGAGAATACTCTGTGATGGTCTCACCCTCCATCTGTTTCCTTTCGTAGAAATGTCTTAGCAACTGGGAAGCACTTGCCCGTTCGCCAAACGTCTCACGAAGATTTTTGAAAAGGGCATCTGCATCGTTTAACTGGTCAGCAGGGCGACATCTAACTTCCCGTCGTGCTGGTCCTTCAAGGTGGGATAACAGATAGTCTGCTGCTTCTTTTCCTGTCAGACCCTGCGCACTTATCATGGCATGTGCATCCTCTATCCACTCAGTGACTGTTTCTGCTCCCGACCCCGAGAAGTTTCGGAGTCGTCGCTCACGCTGTACAACCACCGTCACTGGTGCTGAGGCACTCTCTTTTGCTCAGCAAATTTTCAGTTGCTGACGCATCGTTTCTAGCTCATCGCGCACTTCTTCGATATCCTCCTGGTCCATACTCTTTAACCTGGGTGGCCAGTCGTCTTATCAAAAATTAACTTAAAATTTTGGTCCTGCCTATAATTTTTTGAGTTAAAAAGGTCTACCCCACTTCTGGTACCATAAATGTAGGCTGTGGGTGGTTAGCTTATGCCTAAATTAAGAATAGACCACTGTAAGGCAAATTTGAAGATAAAATTGCGTTTATTACAGTTTAACTACTAAAATTATACAAAACCAAGTCTCTCAGTCCTTGCACAATTTGCACTACTGATCTAACTTCGGTACCTCATCAAAGTATAAAATGTCAACCGAAAGTTCAAAATACAATCAAAAGCAAGAGCATTAAGAACAACAATAAAAGGTGAAAGAACTATACACAATAACAAAGACGACCCAAAAGACGACTTAAAAGAAGTCTTAAAAGACGACTTAAAGAATGTCTTAAAAGACGACTGGCCACAACCAGGAGTGAGCCAGGACTTGCGTTCGCCTGTACAAATACAAACCAAACCGGTAAGCTATTTGCATATCATAGTGTCCGGTGTAAGATGACACATCAACATCTGTTAAATACCATAGTTCCAACACATTGGTGTTGTTCACAATATTGTCTGTAAAATACCTGTTATCTTATTCAGTACTAATATATAATCATACTTGTAGGTATTAATGTAATACTAGTACTCTACATGTAAAACAGCCTTAATATAATAAATTCAACAGTCAACCATGTTGTCAATTTCACATGTGCATACCCTGACTAGCCTAGCTGTCATTCCACTGTTGTTTACAAGCAAGTCTTGGACACTGCTCAACTTACATGTCTCTAGGGAATACTCAAGATCAGCCCTCTCCCAGCCACCTCCTAGAGCAATTAATCAATGTAACTTCAAAGGGAGAGAGGGCACCAGACTGATCCTGGCTTAACTGTAGGGACAGTTACATAATACCTATATACATGCACAAGTTATGCTTGCACCATGTCTATCACATCTTATAACATATTAACTATAACAGTAGCACCACTAAACAGGATCAAAACTTAACTTTCTAAAGGGATCTGTACATTTACAAGCTACTGACTGGAAGTGGTAAAAATCTCATTAAGCCCTGTTGGGCATTCTTCCCTAAGGTCCAATGACCACTTATTCCTGATCTTCCACATATTAGTAATCAAAGTCACCACTAAGTAATTATAACTGATAAAGTAAATGCCTTGACATAAACAGATGGACAATTCCCTATCATACAGTATGATACAATTATAAATTGAAAACATTGCTTAATAAGGTAGAAAACATCATTTAGGGACTTACCAAAACATAGTTGTCATTAACTGTAGAATCACGCCTGGCCCACTGGGGCAGGGCCCCTTCCACTGACCACACGTGACCCCTGTCTCTAGGGTGAAAATTTATGTTTAAACAACTGAATTATTAGTAATAAGACCAACTACCTACACTGTAAATACAACTAATTACAGGACAAATAAACATAGCAATAATAGTTCACTAACTATATTCTCTAAATTACATTACATTACCCTGGGTGCTGCCATCATGTGGTGGGTAACTAAACTACTCGAACCGACAAGTGACTATGTCACATAAAGCACCGTGTAAACAACGTTTCAGATATTAAAGGTACAAAGAAATTTTTATTAAAAAAATTTGCTTCGCAACATGATCGTTTCGCCTCGAATATCATGTTTCTAAACGCATGTCGAACGTTGTACCTTTGTACATAACGGATTGGGATTTAAACGAATGCTGCCATCTGTGGGATTGGCGAGTCAATAAATGGGTCATGTGACATTTACTTACTGTGCGATCCCATAGATGGCATCATTGTTTTAATTGCTGTATGTACGAAGCCCAGAGTTACATCATTAATCACCCCACCTATTACTAACGGGTGTTCTATTTATGTCTATGACGAAGCCTAACCGTTTGTATGAATACACTATTATATCTATCACGTCCAAATGTGTTTTAATGAAGCACCATTTGTTTAATATAATCTGACCGTTTGAAATATCGGTCCTATGGCAGTGAGATGTTGTCAGTATGAAGCACATTTGAAAGCTATGCATTCTGCTGGAAATTAACAGGTGACTGCAGCCGCACTAATACCATTTTGTGAGAACTATCAGTGTTGTTAAAAAAATTGCAGCACGATTAAGAGTCGATTTTAACGAAAATTGTCCAGTACGTTAGTAACATAGTGCAAGTGGATGTCACAGTTTGATCGTCGTGTTTTTTTACAATCACGCAATATGTCAACATGGACACTAACTTGGACAATCAACTTCGTGCTCTGACCTTACACTGACAAGGACTAGTTCTGACAAAATTCGCCTAACCCGAGAGGGTAATATCCACAGGGCTGATCTTCCTCGCGAGCCAGCTGACAGGTACACCGGTGCCCTAGCATGTTGACCTATTGAAACGTGGAGTGTCAGTCGCTGCATGAACAAATATGCCGATAATGTTGCCAGTATGCAGAACTTAGGTCAACATACGGGAACTAAATTATAATTGGCCGCTATTATCTTGCTGGAATCACACCAACTTCAATTCAAGGAAATGCTACCGTTCGCTCGCCAGGATGTAACACCGCCACTGGTTAACAGGATAATAAACGAATGGAACAAATTATCTACTGCTTCTGTAAATGCTAGAAGCATGAATGTTTAAAAATAAAATCAACAAATATCTAAGAAGGGTGGGTTATACGTCGATGAAAAATTGCTGTGCTCTCGATAAAACTTCCTTGTCCACTTGCCACCTGGGCCTTTTGCCTTCGATGACAATCTTGTTAAATCTAACGCAAAAGTGCTCGAAAATAATTCTCACATCTAGGTGCTTGTCTCTGATGGCGATCTTGTAGAACCAGAGGACACAAAGCAGCATTAGTTAAGGAACAGTGTAAGTTGGACATGAGAAAGTACTCTTTCTCACAGAGGGTGATAAATGAATGGAACAAACTGCCAAATGATTGTGTTAATGCTAGTATGAATGTTTAAAAATAGAATTGACAGATATTTGGTAAGGGTGGGCTACACATAGATGAGAAAATTGTTGGACTCTCGATAAGCCAATGGCTTCCTTGTCCACTTTGCTATGTGGAATTTGTTGTTTGGGATGGCAATCTTGTTAAATCACTAAGAAGCACAACAGTAGTTGATGTAAAGAATATGTTTAATATACCTAGAGTTGAACTTCACATACTGTACAGTCGATTCTATACAGAGTGTAAATGTCGTGTACATCCACATCATCGTACGACCAATCATCACACAATTTGATTGGCTGAAACCAACAGGATCGCTGACCTAAACTCAAAACGACCCCCCTCCCCCCAGGCCAGTTTCTAGTGCTAGTCCACAGAACGAAAACTGAAGCACGCAGTTTCAATATACATAGATATATAAATATATTACACGTCAAGAGGCGCACAACCAATGTGTCTGCCACGATCAAATTTCGAAATCAAGTACACCTTTTATATGACAGCCTCCTAGAAATCGGTCGACCGTTACAAAAATGTGTCAAATGTCCGATATTCACCGCCGTCGCAGTCCACCGAACAATCACACGGTGGACGCTAATTCACGACAGCGACGCTGAAATTCTGCTTTCGTTTTCCGATTCAACAATGTAAGAAAGTCAAATTTAAGACGTTGCTACAACCATAATTGCGAGGCTCTATCAAAAGATGACGGATACGTTCTCTTGCTCGGGGTTCACTTTGCCAACAATAGGACACCTAGACAATGACTGTAAGAAAGTGCCAAGAGCACTAACGCATGCACTCGGATCGATGGGGCGAATGCGGCGTTTGTATGCGAGTGAGCGTTGAAGCTAAATCAGGTCAGCGACGTTCATGGGCATCTCTTCTACTTGCGTGTTGTAGAAAGTCTCGATGTCCTTCAGGGTACGGTGGTCGTCTGACGTCACAAAGTTGATGGCTACACCCTTGCGGCCGAAACGACCACCGCGACCAATTCTGCAAAACACCAACAAATCGATATGAAGCACAATTAATGTTGGAAATAGGTTTGATGTTCAAATTTCATCACAGGTTTGGCCAACCTGATTGTAACGTAGAGTGCTGCCACCTAACAGGTGCCCACAACATTTTGGTTGTTCATCCCAGGTCAAATTAAAATCGACCTGACTGTTGGTCGCGTGCCAGGGGTGGTCTTCGATGAAGGGTCATTTATATAGCAGCATATTTTATAAGCCTTAGTGAGTCTCCTGGCAGTTTTTTTATGCTCAAGAAAAATATTCTATGTATTTATTTCTGTAGAATAAAGAAATTCCAGTTCCAGTAAAAAGTGTATATCTATCAATCGAACTTTCCTCGCGATGGTTAAATAGTTCGTCAACAGCACCTGACTTTTTTGACACCATAACTAGCCTCGACTTTCCAGGCTCCAAAATGTGGTGCCACTATATGTTGTACATAAGATTCCCCTGCAAGTCCAGAAGACTCGGGACAAATTCAGCATGAATTGTTTATGTCATCGAAAATAATCAATCACACGAGATTGTAATTGATTGGAAGCATGAATCATCCATTTATTAACAAAACTAATAACAAACTGCAGGAAATCACCAGGGTTGTTTGATTTAAATAATGATTTAAATCGCTCAAAAAAAATCATTGATTTGATTTTTTTTTTAATCGCTGATTTATATGAATTTAACACAAATAATTGTTTACAAGCAACGAGATCAACAGTTTTGTGTGTTTTTAATACAAAAGCATAAAGTGCGCACACTTGTGTAGCTGTATTGACACCAGATAGTAAAATATTTTATGACAATGTGTATAGATTAAAAAATAAAATAAAAAACAAATCCGATTTAAATTTAAAAAATCCGATTAAACAAATCATAATTTTTTCATCCCTGAATGTGGCATACCATTTTGAGATGCACGCCATCGCAGAAGTGTGAACCTCACCCAATTGGTCTGTCAACTTAGTCTGCTTCCACTTGACGACCACCAGGTGGCACTATCAAGTCACTGGGGTGCTTTTGGGAAGACGTCCGTTAGGATTTCTTGCCACACACTTTCATAGTTTTGTTGATATATTTTAAAAACAAACTTCTGGCATAAAATACAGTTAACCCTCATTCATCATGATGCAGTACGGTAAATTTTTTTTTTTGGAGATTAGAACAACTCCTTATCCAAAACGTTTATTCTGCTGACAACTTTAGCATTCCCAGTGTCTGAAATTTGCCAAAAAAATTAACTGCCTGGATTCTATTTCTATGTTTGAACTGCCCCACAAAATGTATAAATTATAAGTATACATAATAAAGCTGTTTTCTTGCTTAAAACTAAAACAGACACTGTCTGCTTTAAATTAGATATAATAGTTTAACAAATATAAACCATACCAAATATTGTCATTAATTTCTTATAACTAGCAGACCAATAAGATAAAGTAATGAATTTAATAAACAGATAAATGTGAACTTTATTAGTAAAACAGTACAATTTTTGAAATCAACATCATTGTGGATGTTTCGTGCGCACTGCCCTGAGCCAGGCACGGGCAAACGTACATGCGTTCTCCAAATCGAAGCCTCAAAAGCTAACTTTCACAGCCAAATGTCACATTAATCATCTTGGCACATGATACTATAAATCAGATTGTCTGCCTCCATCATTAGTATCACCATTATATATAAGTAAATTGGCGTAATATCCTTAAATTTTTTTTTGATTCTCCCAACTTCGTCCGCCATCTTTGTTTTGGAGTTTCCCCAAGATACTGATGTCATTAAATGGGAATCATCCAACAGGCATCCCTTGCATGTGGGGACTTTGCTTTTGTAAGTAATGCCTTGGCAGCGATCTGTTGCTGGCAAGGATGATGTAGTTTGTCACAACTATATTTTATATCGAATTAGCATAGATTAGTACTGTAAAGTGAATCACTAACACAGTCTGACCCTACTGTGGCCGCTGGGATCAATTGGCGGGGTGGGGCCAATAACTTGCACATTTTGATGCACCTCTATGCTTGGGTTTCCGAGGAGTTGAGCACATGAAATTTTTTCTTTTCTTTTTTATTTGAAACTCACATAGTCATATCCACATGATCAATGTGATGTAGTTTTTTTTAGCAGCAAAATGATACCTCATTCATATTTTACGATAATCATTGCCAAAGTTGATACAAAAAACCCCCCTGAAATATATTTAAGTTGTTGCGATGTCTAGTAACCGAAAAATATATAACGGAATCAATGTGGCACTCCATTTTGAGATGCACACCATCGCAGAAGCGTGAACCTCACCCAATTGGTCTGTCGAATTAGTCTACTTCCACTTGACGACCGCCAGGTGGCACTGTCAAGTCACTGGGGTGCTTTTGGGAAGACCATTTAGTATTTTTTTGCAGAGTGCTGTTTTGTATGATCTAGATGTCACTAACAGACAACAGTGAACATCTAAACCCACATCCCAAACCAAAAATTTGCATTTTGTACTTATAGTGGTTTACACAAGAAACGGTTGATATCGCACTGAAGAACCGGTCATGCAAACACCCTCACTGATTAGAGATCCAATTTACATGGACTTCCTCACAGGGCTGTATAAGGAGTCTGGAGGAAGAAACAAGGAGTCTTGGGAAAACTTGAAGCCCAATATTATTTGGCCCAAAAAAGAAACTGGCACCCACCTGTGAATGTAGTTTTCTCGGTTTGTCGGCAAGTCGTAGTTGATGACCAGAGACACTTGCTGGACGTCAATGCCACGAGCCAACAAGTCCGTAGTGATGAGGACACGACTCGACCCGGAGCGGAACTCACGCATGATGACATCACGCTGACTCTGGTCCATGTCACCATGCTGCAACCGACACGTGATGTCATACATCGACATACTTCAGTTATTTATGGGCCCATGTGTCAAAAAAAAAAGAAAAAAATGTGGCACACCATTTTGAGACGCATGCCATCGCAGAAGCGTGAACCTCACCCAATTGGCCTGCCGAATTAGTCTACTTCCACTTGACAACCACCAGGTGGCACAGTCCAGTCACCAGGGTGCTTTTGGGAAGCCACCAATTGGGGTATGTGTATTTAACCACAACACTTTTTCTTAATTTTGTGAATATATTATGTACTTCAGTTTTTTTATGGACCCATGTGTCAAAGAAAAGAAAAAAGATGTGGCACACCATTTTGAGACGCATGCCATCGCAGAAGCGTGAATCTCACCCAATTGGCCTGCCGAATTAGTCTACTTCCACTTGACAACCACCAGGTGTCACTGTCAAGTCACTGGGGTGCTTTTGGGAAGGCTCGACTCAAGCGGACACGAAAGCATAACAACAGTTGTACGGGTTAAAGTATGGGAGGCCATCTAAAATGTCTTTTTTTGACATATGAATTCTGATGGCAGGACGTATTTGAGGAGTCCTGTATACGTTGTAAAAATGTAATTAATTTTGTGTCGCTGAATCAACAACATTGTTCAAACTTAAAAACATGTAATCTACTTGATGGCTAAAAAATAATTTTTCTATGGATAAATACATGAAATCAATGTGGCACACCATTTTGAGATGCACGCCATCGCAGAAGCGTGAACCTCACCCAATTGGTCTGTCGAATTAGTCTACTTCCACTTGACGACCACCAGGTGGCACAGTCCAGTCACCAGGGTGCTTTTGGGAAGCCACCAATTTGGGTATGTATATTTAACCACAACACTTTCTTAATTTTGTAAATATATTATGTAAAGCATACACGGTACATCTAATATCTTATACCAACTTTAGGTCCAACTGTGTGTGAACATGGGTACCCGTGAACACAGCCTTAAATGTCTATTCCTGGGAAAGGTCCCTTCTACCTGATGTCTATTCCTGGGAAAGGTCCCATGCAAAAAAATCCTGTTGTGGACTCAGTAACTCTTTAGAAGGAAAACAAACCAACGAAGGAAAATTAAACCAATCTGGTTAGCTCTAGACAAGTCTATTTGGAGGTAAGCCTCATAAGACATAAGGAAGTGAACTTACTATGGCAGAGACGGTGAAGTCGCGTGCGTGCATCTTCTCCGTGAGCCATTCGACCTTCCTACGAGTGTTGCAGAAGATGACAGCCTGGGTGATGGTAAGCGTCTCATACAAGTCACACAGCGTGTCCAGCTTCCACTCCTACAACATGGCACCGTCACCAGTGGTCAGACAAGGACACAACCAGGGTCTGCACACATAGGGGCTGTTCAAAAAAATTAAACTGGAAAATGTCAAGGCATACAAACTGAAGTGTGATTTCACAAATTCTCTCATTTTATCACTTCATATTATCAATGTGTTTTACCCACAAACACACAAATTCTCTCATTTTATCACTTCATATTATCAATGTGTTTTTCCCACAAACACACAAATTCTCTCATTTTATCACTTCATATTATCAATGTGTTTTACCCACAAACACACAAATTATTTGTATGCTGCCGATAATGACACAGGCATGCAGACATGGCATCCGCAATAATTGACAAAATGAAAATTCAAGGCTTTTCAAGACCACTTGGAAAAAAAAACAAGAATTTCAAGGACTTAACAACAAATGAAATGCCCAGCCTTATCATGACTTTCAAAGCCCAGTATGGCCCTGCACACAACTGTGCATGCCAATAATCCCTCAAAATAATCGTCTTCAAAAAAAAGGAACATGTCTTGCATTTGAAGCACATGTACTTGTATAAATTAACTTTGCATGATTTTTCAGGACATTCATAAATTAACAGAACCTGACACACTAAAACATAGTCTTGCTCACTGAAGTAAGATCATCACAAATAAACGTTTGTTTTCAACGATATTGCTAGTTTGTGCTTGCAAGCTGTTATGATAAGTAAGCTTTTAGTAGCTTACTCATAATAAAAGGCCTACTCATTATTTGAATAAGAAACCTAGTAGTAGTCGTATTTCAATGAACAAGACTGTATTAAAAAAATGCACAAATTATGCAACCTAAAAATAAATCCTATCCTTTCAGCTATACAATACATGGAACCATGGATTTGTCATCCCATCTAGCTGGCTATATGAAACGGTACATAGATCCGGAGACCAGTGTCACATGATCACTGACCTCGCGTTCGACCTCGATGTAGAACTGCCTGATACCCTCGAGGGTGAGTTCCTCCTTCTTGACCAGGATGCGGATCGGCTCACGCATGAAGCGCTTCGTCACGTCGAGCACGTCCACAGGCATGGTGGCTGACAACAGGATGACCTGCAGGTGACAACACAGTGTAGGTCAATGGTAACATAGTTGAAAACAACAGGATGACCTGCAGGTGACAACACAGTGTAGGTCAATGGTAACACAGTTGAAAACAACAGGATGACCTGCAGGTGACAACACAGTGTAGGTCAATGGTAACACAGTTGAAAACATGCCTCATATGTCAAGGTAGGCAAGAGACTCGCATTTCTAACGAAAGGATCCATGCCACCAGAAATAAACTTGTCTAGGATATTTGGAACATTATATTAAAATCAATAAACACACTATAACTACGTATTTTGTGTATAAAAATCATTATTATACATATATCAATAAAGTTATTCGACAATATTTGTGCATAAATATAAAATTACGGCGTTTTGCAATGATAATGTAACATCATGATTGGGACAAGTTACGCCACTGGTCACGATAAACCTACTCCTAATCAATTATATGCAGCATATTTCTTCTACTTCTTGACACCACTGTGCAGGTGGGTAGGTCACTGAATACACAAACAGTTAGTGCAATCATGTTTGAAATATGAAGTTAATGCTTCCACCCCACACTAACTTCAACCTGTAAGGGCAACCGTCGCCCCTATGTAACGGATACAAATGGGGTGAACTTGAAAAAAAAAAACAGTTTGCTGTAAATCAGGGTTCCTACCTTTTCATTACAACATAATTCCAGTACATTATTAATATTTTTTCTACGACACACCCTATATCCCCCATTGACATAAAACAGGATTCATTCTGAAGTGAACACTTTTATAAGCTGCAATTTCTTGTAACAGTAAAAAAATATATATCGTTATGCGTTCAGCATAAATAAATTTATCTAATCAACCGCAGAACACGCACAAGTAGGCAAATGGACTTATAAATGGATATCCTTGTAGAGTAAAAAGGGGTGTTTCCCACAACAAGATCAACCCATACCATATTTTTAATCAACCACATCGGATGGCTTCATTGCACAAAGGAACTGGGACATACACGTATCACTGTTTACCAACTAAGTAGTCATGGGGACGCCTACCTGGATGCTTTCGTTGAGAGTGCGGAACACATCGTAGATCTGATCCTTGAATCCACGAGACAACATCTCATCAGCTTCGTCCAGCACAAACATCTTGATGTTGCGGATATCTGGCAACAACAAACGTACGATTGTCATTGAAGCTAGTCCACCATAAACAAGGAGGTTACTTAACAAACTGTCAGTCCTGGCCATCTTCAAACGAAATTTTTTTTAATGATTTTTTATGTCTCAAATTGCTGCTGAAGGGTCAAAACAATGGAAGTCCATTTTGATTTGCCTATGTGCTTGGTTGGATACAAGTCTTTTAGACCTTGTAACACAAGAAAACATACTTGTTTTGATTCTTCAACAATATATATGCTCAGGAATCAATGAATGTCAATCTTCATGTGTTAGAAGTTAGTGCAATAGGCACCAACCACATCCAACCAACCACATTGTTTTGATTCTTCAACAGCAAAATGAATTTTGATTTAAAATACACCAATAATTTAAATGTCTATATTATTATTATTAATGTACAGTAAAACATGACAGTGGTCACTGGTCTATGACAGAACAATTGTGGAAGTCCTGACTTGTCCTGTCCATAGTGGCCACTTGGCCAATGAACATGGAATTTGGACTGAACCATTGAGACAACCTGCAGCTAGGGGAACATATCAAAGATTACAGAATAGTTTCTGCCCGGTGCTGGTCTTGGTGCACTAGTACAAGCTGGATCACAAGCAGCTGTGTAAACAGTCACCCCTTGTTGTCTGTCTGGCAATAAAAGGATGTTTTAGCTTGCCTTGGTGGTAACAATTCCTTTCATTGGCTCATACAAGCAGTTGTTCACACATACTAGTGCCCTGCATGGGCCGGACTTTGGGTCCAAGCCCAGACCGCACCTCTACAAAATTTTGCGGACTGGGCCTGGGCCTGCATACTGTGGGCCCTGAAAAAATATTATACACATTGGGCTTGGGCCGGGCCCTAATAAAAATATTAATACAAACCCAGATTTTTTATTTTAATAAACTATAAATTGTATTTCCAGTTAATAAATGTTTAAAATTATTTCTTTAGTATTACATAGTTGCAAATTGAGATGTTGCATGGAATTATGAATGACACCAGTGCTTTATATATTGGAATGTAGTTTAATCTCTTTTCAACAATGGGACTTCCAGTGGTATAATTTTAATAATGTACATTCTTTTAATAGAGACATTTCATATAATAGCAATGCATAGTATTGCATACACAGCACACACATTACACATTACTACAGAATACAGATGTTACAGATGCATATTTTTTGCATGAATGTAACCTTTTGCATAGATCTAATGGCCCCATAAGTTCACTTAGCTGGAAGTAGCCAGCCCCAAATGTTTACTTTAGACATAATATTATTTGCAGAGGCAATCAAGCCATGATTAACCATCAACATATCACCCTTTGACCCTACCAGTGGACATTCTATTGTCTTCCCTCCAAATCTTGCCTGCCTGAATGACCTGCCCACTTGCAACTACCCACCACAGCTGGTAGTTGGTATTTTTTAATTGTGTTAACTGGTGTCTACTGTTTAGTGTCTACAATTTCCCCAGTACTGATTCATTCACACTTGTACTAATTCACGTCTGGAAATGCCACTGGGTGTCAGTGCCAGTGGGTGACATTGAATTGAAATATCAATTAAAACCAAATTAACTGCTCTTACTGTTAACATTAATTAATTAAATTAAGTTAGCTTAGTTGGGCTAATTCAATTAACAACTTAAATTAGGGTTACGGTTTGCATTAGGGTTAGATAAACAAATCTCCTACCCTAAATTAAGGCCGTATATAAAATCGCTTAATAGTAATGACAATAAAATGTTGATTATTTTTCGTCAGGATATTCGTCCGTTTGAAGCAGTTGGTTGCGCTGGATTTCTAGAACTCATCCAGCACACTATGGACAGTAGACGGCAGACATTATACAATGTTCATACATTATTTCCTGTTATGTTATTTAATAAAAACAATACGTATGTATTACAGTTTATTTGTGTTTTGTTTTTATTGTAAGATAATAGGTTTATCCTTTCTTTGGCCTGCGGGTATGGGCCGGGCCTGACTAATTTTTTGCTAATTGCGGGCCGGGCTTGGACTCAAATTATAGGCCTGTGCAGGGCACTAACACACACAGTGTCACAAACACACACAAAAAGCCAAACTGAGTAAGCATTCATAGAACTGCACTAACTACTGAAAATCAACACACGTAGTGATAATGCAATGGTGCCACCTATTATTTTATAGTTACGTAATGTTGCAATGACATTGCTACTTCTATTATGTTTGTCTATCATTGAAATATAGGTTCATTCATATTATGTTGTCCGTATAATTAAATTCTCCATAGCAGACACCTGCCAATAACAGAAACATTGCAGTCCCAATGATGTCTGCAATGGACAGGTTATACAGTATTTTACTTTTCTCCCAACAGCCTTCTCGTGAAATGGGAAGGTAGCTTTTTTCAATGATTTCAGCAAATGTATGCACACTCCGATCAAACCGACTGCACACATTACTTAGCCCATTCACACTACAAATGTATGCACACTCCGATCAAACCGACTGCACACATTACTTAGCCCACTCACACTACAAATGTATGCACACTCCGATCAAACCGACTGCACACATTACTTAGCCCATTCACACTACAAATGTATGCACACTCCGATCAAACCGACTGCACACATTACTTAGCCCACTCACACTACAAATGTATGCACACTCCGATCAAACCGACTGCACACATTACTTAGCCCACTCACACTACAAATGTATGCACACTCCGATCAAACCGACTGCACACATTACTTAGCCCACTCACACTACAAATGTATGCACACTCCGATCAAACCGACTGCACACATTACTTAGCCCACTCACACTACAAATGTATGCACACTCCGATCAAACCGACTGCACACATTACTTAGCCCACTCACACTACAAATGCTTACATCAAACAAAAATGATTAGCGACGGGCAAAATCAACAGGAGTTTTAATTCTTCTAACCTCACAGGAGGACACAAACACAGGCCTCAAATTTGATGACAGCCGCTCGGCAATTTGCCGCAATGCCCGGGATACTGAACAATGGTTGACAGCCAGACGGCAACTCAGACAAGGCTTCTTCTTAATAGTACCCTGATTTTTTTACAATCATTTACCAATTTATACATTGTATTAAGCATTTAATTCAGGGCTTCATTATTGAAAACAACAGGCGAGCGATAAATCGCTCGCATAAATATGCCAAATTAATTTAGGCGAGCGATTTGTTTTGTTTACTGTGTGGTGGTGCCACCATTTCTCATTTGGATTCTGTCGTTGTTGCCATGAAATTTTAATTGGTACTTATTGGCGCTGACTTTAGTAAAGCCCATACATTCTGATTGCAATTGGTGAAACGTTTTTTGAATTGCAACATGTCACCAATTACCGTAGGCCGTAGCCTAGGCAAAGCCAGTGGCAGTGTACTGTTCCCGGGCCGTGGCCACGACATGGTACTGGTTTCGTGAGCGACTTCGTTTAGGCGGTTTGAAAATTGCAATTGAAATTCACAAATACGCCACATATAAGAATTACATGTATAGTCATAACTCATAATTGCAGCTTAGTAGGCAACACCAACATAAACTGGGGTGAAATGGCATGCTTCCATTGCATCACAATGCCAAACGCACAACTCAAACTCAGTGCGCAAAAATATGAATTTGTCATCCGCACATGAAACAGTGAATCAATGTTAAATGGTACAGGAGATGTGCGCCATGAATTTATGTGTTCAGAGCGGTTGAAAGGCGAAGTGGAACAATTACTAAAAATTATCGTTTTCAATGTCTGATCAACTTTTAAACTCTGTGTCAACTCATAAATTTTCAGTAGTTCAAATCCAGGTTATTATTTTCGATTCCCATTACAGCGTAGTCGGTCAATCGGATTGTAGCGAAATATTGTTGATCCCTTAACTATTCCATAACTGTACATGTATTTTATTCAGTTCGACATACAACACTATGTGACATTTACACATAATTCAAATCAATGTTAGTCCACTCATTTGACCATATTTATAAACTGTGCGGTCAGCATAGCTTCGATGGCGTTCTTGCAATCTTAGTGCAGATTGTACGATTGCCATCGCCAGTGATGGATAATATGTGAACTCCGAATATTGGAGCTCGAACACTGTGTTATAAAGAGGAGAGACTTTCCTAGTGAATCTAATACTCAAGAAAGTACTTGTCAAGATGAACACTTTCAGGCAGCGAGCGATTTTAACAATTGACGCGAGCGATAAATCGCTCATACTGTCCTTGGTGGCCTGTCTACTGTATATAAACGTTAAGGCCAACTAATTGAGCCCTCAATTTTGCCAAATTCGATTGAAAGAATGTAAGACTCACTGAGGGCACGCCTGTTGATCATGTCGAAGACCCGACCGGGAGTTCCAACGACAACGTGCACGCCGCTAGACAGACGGTGAATGTCGTCACGCACGTTGGTGCCACCAATGCAGGCATGGCACTGCGCCTGCATGTAGTCACCCAGGGCAATAACCACCTTCTGGATCTACAACAGACGATGTCACAACTTACACGGATGCAGGGAGTTGTGCAAGCGATACAGTGTATTGGAGGCCTAACTGAAACACAGTAGCTAGTCAACTAGGGTGCAGGAATGTCAACAGAAGGTCGATTTCAACAAACAGTTCATTTAGATGTTAGAGTTGCACAAGCAAGAATAACATATCTGTTCTTTGCTAGCTTGCCAACCCTCAAGTACAAGATTTGTTGTTATGTTTAAAGTTAGTCAACATTTTCAGTACAAAAAAATCAATTGCTAGAATGTCGCTCAAGAGATTGATCTATGGAAAGTACCACGGGTTTCCGATATAATTGAAGATCTTGCACACCACTAATCTCTACCGTATCCGTACAGGGGACAACGAACCAAGTAAATACCTGCTGTGCGAGCTCTCGTGTTGGAGCTAGGATCAACGCCTGGCATTCCTTCAGGGTCATGTCCAACTTCTGCAAGATGGCGACAGCAAAGGTGGCTGTCTTGCCAGTACCAGATTGTGCCTGGGCAATAACATCGTTTCCTAGCAGAACAGTGAAACAACGCCACTACAGATTCACACAAACCAGTAGATCTCTTTGATAGAAAAATTACATAATTCCAAAAGAATGACATCGGGACTGCTGTTTTCTCACTGCATGTTATCGATTTGTCTTCCCATGAGCACATAAATAATGACGCAGGCACCCGCAATAATAATTAAATTGACAAAAATAAAATGCAAGATTTTTCAAGACCCGGTACGGACCCTGAATACTTTACATTAAAAACCAACCTCACTATTCAGAACGTGTTAACAAGAAATTAGCATTGTGGCACAAACTGCAACCACCACGTAGTACAGAGTTAACAACATAAAGGAACAGACGCAGGACCATCAAGCCAAGTGCATCACTAGTAACTTACCCTCGATACAGGGAATGATAGCGCGTTGTTGGATGGCTGAGGGCTTCTCAAAACCATAGGCGTAGATACCACGGAGCAACTCCTCTTTCAATTCCATGTCATCAAAGTTGTCCACGACCTTGTCCCAATTGCTCTGTTGACAAGCATTTACAATAGAGGCTACCAGAAACAACCTGTGGCACTTCAGGCGTATAATATAAGTGAATCTTGAGCCATAATCGACGGATATACGACACGTAACTTTGTACTTCGAATTTTAGAGTCAGAACAACAATGTACACATGACAACAATGCAATTCTACGTGCATAAAACATACACCGTACCAACAACGACTGCACCGTTATTCCAAAGAAATTCGCTGATCTGATGTTCGAAAAATTTTGAATGCGATCGAGTACGTGGTGGAACTAATTGTGAGAAATTTTTCTGTTAAGGTAGCTGGGACAGCTAGCGTCAGTTGATTTTTTAATTTTTTTCTTCGTAACATGCTAGGATATACTGAACTAAATGTCGACACCACAAAAAATCACCTGGCACTAATGTCATATTTCGTCTATCCATCCTTTAAAAACACAATCCTTCTGGAAATCCTCATGAGTTCTCCGAAAAGCGGCAACGTTCCATAGTAACGACAGCGCCTGTTATGATGTTCAAAACAGCTATATTCGTTCGCCGTGAAAGCGGAACACATCGTCTGGTTACTGTACTGCTAGTACACATCAGTTTTATATCAACTTAACTAAATCATGTACTTAAACCAGGGATCGGCAACCTTTTTGAATGGAAGGCCAAATAAGTGACTTTGAATAGGTTAGCGGGCCACGCATGCACGCACACTCGTGGCAACTTGCAATGCAATTATATACCTTGTGTCTAGCAGTTGTATTGACCAGTGTTGTAAATAGCACGTCCACGAATATGAGTTCTTATTATCGTCAAACATCAACGTCTGATTTTGAACAACAGTTGGATTATTCAGCATGCCGCTGATGCCATGTTGACCCGTGTGACACTGAGGCATGTTGCTGCGCCACCAAGTGGCCCACACCTGGCTGCAGACTTGTTCCTGTGCGCCTCAGGTCACTTTGGTGTACTACAGGAGTTCTTCATATCGCGCATTTATCTCGGTCACAAGGTGCTGGAACTGCCGGTAGTTTAGACAGCGAGAGCGAACACAGTTTAGTCTTCACGGCGACCCTTATTACGTTCTGCATTTTCATCAACTTGCCACACGGGCTTTCCCGTTGGATGATGGAGTGTGCCCTGAAGAGCTTTGCTTGGCACCTCCTTAGTCTTGAACCTTTTCCATCAGCGTACAACTCCGTTCCCCATTTCGCTGGCAGGCGATGAACGTTAGTTAAAACAACACATTATCACTCAAACAGAAATAAGGTAGTAGGGTAACCTGGGGCAACACGACCCCTGGAGGTAAGATGGCCCCCACCACGTACTCAAAATATTTACGTTCTTCTAGCCCGTAGGCTGTAATTATGATGGAATATCACTAAACCAATATTATATTATGTATGGATTGCAAGGTATGTATTATATGTTAACTCAATTTAAATTTCACAACCATAAATAATTGCCTGATATATTACTATCATATATATATATAATATACGTTTTAATTTCAGGCAATAGTTCGTTCATACAGTCGAGCCTCGCTATAATGCGGTAGTCGGGGTCCACGACTTAGGACCGCGCTGTACGTGAAGCGCGTTAGGTGTTCTCATATCTGCCACCAGGGAGCTACTAAACAACAACGATCGCTGCCCGCTGCACCAAGCCCAAGAACGCTGTTGAAGCCCTGTGTGCTTGCAGCACTGTATTATACGCCAATAAGCAGTTTATGGAACTTATTAAATGAGTATACTAGCATCAACGTGTATTATTTTTAAATGTCACACTCTTCACTTTTGAACTGAATAAAACACACACATGTATATAAACCGTTATGGAATAGATCTACTACGATGATGATGTACTGAAGTAAAAATATATATTTGGTATATTATTATGTTCATCACGTGGACATGTTATTTTGTATACCAATGTGGCAGGGGCGGACCGCATTTTGCACAATATTGTTGTCAGTCCGCGGGCAGCATGAAATAGCTACGTGGGCCGCAGGTTGCCGACCCCTGACTTAAACCATCAAATATCAGCGTTAACATAGTTTATTATTACGCCTTTGGCACTAATGGAAATGCCAACGCATGTGACTTGGTGACCCCGTCTGTGGCGCCTGATAACAGGCCAATCAAAATGACCAGAAACACAGTCATGTTTGTTAGATGACTGACGTAACATGATACTGTAGATGACAACACATTACAAATACAGATTTAAGGGCTACCACGGCAGCAAATTAAGGGGACATATCAATATTACAAATGGCCATTATGTTTTGCCAACAATAAGGGTTGAAAACAATCATGATTTTTTTTCGAAAAAATCGATTAAATCAGATTTTTTTGATTAAATCGATTTATTTGTTTTTTTCAACATTCTCGACAAATCTTATAAGAAATAATATGTAGTTCTGAAAATAAATAAATATGTGGAATATCATAACATACCCAATGGGCGGAACATTTCATTCCTAGCCTTTCTAAAGAATTAAAACAAAGTTGTTATATACAAATTTAAACTTTATTTAAAAATATGTACAGTTAAATCAACTGGCAGTAGCACGCAACAACACAGACAATCAGTTTGTGGTGCATGTGATTATCCAAATCGAAAAAAATCAATATCTTGATTTTTTCATATTGATTTAATCGATGATTCAATTAATTTGATTAAATCAACGCCAACTCTGCCAACAATACATAAAATGCCAGAGAAAAAACGTACATTTTAACACAAAAACACGCATTTGTTGAGTTTGTGCTTATTAATAATAACCAGGAAATTATGTTTCAAATATTGTTTGAGAAAAACTACAAGTCTACAACACTCACGACATTGTAATTTTGCATATGAACGTGTTTTATGTGCATGCAACACAATACGGCAGTAAATTACGATTAGTGAGGGGTTTGTATCACAAATACACTGCCACTTTAGGCAGTCATTCAACTTTTTGTTTAATTCATTCATGGTGGTGTAGCAGACATAACTGGTTTGTGAACCAAAATATGCCGTAAAGTTATCAGTTACACAGTCTTACTTATATGTATGTCATTTATTTCTTTGGGGATTTTCTCAAAACGATATAATTTCGTTTTTTTGGCTATTTTTTCACATTTACAAAAATGTTTTAAGAACCTTGTAACATAACCAAATAAATGAAAAACAAATTTTTTTAATCTGGTATATTATATAGTATTTCAACTACAATCTGTGATTTAAAAAAATTTATCTTAAAAACTTCTACTGAAACTAATCAATTCAAGACAAATGTATAATAGCCGCCCCAGCTACCTTAATTGTATTAAAATGTTGTCAGTCAATCAAGGATCTAGATATACCATGACGTGTAATCTTAACTGACTAACCTTGTTCTACAGTACTATGAAAATTAAAGTGACTGAACTGAACTGCTATATTGGATGCACCTTTTAGGCCATGTATAACGATCGCTCTTGCTCTAAAATGATTTATCAGCCTCAGAAAACCAGTGTACCTAAATTTCGACGAAAATCAATATTTTACCCACAAGGGGTAATGACGTTTCAATAAAACAGAAATATTTTTTTAATTGTATAATATATATATGTATATATCACAGTAACAGTTGTCAGCAGCAAATATACTTTTTACATCAAACCTCATATTTCTGCTGCACAGAAATCTTGAAATCCTACAAAAAGTTATCCAGCGTAGTGTTTAACTTATAATGGTTTTTGGTTCTTATTAGCGTTCTTTTACCAATAAATGCATCATTTGTGTTGATTTAATCGTCCTAACATTGATGTGCAGATAGCTTGATTGCAGAGTAGTTGGCAACCTTAAGCCTGCCTAATATACATGGCCATTAGGGAAAGTATGCAGAAAATGTGTTGATACATTTAAAAAATATTTATAAGGAAACAGAAATGGACAACCACACACCTCGATGAGTCCATCAGGCTGCATGCCCGGTGGTCCTTCATAGTCGCTTGGACGGGATGGTCCGTCTACTTCCTCCCTGTCACCACGCCCCCCACTAAAGTCATTTTCTCTATCACGAGACCTACAACAAAGCGCAGACTGCTATACACAACAGACAGTGGGTAACATCTGGGCTGCAAGATTTACAAATGTATGTCTTAAAAAATCATACCCCCACAACTATCACTACTCAAGCACACACTTTGACTTATCACATTCAACTCCAAACAGCTGTCTTGGACTAATGTAGAATGGTTTATTTTCAGAATGTCCCCTCTCTAGAGTTAGTGGGTACTAGTGCCCTGCGCGGGCCTAGAATTTGATCCCAAGCCCGGCCCGCAATTAGCAGTTAGACTCCAGGCCCGCAATAATTTTTCAAGCCTGGCCCGGCCCAGGCCCGCAAACTAGAATTTAGGCCCAGGCCCGGCCCAACCCAGACCGTGAATGTTTGGCCCAGGCCCGGCCCGCAACTTTCAGGCCCAGGCCCGGCCCATACCCGCGGGCCAAAGATGGGTAAGCCTGCGGCCCGCTAAGTTTAGAGAAGATAAACCTATAATCTTGTAACAAAGACGAAAAACAAATACTGTAAAACATACTTATTGTTTTATTAAATAAAAAAGGTCCATAGTGTGCTGGATGAGTTCTAAAAATTCAGCACCACCAACTTCTTCAAACTTACAAATATCCTGAAGAAAAATAAAGAAAAGCTTCTTAGTGTCATTACTATTAAATATGGTAACATTTGTTATATTTGGCTTTAATGTATTGGTTTATTGTTAGGGTAGGATATTTGTTTATCAAACCCTGACTTAACCCATATGCAAGCCATAATCCCAATGTATATTGTTAATTGAATTAGCTCAACTAAGTTAACATAATTTATAGGATATTTCAATTAAATGTCACCCACTGGCACTGACACCCAGTGGCATTTCCAGCAGGCCTGCAGTCACTAGCCTGAGACAGACATGTTCAGACATGTGTGAATTAGTACAAGTGTGAATGAATTAGGACTGGGGAGAAAATTAATACCAATTACCAACTGGGTTGGGTACTGGGTAGTGGGCTAGTGGCCAAGTGTGCACTTGGCAGTGGGCAGGTCTTTCAGGTGGGCAATGTTTGGAGGGAAGACCTAGACAATAGAATGTCCACTGGGTGATAAGTTGATTGTTAATCATGGCTTGATTGCCTCTGCAAATATTTCTAAAGTAAACATTTGGGGCTGGCTACTTCCAGCCAAGTGAACTTATGGGGTCATTAGATTCCATGCAAGGTCTCAATTTGCAACTATATAATACTAAAGAAATAATTTTAAGCATTCATTAAACGGAATTACAATTTATAATAAGTTTTTATTAAAAAAAATAAAGTAATAATTGGTGTTTTGTATGAATATTTTTATTATGTCCAGGCAGAGCCCAGGCCCGGCCCGCTAACACTAGGCCCAGGCCCGGCCCAAGCCCGATGTGTTTAAATTGTTTTCAGCCCAGGCCCGGGCCCGCAGTATGTAGGCCCAGACCCGGCCCGCGAGATTATGTAGAGGCCTGGCCCGGCCCTGGACCAAAAGCCCGGCCCGAGCAGGGCACTAGTGGGTACACAACAGGTTATTTCCATTTCCTTTTGTGTGGGATCTTTTACGTCCCCTGCTATAAACACCAGGTAGAAGGAACAAACAGCATGTTGGCTCTCTCGAAAGACATGCAAAGCGGGGTGAATGTAACTGCCCCAAGCTTCAAAACAGCAGGAGGGTTGTTTTGAACCCTGCTCCTCCGGAGAGTCCGTCCAGTGGTCTAACCACTACTCTCCAATTTAGAAGGGAGGAAGGCTAGTATGTGTCTGGGAGTATGGGATGTCACATGATAGTAACACTAAAGTTGGTATACAATTGCTGTGTACTTTAGAGAACACTGTCACTGTGCATATTTGTTCTTCTTCCGGGTACGAGTCAACCCTCTCTTCATGGCCTATACATATTTAAAGTGAAACAAGCCTTTCAGGCCTAGTTAAAAAGAAACTTTTCATCCAGACTTTTTTAAAGGAAGAGGGATGCCGCCAATATTTACGGATTTTTTTGCTGTGGTTGATTAAAAGACAAGCCGAGTTTTTTCGATGCTATATGGAACATGCCAGTGACGTATATTACTATATAGCCTGCCATTCAATTTGTAAATTAGCAAATACAATACTTTTTAGCAGGACTGGCAGATGAATAGAAACATTTACGTCAATAGAATATGGCCTGTACGCATTACACAGGAAAACTACTTAAATTGACTAGAAACAATAAAGAAGCAATGTTGAATGTATTCGTGAATGTTATGTGTAGGATTGGCCATGGCTTCATTAGTCTGTATCACAGGCATACAACTGAATGGCATTTGTACTGAGCGAGACTGGAAATGTGTAAATGGGTATGCGTAAAGACAATCAATTCTAATGCTAGGGGTCGTCTTTCTTAATACAGACTCTGTAGAATGCATACATCCCTACACTTCGTATAATGCATAGAGTGAAATGAAAGAGTACAACAGTACTTCAGATGGCAAGTTTTGGACAGATTTCTTCACAGAACAGAAAAAATTGTAGATTAGTAAAACAGGAGGCGGCAGCGGCAAAAAAGGAAGTGGACGGTGACAAGAAACTAGTTTCTTTTTTTGACTAGGCCTTACATGCACCTCTGATCACTGATGTATGGCACTATTCTTGATTAGATACCAAACATTTCCACAATGAAAAATATCTTACACTGGCTTCATACATACATACATATCCTCTTCGGTCTTCAGGCAAAATCTGCCTATGTACCGCTCTTAGTTAGTCTTAGAGTGGCTTTGTAGAGTACATCCTTTCTATGTAGGCAGCCATAAATTCGTGATTACTCGGTAAGAAACCCATAAATAATGAAGTAGTTTAATAAAAATTATGCAATACCGTGATAATCATATCATGGTAAAAGCAGCTCTGTAAAAGCTAGGCTACCCCAGTAAAATACTACGTTACAGTAAGTGACACGGATTTGTCTTCCATTCTGCGCCTAAAACCTCGCCACGAGAGAAGTTATATGATGGAAAGCCGTCGAATTTCACCAATCCTACATATCCAGTCATCCGCAGAAGAGAAACGCCCACGAAGCGTAGAATGGCAGCGAACCTACCACTCCATTAAAACAAACGGATGTAACGTTAGCTGACCTTCGTCAGTTCGTGAACGAAATTTGGTTGTGATGTTCGATTAATTCATTAAACTAACCAAGCAAATCAACGATTCCTAGAATCATTACCTATCGCAGACACAATCGTTCCACTGAAACAGGCACTGAAGTGGTAGGCTGATCCATTCCCAAATTTTTCATTACGCAGAAAAACCGGCATATGGTCACGCACGTGTACTAGACCGCCATATTGAAAGAATCTCGACGGCATTCCGACATACTCTATTTTATGTGTTTTTACAGAAAAATCTTCACATTAATGCCGTTAGGAACCACGCTGCAACATTCATGTATACATCACCATAGACGTGGAAGAAAATAGCCCAATATAAAAGAACAAAATCGAATAAAATATACCTTCGATCATCTTCAGGATATGACATGTTCATGTACCGCGAAGAAAGGAACTGGCTGGGCCTGTTAACGCATATGTTATATAGTGCCAATACGCAAACAACTAAAACACAATAATAACTGCCGTTACAATGAAACAGTTGCAGTCATAATTACAACTTGTGTTTAGTTTACCTATATAAAATTGTATATGCCTCTCGAACAAACGTAATGCGCTTAACACGGTATAATCATGTGCGCATTAATATTTGGCAGCTGTGAGAGGGTCATACGGGATCTTCAGAATTCCACTTGTTTGACGTCATCAGACCGCTAAATTTCAACGTAATTTCCCTCACAGTTACACCGCTGGAAAACGTGCTCGCATCTGGTAAATAATATCTTGTCAAATACTTAGGAAGTCTGCTCGCTATTAATTGATTAATTTGTTTTATACTTTCTAATAAATCCTAATGTGAATATTTGTGATTGCATGTTATAGAAAGTTGCTATGATTAATTATATAGATCGAGTGGACTCTATCTAACATGTTTGTTGTAATTAATTTCAAATCACGTTTTATTCCTGAAGCTTATGAATTGCGACGGCCACGGGTATATATTTTATTCAAATTATGACAGCTCAATTAACCAGGGAATAGACCCCACATATATGATAATAATAAATTGTTTTTATACCTAATTGGACCGTTTTCCATCTAATTATGAAGTCGACCATGTCGTTCAGCATGCAATATAAATAATAAATTTGGACAGAAACATCCAAATTAAATTAAGTGACACACACAGAGGAAGTCATCATGTTAGAATTGGTATAGTGTATATCTTAAATTGTTTTATTATAGCATAATTTCAGGATAAAAACTTAGTAGCCTTTTATACTGCAAAATGATTGTGTTAAGGCTAGTAGTGTGAATATGTTTTAAAATAGAATTGACAGATATCTGATACCGGCGGGCTACACATAGATGAGAAAATTGTTGGACTATCGATAAGTCAGTGGAATTCCTTGTCCACTTGCCATCCGGAACTTGTTGTTTGGGGTGGCAATCTTATTAAATCTTGTTAAAATAATAATAACAATTTAATAAGTAGTCCTAGGTACACTTGTAGCACCGCACACCTGGACAAAGTCCACCCAGAGACGCTTAAAATTCATAGGTAATAACATTAATATACTAAATATATGGGTGGATATACAGTAACGCAGTCATAGGCATCCAGAGGGGGCGGGGGGGGTGGGCACATGCCTCCCTGGATCTGGATGTTTGTAAAATTTAGATATTTTATGGCGAGTAGATTGTTTACTATTTGTGTTAAGTAGATCATCTAGTATATTTGTTAATTAATTATATACAATTGTATCATTATTGTTCATTGAAAGTATACACATTTTGGTAAGTGTAAAGATTTCTGGTCGAAATCAGAGAGCAGAATGTTTTGCCCCCCCCCTCCCCCGGAAAAAAACCCGCCGACGCCCATGCGCAGAGTGTAGTGTTCCTCAATTTAGATTGCAATATATTTATTACTTGAATCTTTCCACTATGTTTTCTTCGGTATACGGTATATTAAGAAATACGGTATATTAAGAAAGTCTCTTTTCACTATCAAATGGCATCTAGTGTTTGAAGTGATATTACGAGACATTTAATCAAGTGAGGGTATTTGTAACGTAGAGGACATAAAATTCATAAAGATTCACCCGTATATAATTCCCTCCTGGATTATCAAGCAACAAATGTTGTCCCGGCTAATATTGATTTTTAGATAGTTGAAAATTCATAGAATGGCTTTGATTTCAGAAAATACAAAACAGTTAATTTATTTCACGATTTTTGCCACCTGTAAAGCTCTGCGTTACTGTGTATTCAGCCATATATTTGTATTCAAACTACGACAGCACGGCTAACCAGGGAATATAAGTATAGTCCCCATGTATGATAATAATAATAATAATTAAGATCCTGCAGTTTGAGCTAGTTTCAAATGATCATTCATTTTTAAAGTGATCAGCAGATGACTTTTCAAATTGACACAATGTTCCACATGCCACCATAAATTTGGTATTTTGGATACAGTAATCTTGCTCAAATTGATACCTGTCAACTCTTACGCTTAAACCGTGAGATTCATGGGTTTGCATTATATACCATGGTCTCACATCACGGTCTCACGGCAAACGTCTAGCATTTCACGCACTATGTTTATAATTCAACTTATTAACTGATTTTAAATCATCTTAATTTATTTTAGCTTGTTTGATTGATTTTATCTTATCTAAATGGTGTTATCTTGTCTTAATTTATCTCAGTTTATCTTGACGTTCTTACGCATACACTTTGTTAACGCATTTGAGCAGGTGTTTACCCGGAAACGCGGCGAGTAATAAATGCCTAACTTATTTATGTATTTATTTTTATTATTATAATCTTTCATAATGAAAATTATGAAACCAAATTAATTTTTTTTTGCGAAAAAGAGACACATAATATATTTGTGTGTATTTGTGTCGCAAGTGAAGGCCTCACGCAGTTAATTTTACCCGTAACATCCGCCTTTAGCCAAATCGCGCGTGAAACACAGTCAACAGCTGAACACCAACTAACGAGATTTCCTGTTGGAAAGCAGTGTAGTTAATTGTTGAAGATCAGCTTTTCTTTATTTTTGAAATAAAAAGTGCCTTCACAAGTGTACATCTTCCCTTGGCATTCACTGAGGTCCCTGGGCTAAAGGACTAGACTGGGAAATTGCTCACGCCTAAGAACCCTCCACGGGTTGACACCTACGGACACTTCGTTTGATGCCTCAGTTGTTTACATAACCCAATCACACATCTCTTTACTGCTGTTCTTACGTCTCACCTGAACCGCACGCTCTTCCTTCGTGTATTAGTTTCGTTCATTCCTCCTGGTTTTCCATTATAAATCCTGTTTAATTATAGAATTCAGTCACATAATAAATCGGTTTATCGCTGTTTACACGCTCAGCGTAAACGTCATGAGTTTATATAGGTAGTTATGTAGGGGTGGGGGTGGGGGAAGGCCATTTATCTGAGACATGATGATGAGTCATTTATTTGCCTTTTCTCCGACTCTCGCGACAAAGAAGACCTATATATAGTCCAGGTAAATTAAAGTTCACCTTGTGTTGACTGTGCAATGCGTAGTTTAATAACGACAACACTTCTATTCATGGCGTCGCGTGCCAACAATGCACCAAACTTAATAACGGGTATTTCGCAACAGTAGACAAAGACATGAGTCATTTGACGGGTTCAATGTGACGCAGTCTGAGCTTAGACAAACAACGCAGTTCGTGTAGTAGGATCAATACTGAATTGATCAATTGAGGAAAAGTGCCGACTCCGCACAAATTGTAGGGGAGACCGGGGCTAGTTGTACACAGGGGCAAGTTGTTACAGAGTCGTTTTAGGAAAACACAGCACACATATGGAGATACCATCGACAGTAGTTGGTCGGAAGTCCACCAGTAGACACATTGTCCAAAAATCGGGGGTTAGGAAGACGATTTTAACGAGGTGTGGACAAAAATGACTTTTTAACCACCTAAACTTGTTTGGGGTATTCCCACACATTTTCATCACAGACAGCCGCTTGTTTGGTTTCGTGATTGAAGCTTGAAACATATCTACTATATAGTATAAGGGGATATGCCAAGTAGAAGTTAAACTGGAAAAAGGATTTGTTTTCGTCCACGTGCGTTAAACTGCAAAATACTGTGTTTGGTGAAAGTTGTTACAACTGTAACAACTGTAACAACTGTAACAACTGTAACAACTGTAACAACTGTAACAACTGTAACAACTGTAACAACTGTAACAACTGTAACAACGTTCGCGCGACTGGCTAAGCCACCGAGTTGTGTGTTGACAGAGCTGACTGAAAGAGCAAAACTTATTTACCCATGGCGTGTGAATGCTTTATTTCACCTGTGAAGCTTAGCGAACTGGTAATGCTAATGCTAATGCTAATGCTAGCAGCGTCAAATAAAATTAACAAGTATCTCAGAAGGGCGGGTAGTTAGATATATATATGACAAATGGTTGGACTCTCGATAAGCCAATGGCTTCCTTGTCCACTTGCCATCTGGGTGTTTTGTCTTGGATGGCAATCTTGTTAAATTTTTATGGCATAACCCTATTTGAGCAATTAATACATTACTTATCAGCTTTATACGTTATCGTTATTTCGATGTAATCTAGATATCTAAGGAGAGCTATAGCTTAATAGGACACGGAAAACACCTGTAATTTTACTGTAGCTTAATACGTTTAAGAATGAGTCGACATCACCGCTTGTGGAAAATCATTCATGCATGACATGGTGACGGCCGAGAGATACACCAGAGGGTGTGTGGCGGGGGTCTCAACCTCATCTCCACCTGTTCTTCGGACCAGTCTCCCGCCAATTTTGAGAGTCCACCTCCCACCAATACCACCTCCCACCTATTTCTGAAGCCGACATCCCACCTCCCACCTATTTTTTAAGCCAACATCCCACCTCCCACCAATTTTTAGGGCTAACCTATCACTTCCTGTAGCACATCCTCACACTAATGCGTTACGGGCAAGTTCACTGCTTCAAACTTATAGCTGAAACTGTATTGCGGCTACGTATGAAATACACTCAACTCATAGGCTATACATTAAATATTGATATACGTTAGCAGCTAAACACTTATAGTTGAAACTGCATGTACAACTGTTCGCAACCCCACGCGAAAAAATGCGTACAATTGTTGACGTCTTGTGTCTTTTCTTCGATTGTTCAAAGTTACGTAATACAAACAACGCTCGCGAGCAATTAGGTGCAACTGTTCACAACGCGATGCGTCGTTTTTGTGCGATAGTCCCAACTTACGTAAAACAAGGGCAAGGCGTCGCTACCAGTGTCAGTATTACGTCGAATTTTGGGAGTTGTATTCAAAGAAGCCATCAAGATATTGACTGGCAACATCAAGTGCCAAGGCATATATGGATATTTCTGTGATTACGTTTTTAAATATTGTTATCGTGACAGTCACTTACGAACTACCAAGTTATCCCGTCCGGGAGATGAACATTTTTGTTAGTATATGAGAATTCACCGCAAGGTTTAGACGTCATTGAAAATACGTGTACTGGATGTCGTGGCTACGTTATGGCCAACAGACGTTTAACACATTCTGTATTGTTCTCGCTGGGTGAGACGTGAGGCTGTCAGTGGGAAGTGGGAAGTTAATTAGCCATATAAAGTAGTGGAACGAGGGAGGTCAACTTTTGTACATTGCTGCGAATGGTCGATGTGCTAGAAAATGTGGACCTGCAGACCGAGTCAGCTTTGGTCAACCAGAGACACTCTGCACATAAGTAATTAATTAAAGTGATGTTATGTCGGTTGTCCAGCTACAAGCTCAATAACTTTCGTGACTGGAACGAACGGAATGGTTAAGCTTACTGAGGATGTTATGTCGGTCTTGACGGGGTTTGAGGCGCTGGAGACCGTTGGCAAGAGCGTCAGTGAGGCCATTGACTCCGTTTGGGGGTCCCTTATAGAATTTTTTATTAAATATTCTATAGGATTTTTGCGGACACAACTACTTAGAGTTCATAAAATATTAACTAGATTTTTTAATAGAATACTCTATATATATATATATTTTATTGAATATTCTATAGGGTTTTTCCGGACATAGCTATATAAATACTCTTTCTCGCAGAAGACAAACAATGAATGGAACAAACTATCTACAGATTGTGTAACTGCAAGCAGCGTCAATATGTTTAAATACAACGTTGACACATATCTCAGGAGGGCGGGTTACAAATAGATTCAATATTGTTGGACTCTAGATAAGCCAATGGCTTCCTTGTCCACTTGTCATCTGGGCCTTTGCCTTGGATAGCAATCTTGTTAAATCTTGTATCGTTTTCTATGCACCGTTCTATGATCAACCCAACAACAAGTATTTGCCTTTTGAATTAGTGCCAGATTTAACAGTGTGTGTGTGCGTGCGTGTGAGCGTGCGTGCGTGCGTGCGTGTGCGTGCGTGGGGGGGGGCTGGTTGAAATGTTTTGTGGGAGGCCCATACCGAGTGCGTGAAGGATGAAGATCGAGACTCTGGTTAACAGAATCAGGCGCTTAGTAGAATCAGATTTATTGGCTCGAACGGAATCATTCCATATTCCTGCTTTATTAAAATGCTTAAATGAATCAGCCGCTAAATATTCTGAACCGAAGTGATTCTGTTAAAAGTGCTTAATCAATTCGATTTTTTTGTTCATTTCAAATTAATTTTGCGAAAAAAAACCAAACCTACCTAGTGTCCACTGCAACAGGCTAGCTCGTGTGTGCAACTCTTGTATGTTGTTTTTGTGAAATAATCAGACAAACTTTTAAATTAGTTAATGCTTGTTTAAGCATTAACTGAAGTGAAAATCGAAATGGTGAAACATCACGATTTTCCTCCTTGGTAAAATTTCGTGACTTTGTCATGTGATCGGCGAGAGGATGGAGGTCACGCCCATAAACAGCATTGACCCACACAGTGTTTACCATTTTGGATATCTACTATTTTGATTCTTACCAGATTTAACGACTAACGTCAATTCTTTCGATGATATGAACAAAAGTAATGATTTTTTTATTAAACAGACTGCGTACATTACTTAAGCAAGTTTCACAGTACACGTCTGGACATAAGTGAACCGAATTCGCGATGGGCTGAACCATTTGAGAAAGCAGCTTTAAGCGGAGTCAATTGCATTGACTTTGGACGCAATCCCGTTCCTTAACGTTTATCCAACTATGTTTGAGCAGAAGCATTTATCGACTCCGTATTTCTGACATTTTCTTCATCCTGTTCGTCACACACCAATTTGAGGCATTCACGACTGTAGCACAGAGGTGGAACAAGGGTCGGAGCCCGATTGAAGGGAAGCGAAGAAAGACTCTAAGCTGCTAATCAGATGTATTAGGAATGATTTGTTGGGGGCCTTTTTACGAATGTGCCGCTTGTACCTTGGTCGTTATGGGGCGCGGTATGGTTACAACGACACGCTCGCAGTCGAGAAAACTCGGGTTCGAACCCTCTTGCTGCCGTTTCGAAGCTTTGGTAAATTCGTTCATCCCACGTTGACACAGTTCGCTCAGCTGTATAAATGAGTACATGGCTACATACAGACATAGGTATTTGAAATAACAGTCTTCGCGCAGTAATTGCAGCGTGACTGTATGCTTCCCATACAAGTCGAAATGGCGTTGGAATGAACATGAATGTCAGGGGTGAAGTGTAAAGCGCTTTGAACAGTCCCGAGGACTGGGTACCGCACACTATAAGAATGCATCTTTTATTCCGGCAATGATTTGAATACTTGCCAAAAATCCCGAATGATGATCTCATGGGTGGCCTGTTTCGATCATATTGCCAAACTGTTAGGCAGCTAAGTATACGGCGACAATAACCAACGATTGTGCAGTGACTCTCCCATTATTTGTCTACCAACAGCCTCCACGTATTAAAGCCAGCACTACAGGATTATCTCGCACTAATCCCTGACTAATCCCTTGAGCCACAAATTGACCGGGAAATTCAATGGCGGAAGGGCAACGAGTGACCTTGAATCATGCATCGGGATCATACAGGAAAACTATTGTGAAGACGGTGGTGTTAATCAGTGTCGTGATATATTTTTGCAAGACAACAGGAAATCGCAAAATGTCATTTGCATCATGAAGGTTCATACAATCAATGCGATTGATATCACCGGACATATTGACGACAATATTTCGATTGGTTCAACCAAAGCAGTGGAAGTTGGACTCTAAATAATGGTTAATTAGTTAATTAAAGGTAATTAGTTACGCAGTAACTACGTTTAATCACATTTGATTACGACAACACTTCTATTCATAGCGTCGCGTTCCACTAGCACGCTAAGCCCAATTAAGCGAATTTTGCAACAGTAGAAAAACAAGTGAGTCAGCCCGCATTTGACGTAGTTACGGGTGACGCGATCAAAACAAACGACGTAGTTCGTATCATGCTTGTTAACAAGTGCACGTCGGCGCACAAGAAGGCAAATACAAATGTTTCAATTCAAATGCAAATATATAATTTTTAAGGATCACACGCAATAGTTTTGTGTTGTATTCAATTGCAAATGCAAATATTTAATGATGCATTTGTAAATGCATTTGAATTCATTTAAGCTGTTTTGTTTTTATATTAAATGTATGTTATATTTAAAACAACAAAATATACAGGAACACATTATTAATATATTACAGTAACACAGTTATATGCAATAACGTAAGCATTGCAAATTATAATACAACTGCGACCTTATATATAGCACGTGTTGAAAGAACTGGTTGTGAACGTGGATTCACATATCAGATAATGATTCTACAATCTGCTGGGGATTCTGCTCACAACAGAGGACACCGAGTGTGACAAAGAAGATGTTGAACTGGATTCACGGATCAAATAATGATCCAACCATCTGCTGGGGATTCTGCTCACAACAGAGGACACCGAGTTTGACAAAGAAGATGTTGAACTGGATTCACGGATCAAATAATGATCCCACCATCTGCTGGGGATTCTGCTCACAACAGTGGACACCGAGGGTGACAAAGAAGATGTTGAACTGGATTCACAGATCAAATAATGATTCCACCATCTGCTGGGGATTCTGCTCACAACAGAGGACACCGAGTGTGACAAAGAAGATGTTGAACTGGATTCACGGATCAAATAATGATCCCACCATCTGCTGGGGATTCTGCTCACAACAGAGAACATAAAGTGTGACAAAGAAGATGTTAGACTGGATTCACAGATCAAATAATGATTCCACAATCTGCTTGGGATTCTATTCACAACAGAGAATATAAAGTGTATATATTTGTATAATAAAGAAGACGCTGAACTGGATTCACATATCAGACAACATAAATTTAGACTGTATTAGTTATAAATAGGAATTAAACACATGTACACAGCACACAATATGAAGTTTATTGAATGGATTGACAACAACGATTACTTGAAATCATATTATATTACATACTGCAACATATTTGCATTTCCACAAAGCCGAAAAAAAATCAAGTCATCAATAATTCCACATTACACTCTGTCCGACTGGCTTGCCTCGATCATGCACATTTTCCCGCGGTTATCGGCAAGCTTCGATGTGAATGATGCAGTCAATATAACTAAGATAAACAAACATATAAATGAACACATTAAAAAACAATACCAAACACCATAATCACTAAAACAAATTGCCACCTCCACAAATGGATTCATAATTTAGATTTAATAAGATTGCTATCATAGGTAACAACGTCAGATGGCAAGTGCACAAGGAAGCCACTGGGTGTATAAAGTTCAATACATTTACATCCACGTGGGGCGCGGTGGTCGCGTGGTAGAGCGTCGGGCTTTTGGTCAATGGGATCATGGTTCGAAACCACCACCTTTCCTTTCGAAACTTGAGCAATTTCGTTCACCGTATTTTGCCTATGGCTTTCGGAAGAGTTGTTCGCTTCTATCTGGTGTCTATTCCAGGGGAAGTAAAATATCGCACACAGGGAAAAAAACCTGTTGTGGACTCCGTCTCAGTGCGCCAGATAGAGCTTGTGATCTCGATCTCTAAACTCACTACTCTACCTCCCAGTTTAACTGTGATCAATTGTAAAGGGAGTATCTCATCAAACATCAAACGTGTAAGCCACCATAACCTTTATGTAGAGTAAACATTTACGGTAAACAAAACTACCATTATGAAATAAATATAGATTTCGCTAACAAAATAAGCAAAGCAGTTGTGTATATAACCCAACAACTAATCAAACCAGCTGATACATTTTATCCTGAAACATCACGCCTAACTTTAACATAATAAATGTAGTGCGTGTTCTCTCTCTCTCTCTCTCTCTCTCTCTCTCTTTCTCTATATCTCTCTAAACTATATATATATATATATATATATATATATATATATATATATATATATATATATATATATATATATATATATATATATATATATATATATATATATATATACATATAATATATACATATATATATATATATACACATATATATATATATACATATATACATATATATATATATATATATATATATATATATATATATATATATATATATATATATATATATATATATATATATATATATATAAATATGAACCGCCCGTCACCCGGGAAATAAATCCATACTGATCTTGCTAATATATGCAACTCAGCACACTCAGTACAACTAAGATATACAAATTTAATAAACAAAACATAATTGCAATACCAGAAACGAGTTTCCCACGGTAATCGATAGACTACATACGTATTGTCTTGCATGCTTCTTGTGTGGGTACATAATGTAGTATTTAACAATTATGGGACACATCAAATAAAATTTAGTATTGTGGAGACGTGCTGCTCGCGTCTGTGCGGTTTAGTGTACGCGTGTGTGGACGCGACGTCCGCGTGTACATCCGTGCTATCCAGCTGGGTAGTACACGTACTATCTGTGGGAGGGCGCTGCCGCGCCGCCGCTGTGTAACCTCTCGCTCAGACATTTACGGACGCTACAATTGCGAGACTCCCAAAGGACCAACACACTGTTGTAGGACGCAGTACATATATGTGAGTACACATCCTGACCTGTCCTATATATTGTACCCTTCGACATTTTAGTCTCACTGCTTACAATAAGTACACATAAACACATTAATATTTCCAAAGATACAAAGAAAACAATGGCGGGAGAACGTCTATAATATTACTGTAAAGCAAAATTGTCGCTATCTTTCTTTGTTTCTTTCGTTGTACTCTCACATTTCTGTTAGTTTCGCATGTATGGTGCTGATATTTGGTAGGCGTGCTCGGGGTTCATACATGTTTGGTTTTTCGAAATTACCCCGGGGACTTGGTGACCAACATTTCAAAAGGGCTGTAGCAGAAGTTGCATCAGTGGAATTTTAATGTGTTCTATGTAATCCTTAAGATGACAATGACGCCTACACATCTGCCGTTGGATATATGTAGCAATGTTTAAACCGAAACAAACGTCATGGTTTGGGGGCTATGCATAGTAAAAACTAACCATGTGCAACTAAAATCAAGAATATCACGCCACTGGTTTACTCAGAATGTGTTCCAAAAGTGAGATATTCCGGTGATTACTACAGTTAACTGAACGCTGACATATTAACCAACGAGACCGATAAGCTCATGCACAGTTATATGAAAATCGGGTAACCTAGACTACCGGCGCGGCCCATGAAATGACGATGACTTGTGTTCAACAAGGTTTTTCCTAATAAGCCACCTTTTCTCCCCGCGCAACACCGGGTAACTCAGTTAGTAATATATAATCTAGATATGTCATTGGGGCAGTCTCTGAGTATCTCCCCCAGGTGTCGATGACCAATCGCATCTTTCTATGTTCCTTCGCCTCTGGACTATGGATTTGCGAATTATTCATTAAAAAACTACAAAGGTAGTTATTTACAGTTACTTACATACGTCTCATGCCGCTCATCCGAAATGCTTTTCTACCTATCGGAGAAATATGGAAACAGTGGGCGAATTGAGTGGTGAGCTACTCACCAGGAGGAGTCGCTGTGCCTCCTTTTCCGGAAAATATCACGTAAGCCAGTGTTATACTATTTCTCCTTTCTCCTTACGAAAATTTGCCATGTTTATTTGAACCGTCCAACTGAACTAACCTAACATCAGTGCGACTTCACAGAGTGACCTCACAGGTCGGTATCGTCCGAAGACGCGCACAAACGCGAAGTCGCACGGTCGGTTGGTGCAGAGACAACCGAAGGAGCAGACAGTGGCGCCGTCTGCAGGTGAAGCAGTCGGAGCAGTTGCCGTCAGGTGGCATCGCAGGTTGTAGCCGTTGAAGCCATCGTAGAGCGGCCGCACCTCCGTGTAGACGTGAACCTGGACAAAATCATCATGTCATTCACAACGTGTACGAACTGATAGACTAGCTGACGATTCACTTATATGTCTAATCATTAGATACATTGATACCAAAGACAAAACTACGGAATAGTGTGTGTGCGTGCGTGCGTTTGTGTGTGCGTGCGGGCGTGCGTGCGGGCGTGCGTACATGACATGCGTACGTGCGTGAGTTTCTACGTGTTTGTACTTAACCTATATCTGACATATTTATGTACACTATCACCTACGTAAAACACAATCAAGATTATTCATTTGAAATAAGACATTTGGATGATCGACGCAGTTATTGGGTTGTAAAAGACGGATATGTCACCTGCCGTTGTCTCCACAGTCGCCGTCTCGCAGAGTGACGTTGACGGTGAACGCGTTCTGTGACTGCAAGAGACTCATTCTGAGGACGAAATCTAACGGATTCGTCGCTGACGTCACGACATCGCAAGTGCTTCTGTTGTCGTCGGTGAAGACGGCGCAGTCTCCGAAATCTGTGAAGCCGGTTGCTATGGCGATGGTCGCTGGTTGGACGTTACCAAGAGCGAAGATTAGTATACACTTCACATATCATAACACGTTTTAAATGTGTTTTGGTAGTGATGGGAACTTAAAAAATGTAGTTTGTTCCATTTATGTAGAAGAACTTACTTTTGTTTGGTTCCTGAAGATATATCAGTTTAACGTTATACGAATCGACCGTCAAGATGTATCGATGTACCTTAGTAAGAAAACACCGCATCCACGTAAAAAATATAGTTAAGCTAGATTAGTTGAACAGAAAATTTATGTATACTTAAACATTTGATTTGAATTGATTTGAGTGTTTTTTAGTATTTCAAGGAAGGCAACGTTTCGTGTCGCACCAAACATAATAACTAAGAAAATTCAATTTATAATTTCGACGGATTAAACTTACAATAAACTTCCACTTCACATAACGTCAGAACCACGTTTTCGTCGCCATTTTCGGGGATATAGACGAACAGGTATCTCCCTCTGGCGATTGTTGTGCAATTCAGCATTCGCGTGGCGGCTGGGAATGGGCCGTTGTACAGGAGACATACTTGATGAGCCAAATTGTTAGGACGAGTTGTTGGCAGTGTGTTTGTCACGCCTATTGTGAAGTCGTGCAGCCGTTCAGCTAAAACATACATTAGGGGCCATCCATAAAGTAGGTCACGTTGAGGGGGGTGCAGTGTGTTGTCTGGGTAAGCGTTACGACGCGATACGAATTGTGTGTGTGTGTGTGTGTGTGCGTGTGCGTGTGCGTGTGCGTGTGCGTGTGCGAGTGCGTGTGCGTGTGCGGGTGCGGGTGCGTGTGCGTGTGCGTGTTTGTGTGCGTGCGTGTTTGTGCATATAAAATAGCATACAAGGAATACAGTTAATTATACCTCCGTATAAAGCAATAGTTAGGCGTTATTTAGAATGCTTTGTACAAACTCAGTTCTGCAAATAATTACAGAACTGAGTAACCTTTCAACTATTGGCTTTGCTCGGAATCGGAATGTGTTTATTGGACAGGAATAAGTACACAATATAGTGGACCTTGCACTGTCGTGTGAATAGTTAAACGACTTGTTCACTGAATGCACTCCAGTTGGTGTGTGAATTATTGACGAACATCGCGACCTCGTCATCTTGATGTAACAGATATAATGTAAAACAGGCATATTTTATTACACCGAGAATAGGGAATGATTTAGTCCCAGCTAAAACATGTCATTTCAGCGGCAGATTCCGTTATCCGCCATTCGGTTATGTGGAGTCCACTGTATATAATACGTGTGGTGTCAGTCAGACTGTCTAGGAGTGGTTTTACTGCCGGTTGACACACAGTGTGTCACTAAATTATTCAGAGCTTGCTCGGTCCGGTATACCTCATTAATATTGACAGAAAAAATCCTCATTTCTTCTAATGTAGCTTTTCCAGCGGACTAAATTCGTTTAGTTTTCCCACCTATGGGTTGTAATCACCGTTAGTTATTGCATTTTAGAATATTTAGTCATGTTGCCACTGAATAGTAATAACGACGTGTTCTTACTCTTTGAACCCTTTATAAAGGGGTGAGTCTAGTTCAGGTACTGCTGCACCGCCCCAGTTGTTATCCCTTTCCTCGTCTCCCTAATGGCTGCCTTCTTCCTCCACTTATCGACGTTCTCTGCCTTTCTTACAACCCGCTCCCTCCCTCCCTCCCTCTCTCAGGTTCGGTATGTCCCTTTTCCTACAGCTGTTTCATCATCGTCTCTGGTTTATTTGGTAGTCGACCCTCCTCAGTCCGCACCACGTGATCTGCCCACATCATCCGGCATCTTATTATTATTTGGTAGTCGACCCTCCTCAAACCGCACCACGTAACCTGCCCACATCATCCGGCTTCTTACTATTCTTTGGTAGTCGATCCTCCTCAGTAAGCACCACGTGACCTGCGCACGTCATCCGGCTTCTTACTATTCTTACCGTTAAGCAGAACTACATCCCAATCTCGTCCCTCAACTGATTTATCCTAACTTCTAGTTAAGGTTAGCTATATATCTTATTTATCCTAACTTCTAGTTAAGGTTAGCTATATATCTGACTTACTCATTCATCGTAATTATTCTGGAATTAAACTTGCTTGTATCTCATTGATGATGTTATAACTATTTAAATAAAAGAGATGCATGCCTCAAATTGTGCGCCTGATTTTTCGCCATATGTTTTCAGCGGATTTGTTTCATGACATTCGTGTTCTTGATCCGTATTATTTTACATCGATGGCGTACATAGGTTTATATTTAGTAGGGTTGTTGTCAAAGTGTTGGCATTGAGTTATATTATGTAACTCTACGCCGCGCCACTATGAACATGAGGGATACATATACAAAATGTTATGGTCAGTTTTCAAATAGCGCGGTATCAAGTATTTGGTAGTGCAGAAAGGGCTTTGCCCTGGCAGACTAATTCGTTCTAAAGCCAACTCGCATTCAGCCACACTGCAATTAAAACGCGAAGACTATTCGTTCTTATAAAATCATCGCCATCTATAGCCACTTACTCAGTTATACAGCTTAGTAAACCGATACTGCGTGGAGTGACAGCTACTACGCGGAGTGACCGATACTACGTGGAGTGACCGGTGATACTACTTGAAGTGAACGAACTTGCCCAACCTTCGAAACGTGAACAAGTGGATTCAATTGAAAGTCCGTTCTAGCCACAACTCTACTCCACCCACTCAGTTTGTTTTGGTATTGAAAGTCCGATGGTCAAACCACACTGCTATATACTCCGCCCTACTCACCTTGCGACGTGTTGACCAGCGCTATCAATATCAAAGTCTGGAACGTGCGTCGCTGTATTGTGTTCAAACCTTCCCGGGTCACGGTTGACTTATTCTTTGACGAGTGACTGCTACAGCGACTGTCCTGTCTCTACTGTCTCTATCCCTTTATCTACGCAGTCGATGTCTTACTGTGTCAACATAGGCAACAGCTGCGTGAGTTCGCTTCCACGACTGAGATGACACCGACAGACGTTCGTCAAGCATGTGTCGTGTTCTCCAAACAACAGCCTAAACGATCCGACAAACACAGTCGTTCTGTGTTAGCGAAAATGTTAAACATTATCACTTATTCACGATTGCTATGTAATGCTACAGAGCAGATATCATTGTTGAAAGGACATGTCTATACGGTAACTTGTGTGACAAGTAAAGAAAACAACGTGTGCTAAGACCAGAACTATTGGGTAACGTTTTACCAAGGACAGGACTATTGTGTAAATTGTGTCCAGTACTCGACTACATGATTTGCCATAACAAGCATACAGGTGGCATATATATGTCTACCTCGACAATGTTGCTGTTGCAGTAACTGTGAGTGTCAAGTCATATATTTTTGATGTCGTTGCTAGCATCAGCCGCTTCTGGAAACAGTAGTGGGCTGACAGGTGTGGAATCACGTGACAACGGAGAAATTCATGTTTTTACATACATGACAATAGAGCTTGTAAATTCACCAGTCCTGCACCGGTTTTAATCAAAACAGGTAATAGAAATAAGATAAATATGTTTTCTAACGCGAACATGAGAGAACGAGGAATGAAAGAGGCGAGGATCAATGCTATCTGCAGAAGGAAGACTTCGTTAATTCATTCTCAATCATGAAGAAGGAAAATAAATGATGTAAAGAAGCCGCCATCACATATGTAGATCACGTGTGAACGAACTTTATGGTTGCCAAGACAACAAGAAATAAGTAACGATATCCGTATATGATTGTTGTAGTAAAACGATGTAGTATACATATATGAATTTAAATCAGTATAATAAAGCTAAACTACAAGAATAAGACACGCGACGCAAAAGTCAGATAATTAAACATACTGACCTAGCAAGAACATGTTTCGTATCCGTCCTTGCTAGGTTAGCATGCCATGTTTGTCAATGTCACAATCTATAGTCTAGACCAGTCCATTTATTGTGTCATTGCATTGTATTTACTGCATATAATAGTTATAGTTATTGTATATAAAATTGAGTACACGTTTTTGTAATGGAGCATATGAGCATGCACGAACCAAACAAGAATGCATAAATGAAATAATTAGCATATTTTCCGAACATTCTTACCTCATATTTAACGTTGATTATCTACGTATTGATGACGTATGGACGAGGCCCTTCCGAAACAATAAAATGCCGAACGTTCTGACAACAATATCAGTATCAATTCGTTTGTTTAATAGAACATCCAATGTTACACTTGATTAGTTTAAACATTGAAACAAACACATGTCAAAGTGTGGGTTTTCTCCCTAGAGAGAATAGTATACTAGGAAAAAAAATCGCATGCAATGAACAATTCAAATAGGCATTACGACAGTGCAAGGCTAAATTGAACACGAAATTCCTACCATTCTTGATATATTCGAACACGCGAAACAATCAACGTAGAATGTTTGAACAAGCGTTAAGCTACGCTATGTAACATAGACGTGCGTAGTATTGCATAAATCACACATATCAGCCAATTAATAAAGCCCACTAGTACACTAGGTTATGAAGGCCGTACGCCACTAGTACATTAGGTTTATGAAGGCCATACGCCACTAGTACACTAGGTTATGAAGGCCATACGCCACTAGTACACTAGGTTATGAAGGCCATACGCCACTAGTACATTAGGTTATGAAGGCCATACGCCATTAGTACATTAGGTTATGAAGGTCATACGCCACTAGTACACTAGGTTATGAAGGCCAAGGTTATGAATTAATGACACGTGCAACTGAAGCAGACGAACACGTTCTCTCAATGGACATTACATCAATATTTCACAGTCGCTACGTCTACGTTAAACGCATAACATATTTCTCCTTTTGTTAAAAGTAAAAACCATATGTCAGAGCATACTTCTCGCATACTTATAAAAAAGTAGTATTCGATAATTGCGCAACAGATCAAATCACATCTCTATTAAACTGTAAATAAAATAAAACAGAGCATTATTCTAATCAACATTATAAAGAGAACAATGGGAGAACCATAACATATAATGTTCCACTCCTTCTCATATGTAACGTAATGTTCATTTATGTCAGCAACGCTAAAATATAAACTGTGCACATTTACTGGATCCGTTCAAACGAACTAATCTAATATCAGTTCGACTTCACAAAGTGACCTCACAGGTCCGTATCGTCCGAAGACGCGCACAAACACGAAATCGCACGGTCGGTTGGTGCAGAGACAACCGAAAGAGCAGACAGTTGCGCCGTCTGCAGGTGCAGCAGTCGCCGTCAGGTGGCACCTCCGGTAGTAGCCGTTGAAGCCATCGTAGAGCGGCCGCACCTCCGTGTAGACGTGAACCTGGACAACATCAACATGTCATTTGCAAATTGGACGAACTGACAGACTAGCTCACGATTCACTTAGATCCTGAATGATTAGATACAGTGATATCAAAACAAAACTAAGGAATAGTGTGGGTGTGCGTGTGCGTGTGTGTACGTGTGTGGCGTGTGTTTGTTTAAGTGTGTAAGTACGAATTGATATACTAGTTTACGATTCATATTCATCCCGAATTAGTAAATACAGGGATAGCAAATACGTGCAGTCATCTCTATTAATGAAAACAATACTATGGAATAGTGCGTGTGTGCACGTGTGTGAGGGTTTTATGTGGAAACATGAAAAAGGAAATGGGGAAATAAACAACATTCTTTTGTTTTATCCAAATAATGTTTTATTCTCTTCATGTTAGATTCAGACAAATGAATGAGAAAATAATTATTCCTAAGTGTCACTAGCCTCATCTTAGTTCAGATCAAACACATGACAAGTCATACGCTGCACTTGCAAGTGTCAGTGTGACGGCTTCTTCTTGATCAACTGTGAGATGCGAGACTTTGTCAGAGCTAGAGCACATCGCTAGCCAGCCTCACAATGACATGTGGTGGCAACTGGGATGAGGACTTTCAGGGCTTTGTCTGAGAAAATTGGATATCCCATACCAGTTTATGCCAGAAGGTAGCCTGTTCAGAAACTTGAAAGTCTGCATCCAGCGTGTTGTCTTCTCGCAGGCCAAGTAACTCTGCTTTCGCCGTAACTTTATCATCTTTGATGACTCCTTCTTGCACGGAAAAGGCCTAATCCATGTATTCTTTTCACGGCGTTCCAGATCAGGGAAGTGTCGACTGGTGGACTCTTCTGTGGAACGCAACTACTTGTTCGAAAATGTCGTTGCTCATCTCTGAGATTCGGCTTCGTACAGTTGTGTCCGAGTGACATAGAGTTCATATTTCTTGCTTGTTCATCACCAAGGACAAGTTTCGCTGCTTTAACGAAACATGGCTTGATAAGATTCTCCCCGATTGTGTGAGGTTTCTTACTTTCAACAATACGGAGAGCAATGCGGAAAGATGCTTCAATAACAGCTTCACCTATTTGAGCAAAGTGACCAGTTGAATCCATTCGGTTTCAGAATATGCTCCTTCCTTTTAAAGAATTCAGTGTTATTTTTTGCAAAGTCTACATGACTTCGTTCGGAATGTTCCTTCAGTTTGCTGGGTTTCATGCTCTCCGTACGTTCGAAATGGTCCTTCAGTTTGTTGGGTTTCATGCTCTCCGTACGTTCGAAATGGTCCTTCAGTTTGTTGGGTTTCATGCTCTCCGTACGTACGAAATGGTCCTTCAGGTTGGTGGGTTTGTTGCTCTCCGTACGTTCGAAATGGTCCTTCAGTTTGTGGGTTTCATACTCTCCGTACTTTCGAAATGGTCCTTCAGTTTGGTGGGTTTCATCCTCTCCGTACGTTCGAAATGGTCGTTCAGTTTGCTGGGTTTCATGCTTTCCGTACGTTCGAAATGGTCCTTCAGTTTGTTGGGTTTCATGCTCTCCGTACGTTCGAAATGGTCCTTCAGTTTGTTGGGTTTCATGCTCTCCGTACGTACGAAATGGTCCTTCAGGTTGGTGGGTTTCTTGCTCTCCGTACGTTCGAAATGGTCCTTCAGTTTGTTGGGTTTCATGCTCTCCGTACGTTCGAAATGGTCCTTCACTTTGTTGGGTTTCATGCTCTCCGTACGTTCGAAATGGTCCTTCAGTTTGTTGGGTTTCATACTCTCCGTACTTTCGAAATGGTCCTTCAGTTTGGTGGGTTTCATCCTCTCCGTACGTTCGAAATGGTCGTTCAGTTTGCTGGGTTTCATGCTTTCCGTATGTTCGAAATGGTCCTTCAGTATGTTGGGGTTCATGCTCTATGTACGTTCGAAATGGTCCTTCAGTTTGTTGTGTTTCATGCTCTCCGCACTAAGGACTTTACTTCAATGAACACACTGAGGCGTTTCAATGGACTTATCAACAATGTTTGTAAATCCTTATCGCAAAGACGCTTCCTTGTATGATCGTTCATTTCATGGAGCCATTATTCACGCATCTGGGAACACAAATAAGTGACAAATTAGTTTCTAACAATTAAAACAAACTTACAAAAAATTATTTTGACAAGAATGTGATGCGTAATTCGTGCCAGTCAGAATATAAGCACACTGGTCAGAGATTTTAACGTTCTTCTCACAGCCGAGCGCAAATTATGCCACAAAATAATAATACAATCCTGTTTAATGTGTTTCCGTTTTAAATCATACGATTTGCCAGTAAATGTACATGTTTGCAATTGCGTGTGCGCAAACATTACATATATTCTTTTGTTTTGAAAATATATTTAACATTGCGATACTCGCACGCACATACAATCATTGGCTATTTGTACTTTCAGTTAAATACAACCGACGTCATTTTGCGTTATTTTGCGTCGATTTTGCGGTAGCTGCGGTGTTAATCGTAGGAGATGACGATATTTTGTAGATTTTAATCGTTATATATGCAAGTATCATTGTTGGAACACGCGAAATGCCTATGTGTATTGTTATGTCAAAAAGTGAACGATCATCTACGTTTATGCGAAGTATAACATTTATTAACGTTACCTGCAGCAAGATCGAGATGGCGCATGAAATTATCATCACGTGACACAACTAAGGGTTGTAGCGCTGGAACGCCGGAACTCGGAAGCCGGTGGCCAAAAGTAGTTGAACGCTGTGTGTCTGGATGTGTCGATATTTCTGGCACGTTCGAACATTATGCGTTCTTAACTTACAGTAGGCCTACGTCACTGCATAAACATTGTCAATGTGGTGTGCTACAAGAGCGCAAACATTATGATTGAATTATAACTACTAAAATTTCCGTTAATTAAAATGTTATCGTTTCCCCGCGAAAAACGCAAATTTACCCCGTATGGTAATTACGCGTGCGTGCGGGCGTGCGTACATGACATGCGTACGTGCGTGAGATTCTACGTGTTTGTACCTAACCTATATCTGACATATTTATGTACACTATCACCTACGTAAGACACAATCAAGATTATTCATTTGAAATAAGACATTTGGATGATCGACGCAGTTATTGGGTTGTAAAAGACGGATATGTCACCTGGCCGTTGTCTCCACAGTCGCCGTCTCGCAGAGTGACGTTGACGGTGAACGAGTTCTGTGATTGCAAGAGACTCATTCTGAGGACGAAATCTAACGGATTCGTTGATGACGTCACGCTTTCGCAAGTGCTTCTTTTGTCGTCGGTGAAGACGGCGCAGTCTCCGAAATCTGTAAAGCCGGTTGCCATGGCGACGGTCGCTGGATGGATGTTGATAATAATGTAGATTAATATACATATCGGATGTGGTTGTGGCAGACCTTTGAAAATTTTTATACATTTGGTTTATGTTGGATGCAGTGCTTGTGTCAGTTTCGTTAGCACGTATTGCTGCATCGTCGTAGCAAAATATTCTGACCACCGAATATTGTTCACAGTGATGTAACACAAAATGCCATATTTAATTTATTTGACTGTTTCTTAGATCTTTAAGGAATGTGACTTTTCTTGTCGGACAAAACGTTATGACTAAGAAAGTCTCATTTGTAATCACCGTATTTAGACTGAGTAAACTTACAATAAACTTCCACTTCACATAGCGTCAAACCCCCGTTTTTTTCACCATCTTTGCGGATTTGGATGAATACGTATCGTCCTCTGGCGATTGTGGTGCAATTCAGCATCCGAGTGCCGGGTGGAAATGCGCCGTTGTACTGGAGACAAACTTGTTGAGGCAATTTGTGAGGACCACTTGTTGTGGTTGGCAATGTGTTTGTCACGCCGACCGTGAAGTCGTGAAGGCGTTCAGCTGAAACATTCATTAGTGCTCCATTTCGTTTATATGTTGTATTAATTATAGTTTCCGGTCTGATTATAAAAAAATATCCTGGTATCATTCTATCTAATAACAAATGCATCAAAACAAGGAATTCATATCATCATCTAAGCAGAAACAACACAAATATTTGCGACAAGTCTTGAATTGTTTGGTACCGATTGTCATGCGAATTCAGAAAAGCTTAGTCTAAGTATATTAACAAGACATGGTAGTTTTCTCTGATCCCCATTTACCAGTTGTGATGTTGAAATTAACTAAATATATGCACATTTTCATTACCGTAAACAAATTATATTGAAATTCAACTTTTCACATATATGTGCAATCCACACCTCGTCCTCAAAATAATATGAAGTCAAACAAACAATACCCATACACTTTCCTTAGACATCTAATGTTCTATAATAATATAAAGTCAAACAAACAATACCCATATATCGAAATAATGCGTTATAGGACAGGGACCCAATGTAGTGATCTTAGAAGTGGCACTACGTGAGAGAAACGAGGAGACCAATTAACTACTGTTGCCCATCCTCGCCGCCAGGGGCTTCTGACACACTATTACACCTATTGAAACGCTGTTTGTTCAGTAAGTATGTTAACCAATGGGATTGCTTGCTAGAAGTTGCGGGGTTCGCATACGGGAACTTAACTTTGTTAGTGGATCCATCGCCGTTCAACGGTGTTTAAATTGAAGGCATTCTTAGAAACGCTCTTTAAAGTTTTGGGCGCGGGCGCGTTTAATTCCTAGAAATACGTCGACCAAGACAGGACGTGGGACGAAGTACAAATGATTCAGCGAAAATCTATGAGGCGCCGTAGCGGCCAAAAAGGTAACGAAACGGCAAAATCTCTCGAATCCTGCCACAATCGTCGAGTTCTGCAAGAGGTTTGTCTTCAAGAACCGTCGAGTCCTGCAAGAACCGTTGAGTTCTGCCAGAACCTCCGAGTTCTGTCTGCGATAACCGTCGGGTTCTGCAAGAACCGTCGAATTCTGCAAGAACCGTCGAGTAATGCCAGAACCGTCGAGTTCTGCAAGAACCTTCGAGTTCTGTCTTCGAGAACCGTCGAGTTCTGTAAGAACCGTCGAGTTCTGCGAGAACCGTCGAGTTCTGCGAGAACCATCGTGTTCTGCAAAAACCGTCGAGTTCTGCAAGAACCGTCGAGTTCTGCAAGAACCGACGAGCTTTGCAAGAACCGATAAATCTGGTTACCACCAAAATAGCGTTGTTACATGCTTAGTGACATAATGCGCAAAAACATAATATAATACACTACCCACATAAAAGTGACTAAAAGTTACCATAACAGAGTAATTTATATTTAATATATTTTCCTCAAACACTCACAAAGTCATTCTCACAGAGGACAATGAATGAAAAAAATCATGTAAATGCTACCAACGTAAACGTACTTAAAAGCTAAATTTACATTTAAAATAACAATGCCACGAGACGGCCAGCAGAATACATAACGAATTCAGTGCAACTTTCTGTGTGAGCTGTAGTGGCTTTGCAGGATCCAGGGTCCAATCCGCAGTATGTCCAACTAAACATTTTTCTCGTTTAATGCTATTATTTTATCAGTCACATTTAGTGCAATATTCGCTTTTGTTTAATTTCGCTGATTGGCAATGTGTAGTACTATTTATTTCTAAGTATGGCTTAGTAGCGACAAAACAAGTAAACTTGTTATGACGTTAAACAACAAATACGATGTGCAGCTAGAAACTATTTTATCAACACATTTAAATAGTTTTTGCAATGTATGCCTTTTTAAAAATAAATAATGTATGTGATACCTTATGAAAGTATCACCAATAATCATATTTTGAGGTTAGATGCAACTGATGCATACATTAAACCATTTAGAAACCTTAGTTTCAGATGATGAATGTACAGTCACATTTGGTGACATTCTTATGTTCGCAACTGGGATGGAGACATTCCCACCCGTGGGTTTCACATTGCGTTTAACAATATTCATCTTACACTATCTCATCATTGTATGCTACGAATACTTGCATACATTTTGACAACTATCAAACATATATTTGGTGAATGATGAGTACTATACCACATTTCATTATAATTTGATGTGCAATAAAGGATGACAATTTTATAAACAAACCCTTTCCAAAATAATTTCTATACTATTATTAAAACATTTTTAGTACCAATAATTACTAATATTTCTAAAATATATAAGACATAAATGACAATTTATACCAACTTTGTGGATGAACTATAACAAGTATATCAATTAGAATGAACTCATATGGATCATAATCCGTGAAAGTGTACCAAGCATGTTTGGAAATGAATAGCAATTTTTTTTAATAATGAGCACTATTTTTGATGTGCTTGGATTTTTAGCATAATCTAGTAGGAATATTGAAAATATTATCACCTATTTAAATTAACAGGGATTTAACGATGATCATATTTTTCATTATTTCGCCACGTTTATAGTGTGTTAATTCAGGCAATTGCCGGTGCAAGGAGCATTATTTATCAATTGTCATCTTATTTACCAGACTCAAAACTTTTCTTTCACCATCTATATGGGATCCAAACATTCAACAGAATATGCTGCACAGGAATTAATAGATATGATTATAACGAAAATGGATCAGGATGAAATACCCATATAATATAGTTAGACCTTTCTAGAGCCTTTGGCCTTTTAATCTTAACTGACAAAATAAAATATTACGGTATAAATAGTACAAATCTGAACTTGTTCAGTAGCTACCTAAATAATCGTAAACAATATACTGACATTGATAGTATAAACTCAAACATGTTACCAACAGCAACTGGCATACCACAGGGCTCAATCCTGGGGCTTCTGTTATTTATTATATATATATCAGTAGAATGTTTAATTTCATCGATTATGCTGATGACACAAACTTATCAAGTACTTTAAACGCTTTTAACGAAAACGTACACAATGAATTATCATTAAACATTGCAAAATATAAATATATGACATTCCAAAAGGCAAATAAAAATGTACAAATGCTTACTATGAAGATAGTTAATATAAATATTGAACAAGTTAATGAATTTAATTTCTTAGGTTTAATTATTAAAACAGATTTCAACTGGAAGAGACATATTAAAAAATGTCAAACGCATGTTTTACAAAAATTTGAATTAAAAAAAAACATAAAAAGTGTTATCACAACAAATTAAAACATTAATAACGAATTCATTAATTGTACCACACATTAATTATTGCATTATGGCTTGGGGTTTTCAATGAAATAGAATAATACAACTTCAAAAGAAAGCTTTGAGAATTATTACCTTAAGAGGTATTCATGAAAATATATTAAATATACGTTACTCTGCTATGGTAAATTTTAGTCACTTTTATGTTCGTGCAGAACTCGACGGTTCTCGCAGACAGAACTCGACGGTTCTTGCAGAACTCGACAGTTCTTGCAGGACTCGATAGGTTTTGCCGTTTCCCTTTTGTCCGAAAACGTGGCGTGGAATAAACTGAAAAATTAACGGTTCAACAGGTCGATCTGCCAGGTGTACTCTAGCATTACTATCGTCCCTGGCTAGCGAGGATGCCGTTGCCAAAACATTTAAAACATCTGGCGCTTGTCCAACATTGGTACTTACAGCAGCAGCCTAATCTGTTTGTGACTTGCACTTGTACAATAGGATGCTCTGCTCCCAGGTCTACTGCCCACCAGGGCTTGTCACCATGTCGAGCATATGTGCATGAATTCGCATACCAGTCGCCATTCGCGTTGCCATCGACTGCCCGCCCCGCATATCCGCGATGTCCAGTTGAGCTCTGGTATGCTGGCTTGTGCAAGGCGATGTTGGTGTCCGCTGCATCACATATACAAACACAAGTGAACACACACACAGCTGAACACACACTGCGCAGAACACACACAGAGCTGAACACACACTGAGCTGAACGCAACCACCAATATAACAACAATCACAGGAAAACCAGTAACGCCCACGAAATCACGCACGCTGTTGAGTATTCGAACTCTTATAATTATGCTTGCTCTTCCTTGCATGCATACTTATTCCCCAGTGTAGAGAGATGTGTATACATCGATGTTTATTACCAGTTGCTGATGCTAAGTTTCAGGAGGCTAGATCTGACTATTTAGGTCCGTTAGTTGTAACTCCAGAATTGGTAGCTAAGAAAATAAAGGCAATGAAGGATAACAAATCACCGGGAGTGGATGGGATTCCTCCAAAATTACTAATGGAAACAGTAGAACAAATCAGTATAAATCACTTGCAAGAGTATTCAACTTGTCATTAAAAGAGGGAGTTGTTCCGTTTGAATGGAAAGAAGCCAACATCATACCATTATTTAAAAAGGGTTCGAGAAATAAGTCAGAGAATTACAGACCAGTGAGTTTAACGTCAGTGATTTGTAAATTATTAGAAAGTTTAATTAAAGACCATATGGTGGACTTCCTCGTTAAGCATAAATTATTAAATTCATCTCAACATGGATTCCTTAAAGCGAGGTCATGTTTAACAAATATGTTATGTTTTTTGGAAGAAATCACTAAGTGGATAGACGTGGGATCGCCAGTAGATATTATCTACTTAGATTTTCAGAAAGCTTTTGACAAAGTGCCACATTAAAGATTACTACTTAAATTAAAAGCCCATGGTATTGGGGATAGCATAACTGACTGGATAGAACAATGGCTGACTGACAGAAGACAACGAGTTGTAGTAGATGGAGAAGTTTCAAATTGGAAATCGGTTTTGAGTGGGGTACCTCAAGGATCAGTATTAGGACCTATATTATTCTTAATATATATCAATGATTTGGACGACAGTATAACAAGTAACGTACTGAAATTTGCGGATGACACAAAACTGTTTAGAAAGGTGAATACTGATGGTGATAAACAACATTTACAAAATGATCTAGACAGATTAGTAAAATGGTCTGAGAAATGGCAGATGATGTTCAATTTTGAGAAATGTAAATGCCTACATACAGGACATGGGAACTTGAATGTAAACTATAAAATGGGAGATACTGTTCTGGGTACTACTGTAAAAGAAAAGTACTTAGGAGTTACAATAAGCGCTGATATGACAATTTCAGAGCAGTGTGGTATTGCAGCTTCAAAGGGTAATCAAATTCTTGGATTGATTAGAAGAAACATAACATACAAGGGAAAAAAGTTAATTATACCTCTTTATAAAGCAATAGGTAGACCTCATTTAGAATACTGTATACAAGCATGGAGACCATATCGTAAGAAGGATATAGATACGCTTGAACACATATAAAGGAGAGCAACTAAAATGATTCCAGAACTGAGAGACCTTAGTTATGAAGAACGCCTGAAAGAATGTGGTTTAACAACTCTAGAGACAAGGAGGTTAAGAGGAGATCAGATTGAAGTTTCTATGATATTGAATGGGTATGAAAATATTAATAGAACTATGTTTTTCTCACTCAAGAAGGATAGCAGAACAAGAGGACATGAGGTAAAATTAGTAAAGGATCAATGTAGATTTGACATCAGGAAGCACTCGTTCTTACAGAGGACAATAAATGAATGGAACAAATTGTCTACAGATTGTGTAACTGCTAGCAGCGTGAATATGTTTAAAAACAACGTTGACACATATCTCATGAGGGCGGGTTATAAGTAGATGAACATTGGTGGACTCTCGATAAGCCAATGGCTTCCTTGTCCACTTGCCATCTGGGCCTTTGGCTTGAATGGCAAATCTTGTTAAATCTTGTTAAATGTTAATAATGGACTAGTTGCCGTCACAGCAGTTAGCCCACACCACGTCGTTTACTTGATCAATAAACTCGTTCCATTGACAAGAATCGCACTCAAGCGTTGGATTATAACGTGTTATTGATCCGTGTAACGGAAATGTTCAATGTTTTTTCATTGCACGATTTATAGGTGTGTCAATAATTGCCATGTAGCTATATTTTGTATGTCAGAAAACCGTCTTACTTTTTTTATTGAAAAACATCATGAAATATAAGATCAATAACTCATTTTGTATGAATATTATTTTTATCCGACCGTTCATGATCAATTTCAAGATACCCAATATTACCACATAAATATCCATGTATGCCTTGGTACTTGGTGCAGCCAGTCAATATTTTGATTGCACCTTTCCATCTCTTGAATTTGCGTCGTAACATTGGCAGTTATATTAACATGTAGCGACGTATTGCTCTTGTATAGCGAAGAAAAGGCGCATCACGCTTTCAACAATTGTACGTAATTGTTCGCGTAGCGTTGCGGGCAGTCCTAATACTACCTACTCTGAGTATTCACATCAGATTGTTTCACCACCTTACATATACTGTGAGTATAGCACCGTCGTGCGTGGCAATATGTAGTAACGTCCAAAATAACGTGTTACTATTCATCTCCAAAATGGCACATACGGCTACGCTGGAAGCGCCCCTTCAAAGATGCCCGGATGTTTAGATCAAAGAATGATTGTATACTATGCTACCCCTCATAGACGCTTTGTATTTGGGGCATCACATTATCAGTACGACCCTACGGTTGGGTCGTTTCAGTTTTCTGCTTTCGAAATTCACCCGGGCATTACCATTTCTACAGTCGGACCACCCTTTGTAGGGCCGACCGTGGTGTCCTAGATGAAACCCTAATAGTTTGGAGCCCGAGATGCAAAGCGTCTAGGATGAGTAGCATAACTTATCAATAAGAGTACTCGTTCTATTGATAAGTCTCACACAAAAACATTACTGTAATTGATTTTGTAACTTAATAGCTATATCTATATGTCCGAAAACTGGCTGATTTGATTTAAGTTTCAAAGATATTATGAATTGGAAGACAACGATACTAACACGTGTTCTACGGATATTATGTTCAACTTAACGATAAGTTATCACAGCTAATAAATGTATTATTGTTATGTCCCGTAGTGAGTGAGTTAGTGAGTGATTGACTGAGTGTGTGAGTGAGTGAGTGAGTAAATGAGTGAGTGAGTGAGTCAGTCAGTCAGTCAGTCAGTCAGTGTCCCGTAAATATTCGCCGCTTGACCTTAACAAATATGACGGCGATCGGTATACGGGGTAACATAGTGATCTATGTTGCTTTGGTTCGAATTCCCTTTTTATACAAATTATGTTTGCCTCTAAAATTGTGTTATCCTCTAAATGGACTTGCTACAGTGTATACTAACACTGTGTTGTAGACCTCTGTGAATAGTTAAACGAATGTCCTGAATTTTTCCCATGATCGCAAACAATACTTCGATTTCGTGGTCAACTGGTGTGTGCACGCATGCATGCATGCGTTCGTGCGTGCGTGTGTGTGTGTGTGTTTGTGTGTGTGTGCGTTAAGCAATGTGTTTGATTTTTCGTTTATGCTTGATGTTGTGCTGGTTTTTATTTGTATTGTTTGCATATGGGTAGTTTTTGGAATGGAATGGTTACTCTGCAGTTTGTAGTAATGTTTCACATTTCACCTTCTGGTTTCATTACTTTGATTTCAGGGTAGCAGCTTGTCTTAAATGCAATGTACGGCTATTTTAATTAGTTAACAGAACGACTGTTTAGTGGGACATTAATACGGTATTTATTAGTATGTATGACATTAAAGTTGGTTAGGGGTCCATCCTCAAATCGACAATTTTGCTAGTATCCACTGCATCTTGCTAGCTCGTATGTCATACATTTGTATATATTTGTGAAATCTTCAAACAAACTATTAAATTACGTAATGTTTAGTCAAACATTAAGTGAAGGATGGAAATCACGTTCATGATCGGCATTGACTCGCACAGCGTTTACCATTTTAGATGTCCACTATTTCGATCCTTACCAGATCTTACGACTAAAGTAAATTATTTTAATGATTTGAACAAAAACATGCATTCTCTTTAGTAAATCGACTGGGGGTGTTACATAAATTATTCAAACACTACGTATTTGGTCATCAACAAACCGGATTTGGGATACGCTATATCTTATTGGTATGGAGTTTAAAAATAATAATAACATATGCAAAACGTTTTATAATGGTGATCTTTCACCTAGACAAATGTTAATATACAAATAGTTTCGACTAATTAAAAGATGCTAGTTTTTGCCATATGCAGATACTGCTTTACGGCACACAAAGGACAGACCAAATAAATCTTCAATTTCGAAGATGGCACATAATGGATACTTTTTTTTGCCCGTCAAACTCCCTTGATATACGATTTCTGATGGTAAAAATACTACATCAATAGAGAATGCAACTAAAAGTACTTTGAGGTTCAAATATGCAGATAATTTGTGAATTTTGCCTTGAAATACATTGCCGTTATGTGGTTGTGATCGTTGTTCTTCGGCAACTGGGAATAAGTTGGCTTGTTGCGTTTTCTTACAAAAGTATCCGATGGAACCGTAGATAATTTGGTTGTGAACAAGTTATGTCTATTTCGATTGTCTTGAGCTATACAGAAATCATGTTTGTTTTTATATAGTGCATAAAGAAAGTCCCGAATGCTTCCTTATTCGGCTGCTCAACTATTTGATATTACAATTCATCAAACTGCATTAAACTAAACTAAACAAGACGACATAGTATGTCGCACGGGTTTCAATGTTCTATTTATGATGTCTACTTATAACGCTGATTGTTCTCTATTCGTTTTACTCTGGGACAACAATTATTGTGTTTCATTTTCCATTGATGTTTAGTCACCAGTTTCACCAAATGTTGCCAGTTTGTACCCAAATGGTTCGATGCTGTAAACGAGCGTTTTGTGTAAGTTTTGGCATTTACATTTCTGCTGGTAGAACGTTTTCAGATCACAAATGGGGAATTAACTGATAAAGTGACATGGAACGCTCTGCGACAATTTCAATATCTGCCACATCTGTAAGTGATGAATTATTAGCTAAAACGGATTTAAATCATAAAATATGCTGATGACATAGCACTTGGTGCATGTCTCAAAGATGAGTTATCACTTTCACAGTATTACCAGTATGTTGAAATGCTTGTATCCTGGTTCGACAACATTTTTCTTGAGCTCAATGCCCAGAAAACACAGGAGATGTACTTTAGACGTGGTCGCGTCAAGGGTGCATCGCATCCTCTTTCTCAACCACTGATGATCAATGGGCAGACTGTGGAAACAGTATCCACTTTCAAGTATCTTGGTACTGTTGTTGATGAAAACCTTACCTTCACTGACAATGTAGACCACGTATACAAAAAGGCACAAAAACGTATGTTTTTGCACCGGAAATTAAGGAGCTTCAATGTCAACACACAGGTTCTATGATTATGAAAATTTTGCAAACAATAATAATAATATTTTTTTAAATAGTATGTTTACAGCTGAGGAAGTAAGAAATGGTATACATAAGTTAAAAAACAACAAAGCGTGTGGGTTGGACCTAATCCTAAATGAGTTCCTAAAACATTCTGAGGATTGTATGATCTCTGTATATGTTAAATTGTTTAATGTCATACTAAAATCTGGCCATATTCCTAAAGATTGGGCCATGGGTATTATTTTGCCAATTTATAAAAATAAGGGTCCTGTAACTAACCCAGATAACTACAGAGGGATCACACTGCTCAGTTGCTTTTGCAAATTATTCACCTCTGTTTTGAATAATAGGTAAACTGAATATATTGATGAATTGGGAATAATGGGGGAGGAACAAACTGGATTTCGGCATGATTATTCCACAATGGATCATGTATTTGTCTTGAAAAATTTAATCGATTTATACTTAAATAAAAGGAAGCGCTTATACTGTGCCTTTGTAGACTACAGAAAGGCTTTTGACACTGTAAACAGAACATTCCTATGGTTGAAATTATTATCAAATAATATTGATGGAAACATTTTCACTGTGATATTTAACTTATATAAGGAAGCCAAATCATGTATTATGAATACATTTACAAAACATTTGTCACCTTTCTTCCCATGCAATATTGGAGTTCGACAAGGCGAAAATTTGTCACCACTAATGTTTGCATTATTTTTGAATGATCTTGAAACACATCTGTCAAATGCATATGGGGGTTTAACCTACATTTCTAGTCTAATGGAAAATTGTTTTGAAAAAGAGGACATTGTTGTGTATCTAAAGCTTTTTGTGTTGCTGCATGCTGATGATACAATTGTATTAGCAGAGTCACCTACTCAGTTACAATCTGCACTTGACGCCCTATTTAACTATTGCAAAACTTGGAAATTGCATGTTAATACTGCCAAAACTAAGGTGTTAGTATTCTCAAGGGGGAAGATTAGAAAATTGCCAGAATTTAAATTTGGACCAAATAGGCTTGCCATTGTAGATAAGTATAACTATCTAGGAATTAATTTTAATTATAATGGTAGATTCTCTAAAGCAATCAGACATTTATATGAACAGGCAAACCGAGCAATGTTATGTTTAATTTCTAAAGCTAGGAAGCTAAAACTCCCTGTTGATATCCAGTTAGAACTATTTGATTCCCTTATATGCCCAGTATTGTTATATGGATGTGAAGTATGGGGATGTGAAAATATTATGTTAACTGAAAAGCTACATAGGAAATTTTGTAAAATTTTACTTGGGGTAAACAATAGAACACATACTTCCATGGTTTATGGAGAACTTGGGCAATTTCCACTAAATATTAAAATAAATAGTAGATTGTTGAATTTTTGGGGGAAACTATTGATGGGAAAGGAATCTAAACTGTCTTGCATTATGTATAAATTATTATATCAATTATATGTTAAAAATATCTTTGAATCCCCTTGGATTACTCATGTTAAATACATTTTAAATAACACTGGCCTATCTAACTTGTGGCTGAATCAAGAAATAATGAATCTTAAATGGTTTAAAGCAGTTGTCAAATTGAAACTTACTGGCCAGTATCATCAGCAGTGGGGTAGTAATATTTGCAATAGCGATGGGTGTATAACCTACAGAATAATTAAACATGATTTTAAAATGGAGAAATATTTGCTGGTGTTACCACCAAATCTATCTAGACCTCTGTGTAAATTTCGTACTTGTAATCATCGGTTGCCTATTCAGCAAGGCAGGTATAGTGGAATCGATAGGCAAGAGAGATTTTGTACTCTGTGTGATTGTAATGATATTGGAGATGAGTTTCATTATTTGTTTAAATGTACTTTTTTTTCAAGAAGCTAGAATTAAATTTATTTCTAGATATTATTTTGTGAGCCCAAACACTTTAAAAATGGACCAGTTGTTTAAATTGACAAGCCATGCAAAGCTAATTAAATTATGTAAATTCGTACAGGAGATTTTAAATAGCTTTAAGTTGTAAGTAGATCTTCCTGTGATACTTTTGTGTTTTGTATTTTGGTAAAACCATTTACCAATGTAATTTATAAGTATTATTGAAGCCTGGATTACATACACTTATAGCCATCTCACATTGTAACAGTATGCAACATTGTGATTCTCATGTAACCTAATAAGGTTTTTGAGAATAAAGTTGAAGTTGAAGTTGAAGTTGCAGTTGGTGTAGAGGTCTTTAGTTGAAAGTGTGCTTTCTTTTAACCTAGTGTCATGGTATGGAAATGTGTTTGTCAAGAACAAAGCAAGGCTGGCTCGGGTGGTCAACCAGGCGGGCAAAATTGTTGGTATCAAACAACTGCAGTTGTTTGATCTTTATCAGCTTTGAGAAGGGAAGCTGTTGAAATTCACAATCATTCCACTCATCCACTCAACTCTGTTTTTGAAATTCTGCCTTCTGATCGACGGCCCAGAATGCCCTGGCACGCAAAAACTGTTACAAGAGATCTTTTGTTCCGTCAGCCATAAGCATATTGAATTCTAGTGCCTGAACTTGCTGTTATATATCTTGTCCAAGGAAGTCATGGATCAGCTGATTAAATGAGCAATTGAGTGTGTACATGCGTGTGCTGACATTGAATTGATGGGATAGCAATGATGTACCACATTCACAAACATGTTTTATATGTTTTACTTCTCTCATATATCAATCTTTTGTCTTGTTGTTTATACCTTAACAGTGTGAGCCCAAAGGAAAATTTCCATTTTATGTGATACATTTAATGGACAATAAAGGTTTTCAACTTCAACTTCAACTTTAATACTTGATCAAGCATTAGGTAAATTAATAGTTTGTCTCATGATTTCACACACATAAATCTACATCTAAATTGGCACAAATGAGCGAGCCTGTTGCAGTGGATACTAGGTGGGTTGATTTCTTCGCAAACTTAATTTGAAATGAGATTAGCGAAACAAATCAAATTGAGCAGGAACCGTTAAACTATTGGCCTTGCTTCGTGCACAAGTTACCGGGTTTTGATGTCCTTTGCAATCGGACTCGGAATATGTTTGTTGGAAAGAAATATTTACAGTGGACCTTGCATTGTCGTGTGAATAATTAAACGACTTGTTCACTGAATGTACACCGTGTTCCTGGCAAGTTGGTGTGTGAATAGTGAATGATTTACTCCCATCTAAGACATTTCATTCTACTATGCGACAGATTCCGTTATCCGCGATTCGGTTATGTGGCGTCCACTGTATATAATATATGTGTGGTGCCAGTCATTCTGTCTAGGAATGTTATTACTACCGGTTGACACACAATGTGTCATTAAATTATTCAGAGTCTGCTCGGTCCGTCACATGTCATTAATATTGAAAGAAAAATCCTCATTTCACTGTTCTAATCTAGCTTTTCCAGCGGACTAAGCTCGTTTAGTTTTCCCACAAATGGGTTGTAATCACCGTTAGTTAATGCAATTTGCAATATTTTATATTATATTGCCACTGAATAGTAAAACCCTTTATAAAGGGGTGAGGCTAGTTCAGGTACTGCTGCAACGCCTACGGCTGCTTCGTCGCCTCTTGATTCTTTGGTTGTCGACTCTCCTCAATCTGCCCACATCATCCGGCGTCTTACTATTATTTGGTAGTCGACCCCCCTCAATAAGCACCACGTGACCTGCCCACATCAACTAGCTTCTTACTGTTCTTCCAGTTAAGCAGAACTACATCCCCATCTCGTCCCTCAACTCATTTATCCTAACTTTTAGTAGAGGTTAGCTATATAACTAACTTACTCATTCATCGTAATTTTTCTGGAGTTAAACTTGGTTGCTTCTCATTGATGATATTGTAACCATTCTCATAAAAGATGCATGCCTCAAATTGAGCGCCTAATTTTTAGCCATATGTTGTTTTTAGCGGATTTGTTCCATGATATTCGTGTTCCTGATTCCTAGTATTTTACAGCGATGCCGTACATAGTTTTATATTTAGCAAGGTTGTCAAAGTGTTGGCATTGAGTTCTATTGTGTAATTCTTCAGGCTTTGCGCTTGATGCCCTAGCAAACCTGTTCATTAAACCACGCTGCAATTAATGCGCGAAGACTATTCGTTCACATAAATCATCACCATCTACAGCCACTTATTCGTTTATACAGCTTAGTAAACCGATACTACGTGGAGTGACCGAGACTACGTGGAGTGAACGAAACTACGTGGAGTGAACGATACTATGTGGAGTGACCGAGACTATGTGGAGTGACCGAGACTACGTGGAGTGACCGAGACTACGTGGAGTGACCGAGACTATGTGGAGTGACCGAGACTACGTGGAGTGACCGAGACTACGTGGAGTGACCGAAACTACGTGGAGTGAACGATACTACGTGGAGTGACCGAGACTATGTGGAGTGACCGAGACTACGTGGAGTGACCGAGACTATGTGGAGTGACCAAGACTACGTGGAGTGACCGAAACTACGTGGAGTGAACGATACTACGTGGAGTGACCGAGACTATGTGGAGTGACCGAGACTACGTGGAGTGACCGAGACTACGTGGAGTGACCGAGACTATGTGGAGTGACCGAGACTACGTGAAGTGACCGAGACAACGTGGAGTGAACGAAATTGTACAAGCTTCGAAACGTGAGCAAGTGGATTTCATTGAGTGTCCGATGTTCTAACCACAAATCTACTCCACCCACTCAGTTTGTTTTCGTATTGAAAGTCCGATGGTCAAACCACAATGCTATATTATCTGCCCTACTCACCTTGCGACGTGCTGACCAGCGCTATCAGTATCAAAGTCTGGAACATGCGTCGCTGCATTGTTTTCAAACCTTCCCGGGTCACGGTTGACTTATTCGTTGAAGAGCGACTGCTAGGGCGACAATATCTGTTTCTTCTGTCTATACCCCGGTCTCTACGTAATTTATGTCTTACTGTGTCAACATAGGCAACATCTGCGTGAATTCACTTCCAACGACTAATATGACCCACCGACTGTCATTTGTCTGGCTTGTGTCGTGTTCTCCATGCAACTGACCAATTGACCAGACAATCGATGTCGTTCTGTGCTAGCGACGTTGGTAAACGACATCATTTATTCATGGCCGCGTTTATTTTGATGCCACAAAGCTAATAACAATGAGCACAGGACATGACTTTAGGGTAACTTGAGTGAAAAGTAAAGACAATAGTTTAAATTGTGCGGGTATCTTTGTAATAAAGATTGGACTATTGTGTCAATTGTGCGCAGTACACGATTACTGATTGTACAGTAATAGGAATATATGGGGCATAGATCTGCCTCAACGATGCTGGCATCAGCCGCTTCTAACAACTGTAGTGGTTTGATAGGAGTGGGGCGGCACGACAATGGAGGCATTCACGTGTCCAAATACATGACAATAGAGCTTGTAAATTCATTAGTTCAGCTTCGAGAGAGAATGCAACGACAAACCTACGATGATGAAACAAACACCGTCGTTCTGTGTTAGCGACGTTGGTAAACGACATCACTTATTCATGCCCGCGTTAATGTGGGAGTCACATAGCTAATATCAATGTGCACAGGACATGACTATAGGTTAAGTAGTGTGACAAGCAAAGACAATAGTTTCGTTTGTGGAAAGGACACAAGTATTGGGTATCTTTGTAACAACGATTAGACTATTGTGTAAAGTGTGTGCAGTACACCACTACTGGTTGTGCAGTAACAAGACTATATGGGGCATAGATCTGCCAAGAAATCGCTTCTGGAAACAGTAGTTGTTTGATAGGAGTGGGACCGGAGACATTCACGTTTTCAAATACATGACAGTAGAGCTTGTATATTCACCAGTTCTTCTCCGAGAGAGAATGCTATGTTCTTCTCCGAGAGAGAATGCTATGATCTTCTCCGAGAGAGAATGCTATGACAAACCTATCACGATGAAGCAACATTTAGACCAACATGAAATATGATTTTACTAGATGGAAACTATTCGTCAGATGGCGCTGCGTCATGTAATGGTTTTAGTTGACATATTTAATTGAAATTAAATAAATCTTGGAAAGCGAATATGAGCTGTTATTTGAAAGAGCAACATGAAGGAGGCGAACATCAATATTATCTGCAGAACGATGAGTTGATTCACCCGTCCTCAATCATGAATCCTCCCTTTCATTCAATATATTTCAAACTCATTATCTCAGACTATGGTACACAACGGATACACGCAAAAACGCACACTCGCACACATGAATTCACATGATAAATCTTGCGACCTCGATCCGATGCCCACTCCCTATTATCACCGCGATTGTCAACCCCTCTATGGATAGCAGCTGTGTGCCTCGTGCAATCAAGTGTGCTCAAATACGACCACTACTCAAGCAACCAACACTCGATCCAGACATCATGAATCACTGCAGAGCTGTGTCCAACCTTCCTTTCATTGCTAAGGTGTTAGAGAAGGTTGTATATACACGGATTGAGCGCCACCTGGTGAGTAATGGTCTTCGCTCCAGTCAGCCTACCGTAGATCTCACTCGATCGAAACTGCGCTCCTCAAGGTACAATGCGATATCCTCGAGTCTCTGGATAATGGCTGTGTCACAGTGTTGGTCATTGTCCATCTGTCTTTGAACTTTTTCGGAATCTCCGGAGCTGCAATTGGCTAGATAGCATCGTATCTCCACGACCTTACCAGGTAGTGGTCATAGATGGCGAGCACTCCGATCCAGTTCTCCTGGAACATGGTGTATCACAAGGCTCGGTACTCGGCCCGAAGAAATACACCATGTACTCAAAACCACTAGGAGCCATTACCCGTCGGTATCGACTGTGTTATCACTTCTATGCGTATGACTCCCAATTGTACATCTCGTTGAAGCCGAAGGACGGTGCAGCCCAAACAGATTCCCTGGATCTAATTGACAGGTGCCTCACGGACAATGAAAGATGGATGCGCATAAACATGCTAAAGCTGAACAGTGAAAAGACTGAGGTCGTGTTATTCACACCCAAGCATAATGCCATGCAGATGGAAAAAGTTACTGTGCGTATTGGCGACACTAACAGTGAACAGTGTGAATAACCTGTGTATTATCTTCGACTCTGCCATGAACATGGAGCAACATTTGAACAGTGTCTGTAGGTCTGGATAATATCAGCTCCACAACATTGGGCACATTAGGCGTTATCTCACCAACGATGCCACTCAATCATTAGTCAACGGGCGTGTAGCATCACGTATAGACTGTTGTAATGCTCTGCTCAGTGGACTGCACCAACCATCAATTAACAAGTTACAACGTGTGCAGAACGCCGCGGCACGGATTGTAACCAGAACATCACGCTACATTTTAAAAACAGTACATACATATTCATCTTATTATATCCAGTCTTCTATAATATTTCATTTTTCTATCATGTTGTCATTTTTATACTTTGTTTTTACTGTCTATGATTATTCTATTCATTGTGTACAGCGCTTTGAGCAGGCTTTTATGTATGAAAAGAGCGCTTTATGAGTTCGGAATAATAATAATAATAATAATAATAATAACATGCACGCACACACTCACGAACACCTGCACGCACACATGCACGCACACACTCACGACCACGCGCCACTCGGAGAAGCCTAAATGTAATATTCGTAGAGTTATATTAATTAAGTTATTCTTGGTTACCACACGACCTATAATAAAGTCAAGCCCATGATCGGGATTGACCCACACAGTGTCCATTTTGGATGTCCACTGCTTTGAGCCTTACCAGATGTAACGACTAAAGTAAATTATTTGGACGATTGTAACAAAAATATGCATTTCCTTCATTAAATCGACTTCGGATGTTAAGTAGACTATTCTCACGCTACATATTTGGACATCGATGAACCGGATTTGTAATAGGCCACATCTTTTGGGGATGGAGTTTTTAAAATAATACCAACGCAAAATGTTTTATAATAGTGATCTTTCACCTTGACATATCATAAAATACAAGATACTGCGATGAATTAAGTTATGTTAGCTTTTTGCCATATATAAAGACTGCAATGCGACATATAAATAACCGTATGAGCGAGTTTAAAAAAATAATGTTCATGCAATAACTAGCAGGACATAGTAATATAATGTAATCTGTATATCCTGCAGCTCCGCAGAAATGTTGCTCAATATAACAGCCAATACCAAGGTCTTTTAATTGTTCCAACAGCCCATCCATGTACACTCCAAATAGAAGTGGAGACATAACACCTCCTTGGCGAACCCCATTCTTCACACTGTATTGGTTTGACATTGCGTCATTCCAATTAACTTGTAGTTTCTGGTGTGTGTACATGTGAAGTAAAAGTCTTACAACTAATGGGCGCATACCCTAATCAATTATTTTTTGAAACAACATACAATAATTTACTCTATCGAATGCTTTAGAAGCATCAAGTAATAACACATGTACATTACTACCATTATTTACATAATATGAAATAGTTTATTTTATCATAAAAGTACATATTGTTGTAGACAAGCCTTCTTTAAACCCAAATTGTAAATCTGACGTGTCAAAAACTCCAGTTTGATGGTTGATAATAATGGCATCATAAAGTTTACCAATGATGCTGCCTAAGGTCAATGCCCTGTCAGAGTTATGATGTGCCTTTCTTTTATCTTTCTGAAGTGGCACCATAGAACCAATCAGTAACTCACTTGGGGATACACCATGAATAAGCCATTGTAGAGCAAGGTTAATGCTTTAAACAGTTTTTCAGTACCATGTATAATATGGTTAGAAAATATGCCATTTTCTTCTTTTTACCATGTTTCGTGCAATTTACATATTTCTTGAGATCATCAATATCCATACCATGCTGCTGATGGCAGTTGTGACAATCATTAGTATCATCATTTACATGCACACACATGTTAATAACAAGATTCAATTCTACGTTTTAATAAGTGCATGTGATCTTCATCAAATCCAACAGAATTGTACAATTGTTTAAACTTTGAGGAAAATAAGTCAGCAATATCTTCTGACCCTCTATGACCATCAATAACATTAGGCAGAAAATAAAATTTCTTTCCATAAGTTACGATAATTACCTTCACTAATAGCTTCAGCCATTCTATTGCTCATTTATCCTTGTTTCTTCCTTTATTACATATCTCACAGCGTAGTGATACCTGGATCGAGTACGCCTCATGATATTGGCTACTTCACAATTATGTGGCCTACCACACTGCACCCAAATATCATGCCAGAACAAGGAAGTATCGTGTTGAGCCTGTACATGTTCGTTCCAACCAGGTATCACCTTGCTACTCCCTTTCTTGGCACCCGTCTTTGGCAAACACATATCTGAGGCAACAATACAACTATTTACAACAGTACTATATAAATCAGAGAAAAAACCTTTGTGCATTTTACATTGGTAATCCACACAACTAAAGCATCATGCTTAAAATAAATACGCTCAACTATAAAATGTCTTCATACATATCTAAGAATAGCAGCAGTGGAGCATAATTTTTTTTAGGTATACGTGAACCAAACAAGCATTAATAAATTCAATAATTAGCAAATTTTTTCCGAACATTGCTGCCTCATATTTAACGTTGGTTATCTATGTATTAATTAAACAATAAAGTGCCGAACGTTATAACATAGACATCAAAGAACATCAGTGTAAATTCGTTTGAATAATTGCACTTCTAACGTTATAGCACTTCTAATGTTACACGTGACTATTGTAGACAATGAAACAAACATTTGTCAAAGTGTTAGTTTACTCCCTAAATAGTAACATAAACTAGGACAAATAATCGCCTGCAGTGAACAATTCAAATAAGTATTGCGACAGAGCAAGGCTAGATTTAACACGAACAATTCTTGATGAATTCGAACATGCAAAACAATAAACTTAATCAAATTAAGCAGAACATTTGAACAAGAATTAAACTATGATAATTAATGTAGATGAGCTTAGAAGAACAAAATCGTGCCGAACGTTATGACATAGACATCAAAGAACATCAGTGTAAATTCGTTTGAATAATAGCCCTTCTAGAACACATGTCAGTCAGTTACTAAAGTCAGTATTTCACACATCATATCAGCCAATTATTAAAGCCAACTATATAAACAGACTCATTAAAGGCGACTTGTAAAACGTAAAGAATTATACATGTAGGCTAAGCAGTCAAGACGAAGTGTAGAATTCAGGAACAATACTAAAAGACTATACAATTACGATATTGCATATGTTTCCTGAATTGGCTGTCTTGTGTAATACACCATGTCTTCCTCTACACTTCAGTGGCAACACACAAATGTCTCATGTTTAAAACAATTGGCTGCATTGTGTAATACCTGCTTACGGCTTATAACAAAAACATGAATATTTAATCAAACTTGGATAAAATAACCGATATGTACCATCACATTGTATATACAGGTGTGGCAATATTTAAAGTAAATAAAACTATTGTTTTGCTTTAAACGAAGCTAGGCAAATAATAAAGAATGATGTACTTATAGAAAGGAAGCAAAACATGAAACATTCGACGTTCCACATACAATTCGTATCAGTAATAAAAAGTAAACTGTGCATTAATAGAACACATACATTAATGAGTGATACATTAGGTTATGAAAGCCATACGCCACAAGTACATTAGGTTATGAAAGCCATACGCCACAAGTACATTAGGTTATGAAAGCCATACGCCACTAGTACATTGGGTTATGGAGGCCATACGCCACTAGTACATTAGATTATGGAAGCCTTACGCCACTAGTGCATTAGGTTACGAAAGCCTTACGCCACAAGTACATTAGGTTATGAAAGCCATACGCCACTAGTACACTGGGTTATGGAGGCCATACGCCACTAGTACATTAGGTTATGGAAGCAATACGCCACTAGTGCATTAGGTTATGAAAGCCATACGCCACTAGTACATTAGGTTATGAAACCCATACCCCACTAGTACATTAGGTTATGAAAGCCATACGCCACTAGTACATTAGGTTATGAAAGCCATACGCCACTAGTACATTATGTTATGAAAGACATACGCCACAAGTACATTAGGTTATGAAACCCATATCCCACTAGTACATTAGGTTATGAAAGCCATACGCCACTAGTACATTAGGTTATGAAACCCATACGCCACTAGTACATTAGGTTTTGAAAGCCATACGCCACTAGTACATTAGGTTATGAAGGCCACCCATACCCCACTAGTACATTAGGTTATGAAGGCAATACGCCACTACATTAGGTTATGAAGGTCATACTCACTAGTACATTAGGTTATGAAGGCCATATGCCACTGGCACATTAGGTTATGAAGGCACATACATTACATTAGGTTATGAAGGCCGTACACCACTAGTACATTAGGTTATGAAGGCCATACGCTAGTTCAATAGGTTATGAAGGCATTAGTATATTACGTTATGAAGGCCATACGCCACTAGTTCATTAGGTTATGAAGGCACTAGGTTATGAAGGCCATACCCTACTAGTACATTAGGTTATGAAGGCAATACGCCACTAGTTCATTAGGTTATGAAGGCCATACAACACTAGTACATTAGGTTATTAGGTTATGAAGGCCATACGCCACTGGTTCATTAGGTTATGAAGGCCACATACCACTAGTACATTAGGTTATGAAGGCCGTACACCACTAGTACATTAGGTTATGAAGGCCATACGCCACTGGTTCAATAGGTTATGAAGGCCGTACACCACAAGTTCAGTAGGTTATTACGTATTACATTAGGAAGGCCATACGCCACTAGTACATTAGTTATGAAGACATTAGTACATTATGGTTATGAAACCCATACGCCACTAGTTCAAGCCATACGCCACTAGTTAGGTTATGAAACCCATACCCTACTGGTACATTAGGTTATGAAGGCCATACGCCACTAGTTCATTAGGTTATGAAGGCCATACGCCACTAGTACATTCGGTTATGAAGGCAATACGCCACTAGTACATTAAGTTATGAAGGCCATACACTAGTTCAGAGTTATGAAGGCCATACACCACTAGTACATTAGGTTATGAAGGCATAGACACTAGTACATTAGGTTATGAAGGCCATTCACCACTAGTACATTAGGTTATGAAGGTCATACGCCATTAGTTCATTAGGTTATGAAGGCCATACACCACTAGTACATTAGGTTATGAAGGCCGTACACCACTAGTACATTAGGTTATGAAGGACATACGCCACTGGCACATTAGGTTATGAAGGCCATACGCCACAAGTTCAGTAGGTTATGAAGACCATACGCCACTAGTACATTAGGTTATTAAGGCCATACGCCACTAGTACATTAGGTTATGAAGACAATACGCCACTAGTACATTAGGTTATGAAACCCATACGCCACTAGTGCATTAGGTTTCGAAAGCCATACGCCACTAGTACATTAGGTTATGAAACCCATACCCCACTAGTACATTAGGTTATGAAGGACATACGCCACTGGCACATTAGGTTATGAAGGCCATACGCCACTAGTACATTAGGTTATGAAAGCCATACGCCACTAGTACATTAGGTTATGAAGGCCATACGCCACTAGTACATTCGGTTATGAAGGCAATACGCCACTAGTACATTACGTTATGAAGGCCATACCCCACTAGTATATTAGGTTATGAAGGCTATACGCCACTAGTACATTACGTTATTAAGGCCATACGCCACTGGTACATTAGGTTATTAAGGCCATTCGCCACTAGTACATTAGGTTATGAAGGCTATACGACACTAGTACATTAGGTTTTGAAGGCCATACGTCATTAGTACATTAGGTTATGAAGGCCATACGCCACTAGTACATTAAGTTATGAAGGCCATACACCACTAGTATATTACGTTATGAAGGCCATACGACACTAGTATATTAGGTTTTAAAGGCCATACGCCACTGGTACATTAGGAGTAACAGAACCAGTCAATTAAATCATTAATGACACGTGCAACTGAAGCAGACGAACAGGTTCTCTCAATTGACAGTACATCAATATTTCACAGTCAATACGTCTACGTTAAACGCATAACATATTTCAACTATTGTTAAATTAAAAACCATATTTCAGAGCATGCTTCTTGCATACTTATAGAAAGTACTATTCGATAATTGAAAAACAGATCAAATCACACGTCTATTAAACTGTAAAAAAATTAAACAATGCAATATTCTAATGAACATTATGAAGAGAACAATGGGAGAACCATAACATATAATTTTTCACTCCCTCTCATATGTTACGTACTGGATCCGTTCAAACGAACTAATCAAATATCAGTTCGACTTCACAGAGTGACCTCACAGGTTCGTATCGTCACAAGACGCGCACAAACAAAAAGTCGCACGGTCGGTTGGTGCAGAGACAGTCGAAGGTACAGACAGTGGCGCCGTCTGCAGGCGCAGTAGTCCCCGTCAGGTGGCACCTTCGGTAGTAGCCGTTGAAGCCATCGTAGAGCGGCCGCACCTCCGTGTAGACGTGAACCTGGACAACATCAACATATCGTTTATAAATTGATAAACTGATAGACTAGCTGACGATTCACTTAGATCCTGAATGATTAGATACAGTGATATCAAAACGAAACTAAGGAATAGTGTGTGTGTGTGTGTGTGTGTGTGTGTGTGTGTGTGTGTGTGTGTGTGTGTGTGTGTGTGCGTGTGCGTGTGCATGTGCGCGAGCGTTTGCGTGTGCGTACGTGTGTGGCGTGTGTTTGTTTACGTGTGTACGTACGAATTGATATACTAGTTTACGATTCATATTTATCCAGAATTAGTAAATACAGTGATAGCAAATTCGTGCAGTCATCTCTATTAATGAAAACAATACTATGGAATAGTGCGTGTGTGGACATGTGTGAGGGTGCGTGCATATGTATGCGCGTGTGTGCGTTTTTATGCGTGTGTGGCGTATGTGAGCGCGTCATGTATTACTGTAAATCCATCAAATTAAAGTATGAATGATTATAAACTGACATCGTCCATCTTTAGAAGAAAAACATGCGGTTCGTTTGTACCTGACATATTTCTGTGCATTATCACCTACGTCGTCGGTGTTTAACCTTTTTGGAAATGTTGCCCATTGAGCTTACCAATAATTACCCCCTCACGGTTTTATGTTGAAACATGAAAAAGGAAATGGGAAATAAACAACATTCTTTTGTTTTATCCAAGTACTGTTTTATTCTCTTCATGTTAGATTCAGAGAAATGAATGAGAAAATAATTAATTCTAAGTGTCACTAGCCTTATCTTAGTTCAAATCAAACACATGACAAGTCATACGTTGCACTTGCAAGTGTCAGTGTGACGACTGGAACTGCTTCTTCGTGACCAGCTGTGAGATGCTAGGCTTTGTTACAGTTAGAGCACATCGCCAGCTAGCCTCACATTGACATGTGGTGGCAACTGGGATGAGGACTTTCAGGGCTTTGTCTGAGAAAATTGGATATCCCATACCAGTTTATGCCAGAAGGTAGACAGGTCAGAATCTTGAAAGTCTGCATTCAGCGTGTTGTCTTCTCGCAGGCCAAGGAACTCTGCTTTCGCCGTAACATCTTTGATGACTCCTTCTTGCACGGATAAAACGTCTAATAATCCATGTATTCTTTTCACGGCGTTCCAGATCAGGGAAGTGTCGACTGGTGGACTCTTCTGTGGAATGTAAGTGCTGCATGACATCGCCAGCGAAAGGACATTTCTCCTCGGTCCCCTCAAGCAGCGTTGTCAATTGGGAGAGGATGGAGACGGCCTGATCTCTTCGTTGGTAAAGCTGGAGGTTGCGCAGGAATCTGGCAACTTTCCGTTGTAGTGAGAGGTTCAGCTGATTGATCTCATCAAAATAAACTGCGAGGTAGGCCAGCTTTATAATTAATGTATCGTCCGTCATCTTCAAGTGGAATTCTAGTTCTTTAGCGGTTCTCCATCTTTCCAGAAACAAGGCGATTTCTTCTCTCAGTTCGAAAACGCGTAGAAAGACCTTCCCGGTGATAACCAGCAAACCTCGGTATGGAACACACAACACTTTGCCAATTCTGGAGTTCGTAGCACGGCCTGCACTGGATATGATTAACAATTTTAACAACCTCCGAGAAAACATTGACGAGATCAGGGGGAAGTGTTTTCATGCAGTGGGTGAATGTGTCGTGGAGAACAAAATGCTTCACGAAAGCTCGGAACCCAGAACGAATTCCTATCATCGATGTGCATATGCCAACTAACTTCGCCCACTCCAGCTCATTGTCAGCGACGAAATTCTCCATCATCGTAAAGACATCTTCTTCGCGGGTAGTGGTGGTTGGTCAACGGCTCAGATAACTCTTTCACCGAGTCAACTTTCATGAACCGAACATATAGAAGCAACAGTTCACAAGAGGCAACAACCGTCAATTCAACCAACTGAAGCACTTCTGCAACTACCTGTTCCAAAATGTCGTTGCTCATCTCTGAGATTCGACTTCGTACAGTTGTGTCCGAGTGATATAGAGTTCATATTTCTTGCTTGCTCATCACCAAGGACAAGTTTCGTTGCTTCATCAAGACATGGCTTGATAAGATTCTCCCCGATTGTGTGAAGTTTCTTACATGTTCTATCTATTTCGACAAGTGAGATATTATAACCATTTTCATTAAAGAGATGGTGAATGCCTCAAATTAAGCCCCTGATTTTCGTCGTAAAACGGTTGTTGTCAAAGTGTTGTTATTGAGTTATCTATATTGTATTAAATTGTGTACACGTTATATCAAATGTAAAGATAAGTTCTCATATAGCGCGGTATCAAGTCCTTGGGGTGCTAAAAGCGCTTTGCAATTTATGCCCTGGCAGATCAGTTCATTGCAACGCCAACTCGCATTATTCTTATTAAGATTATTCGTTTATATAAAATCATCACCATCCATAGCCACTTAAATTCCGATGGTCAAACCACAATGCTATATACTCCGCCCAACTCACTTTGCGACGTGCTGACCATCCCTATCAGTATCAAAGTCTGGAACGTGCGTCGCTGCATTGTACTCCAACCTTCCCGGGTCACGGTTGACTTGTTCTTTGAAGAGTGACTGCTATGGCGACAATCTCTGTTTCTACTGTCTCTGTCCCGGTCTCTACGTAGTCGATGTCTAAGACGTTTCTTTCTAGATTTTATTTTGTGAGGCCAGATAAAAAAGATCAGTGTATTTCTCCGTTTGCTCTGTCGACCCACTCCCGTCAGACCTCTACTACATCCAGATGCAGCTATTGCTAGCAAATATATTTAAAATATATGACTTGCCACTCCCAATAACCGCCACAGCAGCATCATCGTGGCAGATCAATGCCGCATAATTATGTTTGTTACGGCTCACTCAGTAGTCGTGCATTGCACACAATTTACACAATAGTCATATCCTTTAAAAATAAAAATTACATTTACGTTGTAAGGGCGGGCTGCATTTAATGTGTGAAATAATGATACATTCTAACTACTCAGGAAACACACACACACACACACACACACACACACACACACACACACACACACACACACACACACACACACACACACACACACACACACACACACACACACACACACACACACACACACACACACACACACACACACACACACACACACACACACACACACACACACACACACACACACACACACACACACACACACACACACACACACACACACACACACACACACACACACACACACACACACACACACACACACACACACACACAAACACACACACACACACACACATACACGCACAAACACAAGCATACACACACATACAAAAACACACACACGCACACACGCACGCACGCACGCACACAAACACACGCACAAACAAACACACGCTCACACACACACACACACACACACACACACACACACACACACACACACACACACACACACACACACACACACACACACACACACACACACACACACACACACACACACACACACACACACACACACACACACACGCATACACACACGCGCACACACACGCACACACACGCACACACTGCAGAATGTTTAAAAATAAAAATTAAACAACTGATATTTGTTATCTGACCTCTCAAAATAAAATCTAGAAAGAAACGTCTAGCTTCTTGAAAAAAATATTTAAACAAATAGTGAAACTCGTCCCTAATATCACTACAATCACATAAAATACCAACTCTCTCGCTCGCCTGCCAACTCCACTACACCGGCCTCGCTGAATTGGTAATCGATGAATGCACGTACGACATGTGGACAGTATTCTGCTTTTAGTGCTGCCCTCTGGAGAGTTGGATCCTAATTGAGGAAAAAGTAGAACAATACTTCGCGGAAGCTGGCGTGTTCGCCGTTGAAACCGGGTTAAGCTTCGATGCACGTATAATGCAATGATACGTTACAAATAACGTGCACACGACGACACACTTTCGGCAAAGTGGAACGCCAGCCGGGCGATGATAAAGTCTTCTCAATATGTGTGCCCCTCCATCACGCTGCAAATGCTACAATGTTGGCAACATCAAAAGACATATACCGGTAAATACAATAAACGCAAAACGTCATGAATATTCTAAACGCAGCAACGAGTTTGTGAAATATACTGTCTAAAATTGTAATTATTATCAAAGGTGATTCCTAAATTCCGTGCTGAGACTGCCGGTGTAAAATCTGAAGTAATGCAAACGAGGAATCTTCATTCAGAGACTGGTAGTCGTTTGAAATTCCTAGCCTGACATATGCAAACTCTACCAACATTCTTCAAAATAGAACTGATAAGACATGGGTTAATTATGAAAGGCTTATTAGCAGCCTTGCGAATGGCCATTATTTGTACGTGAAAGTATGTTTGGAGAAGGGACAGCGTGCGCAAAGCTGTGTACGTTCAAACCGGAGATTCAGATATGTTTCCCAGAATTAGTGTTGGGAATTGGTAAAATTTTCATAATTGATCACTGGTTTAGCTAACAGATAAATGATCAATCAATAACTGATAATAGCAATGAATCAATATATTTAATAAATATTACTGTTTATATTTATAATTATGTAGTAAGACGTACTTGTTCTGTGCCTTTGTCCCTTGGTCGGGATGGACGTACGGGTTCTGTGCTTTGTCCCTCGGCCAGGATGGACGTACGGGTTCTAGTTCCGCAGTGTTTCGCCAGCTTGTTCTGTCTTCTGATGTACGTAGCGGGGTTAGTAGACTTTATTATGCAGCCAGTTTTTCATATGTAGGCGCTGTCTTCTCTAGTCCTCCAGGACGATCATTTGGATGATCGACGCATTTATTATATCGTAAAAGACAAATGTGTCACCTGGCCGTTGTCTCCACAGTCGCCGTCTCGCAGAGTGACGTTGACGGTGAACGAGTTCTGTGATTGCAAGAGACTCATTCTGAGGACGAAATCTAACGGATTCGTTGATGACGTCACGACATCGCAAGTGCTTCTGTTGTCGTCGGTGAAGACGGCGCAGTCTCCGAAATCTGTAAAGCCGGTTGCTATGGCGACGGTCGCTGGATGGACGTTGATAATAACGTAGATTAATATACACATCGGATGTGGTTATGGCAGAACTTTACAAAATGTAATACATTTGGTTTATGTTGGATGCAGTGCTTGTGTCAGCTTCGTTAGCACGTATTGCTGCATCGTCGTAATAAAACATTCTGACCACCGAATATTGTTCATAGTTATGTAATACAAAACGCCATATTTCATTTATTTGACTGTTTCTTAGTACTTTAAGAAAGGTGACTTTCCTTGTCGCACAAAATGTAATGACTACAAAAATCCAATATGCAATCACCGTATTTAGACTGAGTAAACTTACAATAAACTTCCACTTCACATAGGGTCAAAATCCCATTTGTTTCATCATCTTTGCGGATTTGGATGAATACGTATCGCCATCTGGCGATTATGGCGCAATTCAGCATCTCAGTGGCGTTTGAGAATGGGCCGTTGTACTGAAGACAAACTTGATGAGGCGATTTGTCAGGACCATTTGTTGTGGTTGGCAATGTGTTTGTCACGCCGACCGTGAAGTCGTGAAGGCGTTCAGCTAAAACATTTATTAGTGCTCCATTTCGTTTGTATGTTGTATTAATCACCGGTCTGATTAACAAATAAATATCCTGGTATCATTCGATCTAATAACAGATGTATCAAAACAAGGAATTCATATCATCTGAGCAGAAACAACACAAATCGTTGCGACAAGTCTAATTCCTAGAAACACGTCGGCGAAGACAGGAAGTGGGACAAAGTACAAATGATTCAGTGTACAGTCACTCATGGAGTGGGATAAACTGACAAATCCACGTCTCAACAGGTCGATCTACCAGGGGTACTCTAGCACTTCTACCACCCCTGGCTAGCGAGGATGCCGTTGCCAAAACATTAAAAATATCTGGCAGATGGTACATATTGGTACTTACAGCAGCAGTCTAATCTGTTTGTGACTTGCACTTGTACAATAGGATGCTCTGCTCCCAGGTCTACTGCCCACCAGGGCGTTTTGCGAAGTCGAGAATGTGTGCATAAGTTCTCTGAATAGTTGCCATTCGCGTTGCCATCGACTGCCCGCCCCGCATATCCGTGATAGTCAGTTGAGCTCTGGTATGCCGGTTTGTGCAAGGCGATGTTCGTGTCCGCTGCATCACATGTACAAACACAATCATTCGGTAGTTCGTGTTTACCAAATTTCAGGATACACAACAATACCGCATGCATGCCTTGGTACTTGGTGCTGCCAATCAATATTTTGACTGCATCTTTCCAACTCTCGAATTTGCGACGTAAAATGGGAAGTCATAGTAACGTGTGGCGGCACCTTGCTGTTGTACAGCGAAGAAAAGGCGCACCACGCTTTCAACAATTGTATATATTTGTTCGCGTAGCGTTGTGGACAGTCTTAATATAACCCACCAAGTATTATTTGTCGTACACATCAAATTGTTTCATTACTTTCTGAAGAAAAATACGTGTACAGCAGTTTTCCAATAGCACCACCTTTTACATACTGTGATTGTAGCACCCTCACGCTTTGCAATATGTAGTTCAAATAACGCATGTTTCCCTATCATCGCCATGTTATTATTCACCTCCAAAATGGCACAAAGGGCGACGCTCGCAGCGCCCCCTTCAAAGATGCCTGGATGTGTAGACCATAGAATGTTTGTATGATATGCCACTACTCATAGACTGATTGCATTTCAGGCGACAAACTTTCACGAGTTCATCTACGACCGTTTATGGGCGTTTCAGTTTTATAGTTTCGAAATTCACTCCGGTATTACTCTTTCTACGAACAGTCTGATTTCCCTTTGTAGTTACTACGTACAACTGTCCGAAACGCTTCGCTAACATATTAACTCCTCGCCTTTCCTACGAACCTCTTTGTTAGAGCTTGTATATTCACCAGTTCTGCTCCGAGAGAGAATGCTTGTTTTGTGGGAGTGGGGCAGCATGGCAACGCAGACACACTAAGTTGAATACAACAACCACCATAACAAGCACGTTGTTGAGTACACGAACTGTCACCCACAATAGGGGGCGCCCTTCTTCGCATGCATGATTAATCCCCAATGTAGAGAGGTGTGCATACATCGATGATAATAACCGGCCAGTTGCCATTACAGCAGTTAGTCGACAGCATGGCGTTTACCTAATCAATAAACTCGTTCCATTGATAAGAATCGCACTGAACCGTTTGATTATAACGTGTTATTGATTTTGTAACGGGAATGTACAATGTTTTTCACTGTACAATTTATAAGTATGTCAATAATTGCCATGTAGCTATATTTGTATGTCCGAAAACGGTCTTACTTTTTTTTAAAAACATCATGAAATGGAAGATCATTGGTTTAACTCATTTTGTATGAATATTATTTTAGCCAACTCATATATTCAGGATAAATTTCAGGACACCCAATATTACCACATAATTATCCACGTACGCCTTGGTACTTGGTGCAGCCAGTCAATATTTTGACTGCACCTTTCCAACTCTCGAATTCGCGACGTAAAATTGGCAGTTATAGTAACATGTAGCGACGCGTTGCTCTTGTATAGCGCAGAAAAGGCGCATCACGCTTTCAACAATTGTACGTAATTGTTCGCGTAGCGTTGCGGGCAGTCTTAATATAATCCACTGTGAGTATTCTTTGACGTACACATCAGATTGTGTCACCACCTTTAACATACTGTGAATTAGCACCGTCATGAGTTGCGATATGTAGTAACGTCCAAAATAACGTGTTACTATTCATCTCCAAAATAGCACAAAAGGCGACGCTCGCAGCATCAAAGATGCCGGATGTATAGGTCAAAGAATGTTTGTATACTATGATACTCCTCATAGACGCTTTGCATTTGGGGCGTCAAAGTATCAGTACGCTTCCACGGCTGGGTCGCTTCAGTTTTCTGTTTTCGAAATTCCCCCGGGTATTACCCTTTCTACGAACGGTCGGATTACTCTTTGCAGGCCCGACCGAAACCCTAATAATTTTGGAGCCCGAGATGCAAAGCGTCTAGGATGAGTGGCATAAATTATCAATAAGAATACTCGTTCTATTGATAAGTATCGCACAGAAACGTTACTGTAATTGATTTTGTAACCTAATAGCTATGTCTATATGTCCGAAAACTGGCTTATTTGATTTAAGTTTCAAAGACATAATGAATTGGAAGGTAACAATACTAACATGAGTTCTACGGATATTATTTTCAACCTAACGATTAGTTATCAAAGCTAATAAATGTATTGTTGTACTGTCATGTAGTGATTGAGTGATTGACTGAGTATGTGAGTGAGTGAGTGAGTGAGTGAGTGAGTGAGGTAGTGAGTCAATGAGTCATTGAGTCAGTCAGTATCCAGTAAATATTCGCTTCTTGACATTAAAACATATGACGGTGATCGGTATACTGGGTAACCTGGTGATCTATGTTGTTTTGGTTCGAATTCCCGTTTCATAGAAATTATGTTTGCCTCTAAAATTGTGTTATCCTCTAAATGGACGTTACTGACTGAGGCTCTGAAAACATGAGCAGCACCACCTGGCGAAACATCACGACAGAGTTGACAATGACAACTGTCCCCGAGAGACTCACAAGCCTTTGTTGTACAAACGAATTGCTACAGTGTATACTAACACTGCATTGTAGAGCTCTATGAATAGTTAAACGATTTTCCGTCCTGAATTTATACCATGATCGCAAACAGTACTTCGATTTCGTGGTCAACTGGTACGTGCGCGCGTGCGTGCGTGCGTGCGTGCACGCGTGCGTGCGTGTTCTAAGCATTGTGTTTGCTTTTCGTTGATTCTTTACGTTGTGCTGGTTTTATCTGTATTGTTTGGATATGGATAGTTTTGAAATTTAATGGTTTCTCTGCAGTTTGTAGCAATATTTCACCTTTCACCGTTTGGTTTCATTACTTTGGTTTCAGGGTAGGCGCCTGCCTTAAATGCAATATACGGCTATTTTAATTAGCTAACGAACGACTGTTTAACCGAACATTATAATACTGAATTTATTAGTATTACACCATCTCATTTGGTTAATGGTCCATCCTCAATTCGATGGTATCCGCTGCAACATGCAAGCTCGTGTGTGTTTCTTTTGCATGTAGTTTTTGTGAAATCTTCAGACAAACTGTTAAATTACTTAATGTTTGGTCAAACATTAAGTGAAGCATTGAAGCCACGCATATGATTGGCGTTGACTCGCACACTGTTTACCATTTTGGATATCCACTATTTTGAGCCTTACCAGATCTAACGACTAAAATCAATTATTTTGTTTATGTTTTATAATCGTGATCTTTCATATAATAATAACATAACAATTTAGTTCTTATATAACGGATACTACAGAAGCGCTTTACAATAAAATGATATATACATTAATATGCACACACTTATAAAAATTATAAATTGTAAAAAATATCGTAGCAACTTATTTCAGTGTCACTGGTCATAAAACACTTTGAACAGGTGGGCTTTTAGCGTTCGTTTAAACGTCTGTAGATCCTTAGTGGAGCGGACATCAACAGGCAGCCGATTCCAGAGTGGGGTTGCCGAGGTCCCAAAGGCATGTCTCCCAATACACGCTTGGACACCTGTACACTTAGTATCAAGCACTGCGCCTTTCACCTTGACATATCATATAATGCAAAACATTGTCCATGAAGTAAACGATATAAATACAACTTTACGACATATACGATCAAGCACATCTTCAATTTCGAAGATGGAACATAATGGACGCTTTCTTGGTCCGTCAAATTCCATTTTTATACGATTTCTGAAGGTAAAAATATTACATCAATAAAAAATAAAAAGTTGTTTAACAGTACTGATGTAGACGGACTTTGAGGACCAAATATGCAGATGATTTGTGAATGTTGCCTTCAAATATATTGCCTTTAAACGGTTGTTATCTTCAGCAGCTGGGAATAAGTTGTCTCATTTCGTTTTCATGTATCCGATGGAACCGAAGATGACTTGGTTGTGAACATGTTCTATCTATTTCGATTTTTTTGAGCTTTACAGAAATTGTGTTTGTTTTTATTTAGTGAATAAAGAATGTCCCGTATGTTTCCTTGTTCGGATGCTGAGCTATTTTATATTATAGTTATTCAAACTGCATTAAACTAATTGCACAAGACGACATAGTGTGTCCACGGGTGTTAATATTCTATTTATGATGTCTAGCTATAACACTGATTGTTCTCTATTCCTATTATTCTGGGGTAACAATTGTTGTTTTCCTTTTTCCATTTACGTTTAGTCACCAGTTTCACCAAACGTTGCCATTTGGTTCGATGTTGTAAGCGAGCGTTTTTTCTTGTTGGCCCCCGAGACGCAAAACATCTAAGATGAATAGAATAACATACAATCAAACAAACAAATATACATACATGCATACATACATACATACATACATACATACATACATACATACATACATACATACATACATACATACATACATACATACATTATATACATACATACATACATACATACATGCGTACATACATACATACATACATACATACATACATACATGCATACATACATACATACATACTCACTGTGGATTATATTATGATATACTTTGTTAACCGTTCCCGCCATTGATGAAAATAAGTAGGCCGAATCGAGTTTGCCCACAAAGAGGTGCGCTTTGCCCCACACTACGTCAAGTTGAATTGTTGAATGGCGTTACTGGTTGAGCCAATGAATGTATGTGAGTCGCCACCTGACGAAGCATCACGACAGAGTTGACAATGGCAACTGACCCTGAAAGATTCACAAGACTTTATTTTAGAAACGTGTTGCTACAATGCATTTTAGCATTGCAGTTTTGCGATCCCTTAATAGTTAAAAAAAATCCATCAAGGGAAAGAAGACGAGGAAGACAGTGGAAGAGATGGACAAACAACATTGAGGAATGGACAGGAAAGATCTTTGTAGAAACCTAGAAACTAGTACACAACCGCCAATATTGCAGTCCACTTATGCAGCGTTCATTGGAGCAGCGCCCCTACAACCTACATCAAGCTGTTACGGGATCAGTAACAGTAACAGTAGTAACAGTTGAATGACAGAATTGATGACATCATCGGAAACAATTTACATAGTAATCCTGGACATTGGCACACGTTAATCTATTGGGTTTACTTTGCTCATGCTGTCCTATTTCACAATATTCCACTGTCACAATATTCCTGTCCTTGACAATAGTCATGTTCCTGGCTCAAATTACCCAATAGTCGTGTCTTTGGCACAAAATAAACTATTGTCGTTGCTTGCACACAATCATGCCAATAGTCGTGAACCTGGCACAAGTTAAAACTCCATCCTCAACTGATTTAGAATATCACAAATGTCCAAATACGTAGTTTGTGAATAGTTTATGTAACATCTGCAGTCGATTTAATAAAAACATGTCTATTTTTATTCAAATAATTGAAAGAATTGACTTCAGTTGTTCTGGTAAAGCTCAAAATAGTGAATATACCAAGCACTGTGTGGGTCAATGCAGATGATCGGCGTGTCTTCCACCCTTTCGCCGATCATGTGACAAAGTTACGAAATTTCACCAAGGGTGAAATTCTTTAGTTTTCAGCGTTTTTATTTTATAATAAATTAATATATGACAAAGTATTAAGTACTAATAAAAAAATCTACATCTAAATTGGCACAAGTGAGGTAGCTTGTTGCTTCATGTGTGTGATGTCAGTCATTCTGTCTTAGAGTGTTTTTATTGCCGATTTGCACACAGTGTGTCATTAAATTATTCAGAGTCTGCTCGGTCCTTTATATGTCAAAGAAAACACTTCACTGACGCTGTTCTAATGTAGCTTTTGCAGCGGACCAAGCTCATTTAGTTTCCCACAAATGGGTTGTGATCAATGTTAGTTATTGGAACTTGGAATATTTTGTCATGTTGCCTCCTCATCGGCCACTGAATAGTAACAAAGACGTGTTCTTCCTCTTTGCATCCTTGATAAAGGGGTGAGTCTAGTTCATTTACGGCAGCCTTCTCCATCCGCTTGTCAATCTGCTCTGCCTTCCTTACATACCTCTCCCTCCCTCCCTCCCTCCCTCCCTCCCTCCCTCCCTCCCTCCCTCCCTCCCTCCCTCCCTCCCTACCTCAGTTTTGGTCTGTCCCTTTTCCTTCGGCTGTTTCTTCGCCTCTTGATTCTTTGGTTGCCGACTCTCCTCAATACGCACCACGTGACCTGCCCACATCACCCAGCTTCTTACTATTCTTCCCGTTAAGTAGACTACACCCGTCTTGTTCCTCACCTCATTTATCCTCACTTCTAGTAGAGGTTAGCTATATAACTAACTTACTCATTCATCTTAATTTTTCTGGAGGTAAACTTGGTTGTTTCTCATTGATGTAGAAGTAGAAGTTAGCTATATAACTGATTTATTCGTTTGTCGCAATTATTCTGGAGTTAAACTTATAGTTGTGTTTCATTGATGATATTATAACCATTTTCATAAAAGAGATGATGAATGCCTCCTTGGGGGTGCTAAAAGCGTTTTGCAATTTATGCCCTGGCAGATCAGTTCATTGCAACGCCAACTGCATCTGGAATTTGTAGAGGTCTGACTGGAGCTAATGCTAGCAAATATATTAAAAATATATGATTTGCCACTCCCAATAACAGCCACAGCAGCATCGTCGTGGCATATCAATGCCGCATAATTATGTTTGTTACGGCACCCTCAGTAGTCGTGCATTGCACACAATTTACACAATAGTCCCATCCTTTAAAAATAAAAATGAAATTTACGTTGTAAGGGCGGGCTGCATTTAATGTGTCAAATAATGATACCTTCTTACTACTCAGGAAACACACACACACACACACACACACACACACACACACACACACACACACACACACACACACACACACACACACACACACACACACACACACACACACACACACACACACACACACACACACACACACACAAAAACACACACAAACAAACACACACACACAAACACACACACGCACACACACACGCACACACGCACGCGCACACACACACACACAAACACACGCACACACACGTACACACACACAAACACACGCAAACACACACGCACACACACGCACACAGTGCCAATATGGCATCACAAAATAAAATCTAGAAAGAAACGTCTAGCTTCTTGAAAAAGGATATTTAAACAAATAGTGAAACTCGTCCCTAATATTACTACAATCACATAAAAAATACCAACTCTCTCTCTCGCCTGCCAACTCCACTACACCGGCCGCGCTGAATTGGTAATCGATGAATACACGTACGACATGTGGACAGTATTCTGCTTTTAATGCTGCACTCTGGAGATTGGGATGCTATTTGAGGCAAAAGTAAAACAATACTTCGCGGCAGCTGGCGTGTTCATCATTGAAACCGGGTTACGCTTCGATGCACGTATAACGCAATGATGCGTGATAAATAACGAGCACACGACGACACACTTTCAGCAAATTGGAACGCCAGCCGGGCGATGATAAAGTCTTCCCAATATGTGTGCCCCTCTATCACGCTATAAATGCTACAATTACTGGCAAGTTTACACACAAGGTCCACTGAGGAAACAAATCCGCTAACATATTTTGGGTAGCCGTAAAACAAATGGTACAACATGTAATTCATCGAATATCAACCGGCGGTGATGTTACTTATGGGTCGTTGACACCACACACATGGGATTGCACAATAAAACATTCGTTTGCTTCATGTCAGAACGGTCGTGAATAAATGATCATGTTTAACATGGTTGTTAACAAAGAACGACTGTGGTTGTCGGGTCGTTTAGGCAGTTGCTTGGAGAACACGACGCAAGCCGGACGAACGTCTGTTGGTGGGTCATCTCAGTCGTGGGAGCGAACACAGTAAGACATCGACTACGTAGAGACCGGGACAGAGACAGTAGAAACAGAGACTGTCGCCGTAGCAGTCACTCTTCAACGAACAAGTCAACCGAGACCCGGGAAGGTTGGAGTACAATGCAGCGACGCACGTTCCAGACTTTGATACTGATAGCGCTGGTCATCACGTCGCAAGGTGAGTGGGGCGGAGTATATAGCATTGTGGTTTGACCATCGGACTTTAATACCAAAACAAACTTTTTAACAACAATCTTATTCAACATAGCACATTTGCGGCACAAAATAATAATCACAAACACATATATGAAACAATCCGGAAGAATAGAAAGAAGCCGGATAATGTGCAGGTAACTTAGAGCGGAAGCCCTCCCAAAAATGGAAGACCACAAATAAGATGGGAGGACGGCGTAAAGAGGTTCGAATGAAACGCGAGGAGGATGACAGTTAATTTGCCACTGAATATAATCAATTTGCTCTGACCTGAAGTGATTCTATTAAGCGAAGTAAACTGTAATGCGAAACACAAAGGTAAAACGAAACAAAGAAAAGTAACCTAACTCAAAAATATCAAATAAACTGGAAACAAATAAAAGGCTTGCCAAACAGAATAATTTCCATGAAATCGAATTACTCCCCGAAATCTTTGCCCATTCCAATTAATATCTCAGGACTCCTCGAATAGACGGTAATGGTGGCACATACAGCCAGATTTGCCGTCAATTCACCACTGTGTATAACCAATATAAACAAAACTTGGTCGCGATGTTCGTCAATAATTCACACGCCAACTGGCCACGAATACAGTCAGCGCAACAGAACTAGTCGTTTAACTATTCAAACAACAACGCCAGATAAACTGCAACAATGGTGTCCTGATCTCGGTCTTGTAAACACGTTCTGAATCTGATTACAAAGGACACGACAACAGGGTAATTTGTGTACGAAGCAAAGAAAATAGTTTAAAGGTTCCATTGCATTGTTCTGACACGTCTGAATTGACAGGTTCATCCGCAATTCGATTTGTTCGCTAGTTTCATTTCAAATTAATTTTGCGAAAAATCAAACCTACCTAATATCTACTTGAACAGGCCAGCTCGTTTGTACTGTGTATGTAGTTTTTTTGTGTGTGAAATCATAAGACAAGCTATAATATTAGTTAATGCTTTGTCAAACATTATTTTATAATAACATTAAAACGCTGAAAACTCATGAATTTAACTATTGCTGAAATTTCGTAACATTGTCCTGTGATCGACGAGAGGATGGAATGCACGCCCATCGTCCGCACTGAACCGCACAGTGATTTGTATATCCACTATTTTGAGCCTTGCCAGATCTAACGACTAAAGTAAATTCTTTCGATGATTTGAATGAAAATGGGCATATTTTTATTAAATCGGACGCAGATGTTACATAAACTATTCACACACTACGTATTTGGACATTTGTGATATTCTAAATCAGTTGAGGATGGAGTTTTAACATTTTTTAAGTCTACTTGGTTACTTGCGTGCAAGTATCGACACTAGTTTATTGTGTGCCAAAGACACGACTGTTGGGTAAATTTTATCAAGGACAGGAATATTGTGGCAGTAGAATATTGTGAAAATATGCTAGCATGAGCAAAGCAAACCCAATAGTTTAACGTATGCCAAGAACAGGAATATTATTTAAATTGTAGCAACACGTTTGTAAACCAAAGTTTTTGATTGTGCCAGAATCGATTGCCATTGTCAAATCTGTCGTGATGTTTCTTCAGGTGGGGATGTTCATATATTCAATATCTCAGCCAGGAACGGCATTGAACATTTCATGATTCGTTAGAAATCAACGTAAATAATATTGCAAAACACGCACCCGTTTATACGCAAACGCGATTCGGCCTGTATGAATGAATGTATGTATGTATGTATGTATGTATGTATGTATGTATGTATGTATGTATGTATGCATGTATGTATGTATGTATGTATGTATGTATGTATGCATGTATGCATGTATGTATGCATGTATGCATGTATGCATGTATGCATGTATGTATGCATGTATGCATGTATGTATGTATGTATGTATGTATGTATGTATGTATGTATGTATGTATGTATGCATGTATGCATGTATGCATGTATGTATGTATGTATGTATGTATGTATGTATGTATGTATGCATGTATGTATGCATGTATGTATGTATGTATGTATGTATGTATGTATGTATGTATGTATGTATGCATGCATGTATGCATGCATGCATGTATGTATGTATGTATGTATGTATGTATGTATGTATGTATGTATGTATGTATGTATGTATGTATATATGTATGTATGTATGTATGTATGTATGTATGTATGTATGTAGGTATGTATGTATGTATGTATGTATGTATGTGTGTATGTATGCTTGAATGTATGTATGTTTGAATGCTATGCTACTTCTCTTAAAAGTTTTGCATCTCGGGCCCCACATTTTCGGGGGTTCATTTACGATCCCACGGTCGACTCTTCTCAATTTAATTTGTTCGAAATTCACCCGCTACAACCCTTTCGACGAATAATTGGCTTTCTCTATGTAGTCATTGGTCATGAATATTATAAACGCTGTGCGAACAATTTCGTACAATTTTTTTGCCATTTCTTTCGTCATATACAAGGGAAATGCATCGCTACACGGTACAATGACTGCCAATGTTAAGTCGGAATCTCGATAGGTATTACCTGGCGGTTTAACCGGGAGAACGAGAGAGTCAGCGGTGGAAGAGTAGAAGTCTGTAATAACAGACCATGCAGACAGAAACAATTACATCATAGACTGGGAGGGAGCAAAGATTAGACAGAGAGAGAGAGAAAGAGAGAGATAGAGAGATAGATAGATAGAGAGAGAGAGAGAGAGAGAGAGAGAGAGAGAGAGAGAGAGAGAGAGAGAGAGAGAGAGAGAGAGAGAGAGAGAGAGACAGAACAACAGAAGAAAAAGATGGTTAAAAGATTCAATACAATAATAATAATAATATATAACATAGTTATATTGCGCTAAAATCCTACGGAGACCCAAGCTCAGCAGCCCAACAAAACAAGATGGAATAAGCAGTTCATAATAGATAAGCAATTCCAGCTATAAACAGTTGGATTGGTCCGCTGGGGAGCTATGGAAGACAAACTAGTTTAAACAGATGGGTTCCACAGAGTCTGTGCAACAACTGAAAACGCTCTAGCCACAACACTTGTCTTAAGACTGGGAACAAAAAGTAGAATAGACTTAGGTATATCGAAACTGTCTGAGCTGTCTTGCAGGAGTGAGCAGTGGATGTAAAGATGCTGGTTGCTAGAATGAAAGTCCTTGTTAGGTAAAGGTACAAATCTTAAAAATAATGCGATATCGGACAGGGAGCCAATGCAATTATTTAAGATGTGGTGCTGAGTAAGAGAAACGAGACCGGGTAACAAACCTTGCCAAGCAATTTTGGACACGTTAAAGTTTCAAGATGTCCCTAGGAGCAATATTATAATAAGGGGAATTGCAATAGTCAAGTCTACTGCCAAAAAGAGTAGTTGCAATAATTTTGGCACCAGCAAAGCACATATACCGGTGAATACGACGAAGGTCATGAATACTATAAATGCAGCAACGACAAGTTTGTGAAATATGTTGTCTAAAATTTTAATTATTATCAAAGGTGATTCCTAAATTCCGTGCTGAGATGGCCGGTGTGAAATTCTGAAGTAATGCAAAAGAGGAATCTTCATTCAGAGAATGGTAGTCGTTTGAAATTCCTTGCCTGCCTATATTATATATGCAAACTCTACTAACGTTCTTCAAAATAGAACTGATGAGACATGGGTTAATTATAAAAGGCTTATTATCAGCCTTGCTAATGCCCATTATTTGTACGTTAAAGTATATTTAGAGAAATGACAGCGTGCGCAAAGTTGTGTACGTTCAAACCGGAGATTAAGATATGTTTATCAGAATTAGTGTTGGGAATTGGCAATATTGTCATAATCGATCACTGGCACGACACACACACACACACACACACACACACACACACACACACACACACACACACACACACACACACACACACACACACACACACACACACACACACACACACACACACACACACACACACACACACACACACACACACACACACACACACACACACACACACACACACACACACACACACACACACACACACACACACACACACACACACACACACACACACACACACACACACACACATATATATATATATATATATATATATATATATATATATATATATATATATATATATATATATATATATATATATATATATATATATATATATATATATATATATATATATAAATATAAATTTGCTTTGTATGGCTTCAAAAATTAAACAACTGATCTTAGTTTTTGGCTTCACAAAATAAAATCTAGAAAGAAATGTTTATCTTCTTTAAAAAAGTACGTTTAAACAAATTATCAATGTCGTCGCATTAATGAAATAATAACACAAATATATATCGTCTTGTATTAATGTTGAATGGTCGAAGGGAAGGCAATGTGACAAACTATTTCCAGGAGCCGTAGATATCTTCTTAAGAAAGCTATGCTAACTTGTTCCGTTGGAAATGCGATAGCTGAACAGCTGAACATCAATGTAGTTATTTCTTTGAATATCATTGACATAATTATGATAGACAGAGAACATTCACGGTCGTCCGGCATGGACGTACGGGTTCTGTGCCATTGTCCGTTGGCCGGGATGGACGTACGGGTTCTGTTCCTTTGATCCTTGGCCGGGATGGACGTACGGGTTATGTGCCTTTGTCCCTTGGCCAGGATGGAAGTACTTGTTCTGTGAGTTTGTCCGTAGGCCGGGATGGACGTACGGGTTCTAGTTCCACAGTGTTTCGCCAGCTTGTTCTGTCTTCTGTTGTACGTAGCGGGAATAGTAGACTTTATTATGCAGCCAGTTTTTCATATGTAGGCGCTGTCTTCTCTAGTCCTCCAGGACAAGGGTTGGGTAAAAGTAATACCCATAAGAAACGGGTTAATACATTGATCTTCCATTTTTTTAATAAAAAAATTCTGCAGCCAGTTTTTCATATGTAGGCGCTGTCCTCTCTTGTCACCCAAGGCAAGGGTTGGTTAAATGTAATACACATATTTTTTAAATAAACAGATTGCCTGTTTTTAGACATATAAATACCATGATAATTATTGACGTACACAAATTCATACAATGAAAATCTTTTATTGAGTTACATTTTTTAATATAGTGTTGTTTCAATTCAACATGTTTTTAAATAAAAAATAAGACCGTTTTTGGGCGTATAAATATTGCTACATGACAATTATTGAGATATCGATAAATTGTACAATTATAATCGCTGTGCAGTGCCGTTAGAAAATAAATATAATATTATAATAAAACGCTTCAGTGCGATTCTTATTAATGGAACGTGTTTATTGATCAGGTAAACGCGGAGCTGCGAGTAATTGCAAAGAAATGCGATGACGCGACAATTGGGACGATGGGGAAGTTCGAATATTATTGGAGGTGTGGGGAGATGATCGTGTGCAGGCCGATTTGGAAGGAACCAGCCAAAATATAACAATTTATATCGGGCACAACGTTTTCTGCGTGAAGCTGACATCGTTAACAATGACAGTTGCATGGGGGTAACGGTATCGTCGGCCATTTTGTTATGCTAGCTTGCGCATGTGCGCATACCAACTTCCTCCTTAAAACGGTTTAGCTATTGCACGTGTGAACTTTCAAACGATTTAGATAAATCGTTTTAATTATGTAGGTGTGAATGCAGAATGTGTAACATCCGTAGTCGATTTAATAAAAATTGCCTATTTTATTCACATCATCAAAGAATTGACAATAGTCGTTAGATATGGTAAGGCTCAAAATACTGGATATCCAAAATGGTAAACACTTCGCGGATCATTGTTGATCTTGGTGACTTCCATCATCTCGCCGATCACGTGACAATATTATAAACTTTCAACAAGATTGCAATTCGTGAGTTTTCAGCGTTTCCATTTTAATTTTAATTAATATTTGACCAAACATTAAGTAATGTAATAGTTTGTATGATTATTTCTCCCAAAAACTATATACTAAAGTTGCTAAAACAAGCTATCATTTTGCAGTGGATACTATGTAGGTTTGATAAAAAAAAAATATTTGAAATCCATTTCCATTAAAACCAAATTATTATTATTATTGAGTCGAAAGTTAGACACCATTTATTACTCCACTAACTTTATCTAAATCAGTTTTTATGATTTCACAGTCACATGTTTTGTTTTGATTGCTTTGAATAATTTTGTGTCATCGACAAGCATGTATACATTACTATTACTATTAACTGTCTCTGGTATATCATTTATATAACTTAAAAGAGAATAAGTCCCATTATTTATCCTTCCTCAACACCACCGATGACATCAAACTTATTTAGGATACCTGACCATAATTCGCATTTTTTATCCGACAGAAAAATCAGTTGTCAATTTTAAAACTTTGCATTTTATTCCAAAAGTAGATCGTTTCTACAACAACCCATTTTTCGGGACTTTGTCAAAGCTTTTCGAAATTCCTAAAGCAATAATATCAACACTCCCTGATTCACATATTCTGTGCAACTTTCAAAAGTTTCTAAAAAATTTTTTTAGAATAATTTGAATAACCGTGTTGATCTGGGGTATGTAAATTATTTTCTAATAAATGTGCTAAGATTGCATCTCTCACACAAGATTCCATCAGTTTGCTGGCTAGACAAGTTAAAATCACTGGTCTATTATTGCAAGCCATAGACAGAGATCCTGTCTTAAATAAATATTTTTATGTCCGATCTATTGGTACAAAGCTACTAATCAAAGATTCAGTGAATATTACAAACAATGGCTTAACTAAATCCAGCACAATTCTTCAATATGTTTGGATATATGCCATCATCTGATCCACAATTAACATTATATATATATATATATATATATATATATATATATATATATATATATATATATATATATAATACACACACACACACACACACACACACACACACACACACACACACACACACACACACACACACACACACACACACCTAACTCACTAAATGTAATCTCGATAATTAAAATTCTTTCTGGACATCTATTTTCAAACCGTGCGAATACTGATATGTTGTGGTTGCACCGTCTTCGGTACTTAAATGTGCACGTCTTCCTGAAATCATGCATAGCTATAGAATGCATAGCTAACTAAAGCAGTATGACAACTTGAGAGAAATTAATAATTCTCCTCTGGGACAGTGAATGAATAGAGCACATTAGCTTGTAGTATATTTAAAATAAAATTTACAGTTATTTGATGAAGGCAGGCTAGAAATAAACACCAAATGGACTTCGATAAGCCAATAGCTTCCTTGTCAACTTAACATCTGAAGCTTATCGCTTCGAGTGGCAATCTTGTTCAGTCGTGTTAGATCAATTAACAATTCGATGCCGCGCGTATATTTGGGTGTGCGTGCGTGTTTGTGTTCATCTCTGTGTGTGTTCACTTGTACTTGTTGGTGTGATGCAGCGAACACCAACATCGCTTTGAAAAAGCCGGCCTACCAGATCTCGCATGTTTATCAACAATACGCGAGCCTAGCGGTCGATGGCAACTCGGCTGGCGTATGGGCCACATGCAGTCACACAGGTAGATTTAATATCAATCCATGGTGGACGGTCGATTTGGGGAATGTGCATCCTGTTGTTCAAGTACGAGTCACGAACTACCTTAATCACCGTGAGTATCACTCTATATCAATTGACAGCGCCACACGTCTCACGTGTTGTTCACGCGAACATAGAAGGTTTGATAACGTTTAGGAGACATAGGTATCTGTACGTGGAAGGTGTAAGTGTACAGTTGAATTGTGCTATAGATGTTTTCCATGGTGTATTTATTTTTTATATTTAACTAGTTTCTACAACACATGTGGAGTAAGTCGTTGTATTTGATCAAAAGCTATCATAAATCACACGACACACATACGTAAATAAGTCCTGTCTAGTCGCAACGTTTTCAATTGTTTCTTCGTAGTTTAGATTATATAGATATATATATATATATATATATATATATATATATATATATATATATATATATATATATATATATATATATATATATATATATATATATATATATATATATATATGAAATATATATATATGATATATGAAATTTTGAATTGTTTCTGCGTAGATTATGTTAACTGTTGGTCTTGATTCACATATCATTAATTAGAATTATGTCGGGACAATATGAAATGGAACATAAATGTATGTTTTAGCTAAACGCCTTCACGACTTCACGATCGCCGTGACAAACACATTGGCAACCAAAACAACTGGTCCTGAGAAATTGCCACATCAAGTTTGTCTCGAATACAACGGTCAATTTCCAACAACCTCCGAGATGCTGAATTGCACCACAGTCGCCAGAGGGCGATACTTGTTCGTCCAGTTCCGCTAACATGCCGGATATCTGTCGCTATGTGAAGTGGAAGTGTATTGTAAGTTTATCAATTCGAAATCCAATAGGGTGGTCTTAGTTATTGCGCTTGGCACAATATGAAAAGTCTACTTCATGAAAATAAGAAGCAGTTAAATGTATTAAAAATTAAATGTGTAAGTTTACAGGTTTTCCACTCAGTTGATCCACTTTACTCACAATGTTTCATATAATGATAGATCGATATATCCCGATGAAATTTATAGATGTAGGGTCCTCTACATCAATCATATGAAGGACATTTTTTAAATGTCTACTAATGCCACAATCCAAATTAATTTGAAACGTCATTAACTACGATGCGTGTATTACTCTGATAAACAGTAAACCGTTTTAAAATTAAATTTGAAGATTTACGTTTTTGTATTTTTAATATTCTTAGTTATTACGTATGGCGCATTATAAAAAGTCAGCTTCCTAAAAATAAGAAACTGTTAAATGTATTAAAATGAAATGTGCAGGTTAACTCTTAGACATACATTTTCAACTCAGACGATCGATTTTAACTATGTTCTTAAACGTTGCCTACCGTGTTTTCTTACAATGATATGTCGATATAGTTCTATGAAGCTTATAAATGTAGGGTCCTCTACATAGATCAAATGAATGACATTTACAACATGTCTACCAATGCCACAATCCAAATTAGTTTTGAAACGTAATTGGCTATGATGTGCGCATTACTACACAGATAAAGAGTAAACTATTTTAAAATAAAATTTTTAGATTTAGGTTTATAATAAATTTTCTATTTAGCTGCCCTATTTTAAATGTTTTTAAGAGGCATTTTCTTATTTCGAATCATCGATATGTATTAATGAAACTGATGAAAGTCGAATATTCTGTACGAATAAGATAAATGACAGCTTCTAAATGTATTTTTTTGTAAGCCATTGATCGGCTAACGTTGCTTACGAAGTGACTCCAGTCTGTTTTATGAATAGTAACATAAAACATGAGAGCGTCAAATTTTTTTATGATATATGACATATATATTAATATTTGCTGTTGTTAACGTCCATCCAGCGACCGTCGCCATTGCAACAGGTTTCACTGAATTCGGAGACTGCGCCGTCTTCACAGACAATAAGAGAAACACTTGCGATGTCGTGACGTCATCAACGAATCCGCTGGATTTCGTCCTCAGAATGAGTCTCTTGCAGTCACAGAACTCGTTCACCGTCAACGTCATTCTGCGAGACGGCGACTGTGGAGACAACGGCCAGGTGACACATCCGTCTTTTACGACACAATAACAGCTTAGATCATCCAACTGTCTAAAGTATGCATGCGTGCGTGCGTGCGTGCGTGCGTGCATGCGTGCGTGAGTGCGCGCATACAGAACATCAGTTCGCCAGCCGAGCCGTACAAATAATCAATAAATAAGTTCGAACGATTCCGTAAGATTCATTTTCGATCCCAGACTGCAGTCATCTTGCACACTTTTAAAATGTATCCTGCATAGTTTGAACGAAACTACGGTGTGAACAAGTAGTTTCTCCAACACACACGCACGCGCGTGTACAAGATTTAACAAGATTTGCCATCAAAGCCAAAGGCCCAGATGGCAAGTGGACAAGGAAGCCATAGGCTTATCGAGAGTCCAACAATGTTCATCTACTTATAACCCGCCCTCATGAGATATGTGTCTACCTTATTTTTAAACATATTCACGCTGCTAGCAGTTACAAAATCTGTAGACAATTTGTTCCATTCATTTATTGTCCTCTGTGAGAACGAGTGCTTCCTGATGTCCAATCTACATTGATCCTTTACTAATTTTACCTCATGTCCTCTAGTTCTGCTATCCTTCTTGAGTGAGAAAAACATATTTCTATCAATATTTTCATACCCATTCAATATCTTAAAAACTTAAATCTGATCTCCTCTTAACCTCGTTGTCTCTAGAGTTGTTAAACCACATTCTTTCAGGCGTTCTTCATAACTAAGGTCTCTCAGTTCTGGAATAATTTTAGTTGCTCTCCTTTGTATGCGTTCAAGCGTATCTATATCCTTCTTACGATATGGTCTCCATGCTTGTATACAGTATTCTAAATGAGGTCTAACTATTGCTTTATAAAAAGGTATAATTAACTTTTTCCCTTGTATGTTATGTTTCTTCTAATCTATCCAAGAATTTGATTACCCTTTGAAGCTGCAATACCACACTGCTCTGAAACTTTCATATCAGCGCTTATTGTAACTTCTAAGTCCTTTTCTTTTACAGTAGTACCCAGAACAGTATCTCCCATTTTATAGTTTACATTCAAGTTCCCATGTCCTGTATGTAGGCATTTACATTTCCCAAAATTGAACAACATCTGCCATTTCTCAGACCATTTCACTAATCTGTCTAGATCGTTTTGTAAATGTTGTTTATCACCATCAGTATTAACTTTTCTAAATAGTTTTGTGTCATCCGCTAATTTCAGTACGTTACTTGTTATACTGTCGTCCAAGTCATTGATATAAATTAAGAATAATATAGGTCCTAATACTGATCCTTGAGGTACCCCCCCTAAAAACCGATTTCCAATTTGAAACTTCTCCATCTACTATAACTCGTTGTCTTCTGTCAGTCAGCCAGTGTTCTATCCAGTCAGTTATGCTATCCCCGATACCATGGGCTTTTAATTTAAGTAGTAATATTTGATGTGGCACTTTGTCAAAAGCTTTCTGAAAATCTAAGTAGATAATATCTACTGGCGATCCCACGTCTATCCACTTAGTGATTTCTTCCAAAAAACATAACATATTTGTTAAGCATGACCTCGCTTTAAGGAATCCATGTTGAGATGAATTTAATAATTTATGCTTAATGAGAAAGTCCACCATATGGTCTTTAATTAACCGTTCTAATAATTTACAAATCACTGACGTTAAACTCACTGGTCTGTAATTATCTGACTTATTTCTCGAACCCTTTTTAAATAATGGTATGATGTTTGCTTCTTTCCATTCAAACGGAACAACTCCCTCTTTTAATGACAAGTTGAATACTCTTGCAAGTGGTGTACTGATTTGTTCTACTGTTTCCATTAGTAATTTTGGAGGAATCCCATCCACTCCCGGTGATTTGTTATCCTTCACTGCCTTTATTTTCTTAGCTACCAATTCTGGAGTTACAACTAACGGACCTAAATGGTCAAATTTAGCCCCCTGAAATTTAGCATCAGCAACTGGTAATGAACTAATATCTTCTTTGGTAAACACTGAACTGAAGTAACCATTTAGGTCTTCCGCCATTACAAACCCCTGTGATATTATATTTCCAGCACTGTCTTGTAGAGGTCCAACCTTGTCTTGTACGTTTTGTTTACTCCTGACATATGCATAAAAACTCTTGCTTTCATTTTTTAAGTTACATGCTAGTTTTTGCTCTTAGCTTCTTTTAGATTGTCTAATTTCAGTTGTAGCTGCATTAAGTGCCTCTTTGTATTTTGCATAGTCTTCTTCCTTTCTAGTACGCCTATAAACCCTCCACATAGTTTGTTTTAGCATTATTTTTCTAATAGCCTCTTTTGACAAGTGTTTCTTTCTACACCGTTTTCCTTATTTTTGGAAGGGAACAAATTTATCGATGATACTCTCAATTTCATATTTTAGAATATTCCAACATTCAATTGCGGTCTTATTCATCAGCATGTTATTCCAATCTAGCTTTGCTAAATATTTTCTCATATCTTTGTAGTTAACGTTGTGGAAGTTTCTCTTGTACGTTTTCTTATTTTTACTTTCTGATTTTACATTGATGTCAAAATGTATTTGATTATGGTCACTATTACCCAATGGTTCAAATATTTTACATTGTTCATTAATTCTTTTTGTGATGACAAAACTATATCTAATACATTTTCTCCCTGGTTGGTTCTAGTACGTACTGAGTAAGAAAGCTATCCTGGATTAAAAATAGAAATTGTACAATCCCTGTACTCTCTAGAGAATTCCATTGTATGTGTCCATGGTTAAAATTTCCCATTATGATACATTCTCCTTTACTAACTTCCTTTATAGCGTTTTTTATTTTTCTGTTGTCCTCTTCGTTTATGTTTGGACTTCGGTAAACTAATCCAACAGTTAATTTTGAATTTCCTGAAACAATTTTGCACCAAACAGCTTCATCGCAATCTGCTTCCCTTTCTAGTTTTATTTCATAAGCCTGAATAGATTCTTTAACATATAAAATAACTCCCCCGCCCCTTCTTCCATCTTTCCTAAACATTACATATTCTGTCAGTCCTATTTCAACATCTGTTATATCTATGTTGGCCCATGATTCAGTTATACCAATTATGTGAGGGTCAATATCTTCTACCATAATGTTTAATTCGTTTTTCTTATTTACTATGCTCCTTGCATTTAAACATACGCATCTATAACCTTTTTCAGAGATGTTTTTCGGATGATTTGATATTGGTTTATCTGTGCTAGTGGCCTCTTGTTCTGCTTGAGACACCTCTAAGTAACCTCCCTGCACTTCTAGTTTAAAGAATGTTTACTTCCAAAAATATTTGTCATTGTACCCAAGTCACTATCTACGGCTGCTGAAAGTTTGTCCGCGAATACTGCCGCCCCCTTTCCACTTAAATGAAGCCCATCCTTCATGTACATGTCAGCCCTCCCAACAAAACTTCCCCATAAATCCACAAATCCAACTTCCTCTTCCATACATGACATCTGGACTAACATGTTTATTGCCATCCCCCGACAATTTCGATATTTGTGACCCCTCCTGCCCATTACAGGTAAAATCCCTGACAGTATTACCTGCTCAACCCGCGTCTGTTTTAGTGTTCTGACCAACTGCCTATATTTCCTAACTACGGCAGTTGTACCCTCCCTCTCTACGTTATTTGTCCCTACATGTACTAAAACAGATCCACCCTTACCCGGGCCTACGATGTTTTTTACCCTCTCAGTTGTCGATTCTATTTTGGCTCCAGGCACGCAGACCACCACATCATCTCCCTTGTTTAAGACTCTATCGGTCTTCCTAACTATCGAATCCCCCACAAACACTCTCGCTCTCTTCCTCACCCCCTCTATCACTGCTGCAGAATAACTCTTCCGTTCGATCCCTTCCGTCACATTCTGTCCTGACCCCTGCCCTCCTGTCTCCTTCGCTCCTGTCTCCCCCACTTCCCACTCCTTTGCTCTTGTCTCTCCCACTCCCCTCTTCTTCACTCCGGCTATTTTCTCTCCCGTCTCCCCCACTCCCTTATCCTTCCCTCCTGTCTCCCCTGCTCCCCTCTCCTTCACTCCGGTTGTCTTCCATCTCGTCTCCCCCACTCCCTTCTCCTTCCCTCCTGTCTCCCCTGCTCCCCTCTCTTTCGCTCCGGTTGTCTTCCCTCCCGTTCCTTTCCTTCCCGTCTCCTTACGTCCTGTCTCCCTACTACCTGTCACCTTCCCTCCTCTCAGCTTCCTCCCAGGCTGCGGTGAGTTTTCTCTAGCATCTCTTGTGTCTTTCCCCACTTTATCATCTACTGTTCCCCCACCGGAATTACTGGAACAACCTCCCTGTTCCCTTCCCACCATTGCCACAACGAGCAGCCTCAGCTCCACCTCTAGTTCCTTCATCTTCGTACATCCCCTACACTCAAAACTAAAACTATCTGCCTGGACCTCAGCCCAGGACTTCTCGCACCTAGACTTGACGAAGTCCACCCAGTTACTGCAACTGCCACAAATTAAGTGCCTTGTGGCCTTTAACTGCCGTTTGCACGGCGCCATCATACAATTTAGTTTTAATTAGTTTGCTACGTTAGCCTTGAATAAGGCTGTTTTTGTGATCAAAAGAACACTTTAGGCTAATATACTTGCTAACTGTGTCTTCTATTAACCTCGCATGAGAAAAAACCCTGCCACCTAGCGAATATGGAGAACACTGTGTAATAAAACAACGAAGTCAGTGTGTACTAATTTACGCTAAAATCCTGCTGTTAATTCCTTTTGACCGAAAACGTTTACTACCACTATGTCAGATATTACCTTTTTTTGTAATTTAAGTAAATAAATCACTTTATCTTATATACATATTAGCCAATGTAAACGATAGCTCGATGCACGGGTTGAATTCACGACCTGTAAACAAACTCCCTTTTATCACTCGTTGAGTTTGAATCCGGGAAAAAATACTACCTCTGTTAACAACAAAGGTTTCTTAATATATGTCTACAAGAAGTTGGTGAACACTATATTTATAATACTAATACTTATTCTAATCAATATTCCAATGTTACTGACTATTCACTATGCTATCTCAATTTACGAATGGTAAACACCCTATTAACGCTCGCTGAATTCCCTGACAGAATCCGAAACTAACTTACTCTAAAATACTCCCTCTGACTAATAATTAACAAAACCTGTTTCCTAATATATGTCTACAATACGTTTGTGTATAATATCTATGCAATATTAATACTTATTCTATTTGATTACCGCCTTTTTCTGTAAATGATCTACACCAAATTCTAGTCGCTGCACCAAGTCCAAGTAGCCGGAAGTTGCTATTAAATTATGTACACACACGCGCTAACACGCACACGCACGCACGCTCACACGCACGCGCGTGTACACACACACGCTCACACACGCACACACTCAGGCACGCACACACGTTATTTCTATTTATTAAAAAAAATGTTTCCCATTATTATGGATGACTATACGTTTTCGATGTCACTATATCAACTGATTGGGGATAAATATGATACTTGAGCTAGTTTAACAGTTGATGCGCGTCTCGTGAATGACATGTTGATGTTGTCCAGGTTCACGTCTACACGGAGGTGCGGCCGCTCTACGACGGCTTCAACGGCTACTACCGGAGGTGCCACCTGACGGCGACTACTGCGCCTGCAGACGGCGCCACTGTCTGCTCCTTCGGTTGTCTCTGCACCAACCGACCGTGCGACTTTTTGTTTGTGCGCGTCTTCGGACGATACGGACCTGTGAGGTCACTCTGTGAAGTCGAAATGATATTTGATTAGTTCAGTTGGACGCGTCAAGTAAACGTGGCACAGTTTACGTTTCTACGTTGTTGACATGTATGCACGTATAACGTAAGACAGTTTACGTTTCTACGTTGTTGACTTGTATGCACGTATAACGTAACACACGAGAAGATCATTATATGTTATGGTTCTCCCTCATTGTTCTCTTTATATTGTTGGTTAGAATGTTGTGCTCAATTTTACTGACAGTTTAATAGGGATATGATTTGATGTGTCGTGCAATTATTGAATACTACTTTGTATAATCATACAAGAAGCATGCTTTGAAATATGTTTTTATCTTTTGCAATGGGATAAATAGCTGGTTTTATTTATGTGTTTAATATTTACTGTGATATATCGATGTCTTGTGCATTGGGAGAACTAGTTAGTCTGCTTCACTTGTTCGCGTTACTAAGTCCATATACCTTCACTTAATTGATTCGTTGTATTACTCCTAATGTACTAGTGGCGTATGGCCTTCATAACCTAATGTATTAGTGGCGTATGGCCTTCATAACCTAATGTATTAGTGGCGTATGGCCTTTATAACCTAATGTACTTGTGGCGTATGGCTTTCATAACCTAATGTACTAGTGGCGTATGGCCTTCATAACCTGATGTACTAGTGGCGTATGGCTTTCATAACCTAATGTACTTGTGGCGTGTGGCTTTCATAACCTAATGTACTAGTGGCGTATGGCTTCATAACCTAATGTACTAGTGGCGTATGGCTTTCATAACCTAATGTACTAGTGGCGTACGGCCTTCATAACCTAATGTACTAGTGGCGTATGGCATAACCTAATGTACTATTGGCGTATGGCTTTCATAACCTAATGTACTAGTGGCGAATGGCTTTCATAACCTAATGTACTAGTGGCGTACGGCCTTCATAACCAAATGTAATAGTGGCGTATGGCCTTCATAACCTAATGCATGACTCGTTAATCTATGGATTATAATAATGCACAGTTTATTTTGTATTACTGATATGAATTCTGTGTGGGATGTCGATTGAATATTTACGAATATATATTAGATATCGGTTATTTTGTCCAAGTTTGATTAAATATTCTTGTATTTTTTTTATAAATAGTAATCATGTTTGTGTTCCAATTGAAGTAGCAGGACACGGTGTATTACATAACGCAACCAGTTCAGGAAATATATATTATATCGTGATTGCATAGTCTAGTAGTATTGTTCCTGAACAATACACTTCGCCTTTGTTTAGCATAGCGTATTGCTTGTTTATACATGGGTTCTATTAAATATTGAACATACAAATAAAACGTACATATCGGTTGTTATTTTATCCTAGTTGGAGATATTCCTGTCTTTCGTAATGTATGTGTTGGAATTGAAGTTTTTAGGAGGACACGGTGTATTACCCAAAACACCCAGTTGTGTTGACCTAGATGGTAGTACACGGAAATATGTCAGGCACAACCGAAGCCTATGATGTTGTTAACACACACAAGCACACGCACACGCACACGCGCACGCGCACGCGCACACGCACACGCGCACGCGCACACGCACACGCACACGCTCACGCACACACACACACGCGCACACGCATACTACATACCAGCCATTCCGGGGAAACCTTCAATGTGCAAGAGCTAAAGCTGCTCGAGGTTCACGTGGAGAAGCCAAATCCAAAACCAAAAGTGCTTTTTATTTTGTAGGAACATATCTCTAGCGTATTTCGTATAAATTTTTTTGCATTTAGCTCTTTGAGGTAATGTTGTACCACAGTTTTACTAAATATATATGTATATATATATGTATATATATATGTATATATATATATATACATATATATATATATATATATATATATATATATATATATATATATATATATATGTATATATATATATATGTATATATATATGTATATATATATATATGTATATATATATATATGTATATATATATATATATATATATATATATATATATGTATATATATGTATATATATATATATATACATGTATATATATATATATATATATATATATATATATATATATATATATATATATATATATATATATATATATATATGTATGTATATATATATATATATATATATATATATCATGTAACAAAACTATTGACATATTATGTTTACTTAGAAAAGTACGCAAATTACACATCATAGCATGTTTTCTATAAACGTAAAATACAATGTAAACATCTCAATATGCGTATCATATCTCTCTACAATACAGCGTTGCCTAAGCTACTATTGAATCACATGCAACTGGTGTTTTGAGTGAACGTAACATAACATTACATTATATGCAGTTATCAACTAAGACACATGTAAGTTAACTCTAAGAGAGTCACACTGCAGCCACATCACAGTCTTGATTCAATACTTGAATCAGAAATGCAAACTATTTGGCTGGAGGAAGAGGTAGAAGGAAGAGCTTCAACTCCGCATCATACTTGAATCAGTAATGGCAAACTATTTGGCAGGAGGAAGAGGTAGGAGGAAGAGCTTCAACTCGGCTTCATACTTGAATCAGAAATGGCAAACTACTTGGCAGAAGGAGGTAGGAGTAATTGCTTCAACTCGGCTTCATACTTGAATCAGAAATGGCAAACTACTTGGCAGAAGGAGGTAGGAGTAATTGCTTCAACTCGGCTTCATACTTGAATCAGAAATGGCAAACTACTTGGCAGAAGGAGGTAGGAGTAATTGCTTCAACTCGGCTTCATACTTGAATCAGAAATGGCAAACTACTTGGCAGAAGGAGGTAGGAGTAATTGCTTCAACTCGGCTTCATACTTGAATAAGAAATGGCAAACTATTTGGCAGAAGGAGGTAGGAGTAATTGCTTCAACTCGGCTTCATACTTGAATCAGAAATGGCAAACTATTTGGCAGGAGGTAGGAGTAATTGCTTCAACTCGGCTTCATACTTGAATAAGAAATGGCAAACTATTGGGCAGAAGGAGGTATAATTAATTGCTTCAACACGGCTTCATACTTGAATAAGAAATGGCAAACTATTGGGCAGAAGGAGGTATAAGTAATTGCTTCAACTCGGCTTCATACTTGAATCAGAAATGGCAAATTATTTGGCAGAAGGAGGTAGGATTAATTGCTTCAACTCGGCTTCATACTTGAATAAGAAATGGCAAACTATTGGGCAGAAGGAGGTATAAGTAATTGCTTCAACACCGCTTCATACTTGAATAAGAAATGGCAAACTATTGGGCAGAAGGAGGTATAAGTAATTGCTTCAACACGGCTTCATACTTGAATAAGAAATGGCAAACTATTGGGCAGAAGGAGGTATAAGTAATTGCTTCAACTCGGCTTCATTCTTGAATCAGAAATGGCAAATTATTTGGCAGAAGGAGGTAGGATTAATTGCTTCAACTCGGCTTCATACTTGAATAAGAAATGGCAAACTATTGGGCAGAAGGAGGTATAAGTAATTGCTTCAACTCGGCTTCATACTTGAATCAGAAATGGCAAACTATTTGGCAGAAGGAGGTAGGAGTAATTGCTTCAACTCGGCTTCATACTTGAATAAGAAATGGCAAACTATTGGGCAGAAGGAGATATAAGTAATTGCTTCAACTCGGCTTCATACTTGAATCAGAAATGGCAAACTATTTGGCAGAAGGAGGTAGGAGTAATTGCTTCAACTCGGCTTCATACTTGAATCAGAAATGGCAAACTATTTGGCAGAAGGAGGTAGGAGTAATTGCTTCAACTCGGCTTCATACTTGAATCAGAAATGGCAAACTATTTGGCAGAAGGAGGTAGGAGTAATTGCTTCAACTCGGCTTCATACTTGAATCAGAAATGGCAAACTATTTGGCAGAAGGAGGTAGGAGTAATTGCTTCAACTCGGCTTCATACTTGAATCAGAAATGGCAAAGGAGGAGGAAGGAGGAAGAGCTTCAACTCGGCTTCATTCTATTATCCATTCTCAGAGATAATATTAAATATTCATTTGGGGTTTTACGCATGTCCTTGTGCACGTGCCACTTAAACTTGTCCATCCGCCCCAATTACATCAAACAATTTGTGACCTTTTCCTCCTCATCATCAAATGCTCGAACCTGCGGAGTCGAATCCTCGAGAGATGGATTTGCTTCAGCTACCCCTGCTTGCGAAACTATTTTTATATCAGCCGTATCGTCTTGGGTGGATGTAATCGGAATATTGCCTTCGTTTCCATCTTCTTGGTCGAAGTAGATGGAGCTGCAACTTGCATATATAGCTGAACCAAATGCAAAGTAGGCAGGTTTTCCACTCTTAGTCAAGTTCCTGTCTTGCTTGTTTTTTGCCCTCTCGGTCAGGTTGTGGGTTTGTCGACGTCCACTCACAAGGTGAGGGATACTCTCCACAACATCTGTTACAGATACACGTCGTCTTAAGCCACATATTCGTCTTAGGATTTCTCCCAAGTCGGAGAGTGTGGAGTAGGCGTGTCCCATTGACTTGTATGAGAGACAGCTTGACACAAATGACTTCGTTGTCAAAGAGCAGGTAATCAAGACGAGTTATGTATGCGACCTCGTTCTCCTCTTGGTTAACATCTCAGCACTGTCTGTCGACAATATAAGCGAATTCCTCGAGAATACATACTGAAACTGAAACAATTTAAGCGAATCCTTCGAGGAAACATACTGAACCTCGATGCTACACGCGTTTGTAAGTTCCGTAAGATATGGCACATATTACCCATACCACCATACATGTTTTATACTTTGGCCAATGTCGTAACATTTCGTTCAATTTGTTGTTCATGACATAAGGGTACAATGCACGATTGTTGATTTATTTTGGGTACTCCTTATAAAAATATGACATTGAGTTGGTAAGAGTTATTTCCTTAACGCGACGCACTACACCTACCCCAAACGTTCGACTACAACACATTTATGAAAGTCCGCAGGCATCTATCATTGTATTATGGTATGACGCGAATGACTGTCTAACTTAAATAGCCATATTTAATGTTCTGCATTGCATATAAAGTGTATCTTGCTTATAATGCATAACCGAAGAACAGGAATCGATGGACAAATGTTTTTTATATATATTATGTCACTCACATACAAATGAATTTCAATATACTAAAACACAGATGTAAAGTATTCTCTAGGTTATTTACTTGTGGTAGATAACAAATAGCTTATTCTTATGTAGAAAGTGTTAAAGTCAAAAGTAGAAGATTTTGACATACAAATGCACTGATAGGATGGAAAATATATCAAGGTGATATATGTTTGCTGTCGGACCTAGTAAATCTACCACATGGGTTTTTACATTATGCAACAAAAAACAATTGATAATCACCATTTTTATATAAAAAAGAGATAACATTATGGATGACTACACATCTTTGGTCTCACTGTATATATTGATTCGGTTAGATATAATTGACTCGTGGGCTAGTCTATCAGTTCGAACAAGTTATGAATGACATGTTGATGGTGACCAGGTTCTCGTCTACATGGAGGGGCGACCGCTGTACTATGGCTTCAACGGCTACTACCGGAGGTGCCACCTGACGGCGACTACTGCGCAAGCAGACGGCGCCACTGTCTGCATCTTCGGTTATTTAGAGAGAGAGAGAGAGGAGGGGGGAGGCGGTGAAGAGTTGGCTAAAGTGGGCTATACACGTGGAACGATGGGAAGGGGAACGGTTGAGGAAGAGAGCTGATGCGAGGAAGAACGATACTGAGATGGAAGGGCTGAAGAGAGATTTGGCGGGAGTTGGAGGGGAGTGGAGAATGAGGGCGAGGGATAGAGGGGAGTGGAGAATGAGGGCGAGGGATAGAGGGGAGTGGAGAATGAGGGCGATGGATAGAGGGGAGTGGAGAATGAGGGCGAGGGATAGAGGGGAGTGGAGAATGAGGGCGAGGGATAGGGGAGGGAGAAGAGGGCGAGGGATAGAGGGGAGTGGAGAATGAGGGCGAAGGATAGAGGGGAGTGGAGAATGAGGGCGAGGGATGGGGGAGTGGAGAATGAGGGCGAGGAATAGAGGGGAGTGGAGAATGAGGGCGAGGGATAGGGGGGAGTGGAGAATGAGGGCGAGGGATAGAGGGGAGTGGAGAATGAGGGCGAGGGATAGAGGGGAGTGGAGAATGAGGGCGAGGGATAGAGGGGAGTGGAGAATGAGGGCGAGGGATAGAGGGGAGTGGAGAATGAGGGCGATGGATAGAGGGGAGTGGAGAATGAGGGCGAGGGATAGAGGGGAGTGGAAAATGAGAGCGAGGGATAGAGGGGAGTGGAGAATGAGGGCGAGGGATAGAGGGGAGTGGAGAATGAGGGCGAGGGATAGAGGGGAGTGGAGAATGAGGGCGAGGGATAGAGGGGAGTGGAGAATGAGGGCGAGGGATAGAGGGGAGTGGACAATGAGGGCGAACGATATGGAGAGTGGAGACGACTGGTGGAGACGGCAGTGAATCGGGACTAGTGACGAAGAAGAAGGGAAAACAAAATTCGACGACCGGAATCGGTGCCAGCCTCACACCGGTCTACAGATAAAGGAGGAGAGCAACACCAACCTGCAAATCGCGCTCGCCTTCGTCGGAATGTCTCTGAGATATGTGTCGTTTCCATGCATTAATCTCTATGTGTCATATGTTATAAGCAGATGTTGTGTGTCTCCATAAATTAAGATTGTTTCAACCTCTGCTCTAAAAATCAAACTCCGTTTAAAATTATAACTTAAACTTTACTCCCATATTTACCCTAGATCGTTGCAAGCTGTCAAAACTACTGAAATGCGTTGCTGACCGGTTTGCCAAAATACGTAATAAATACATTACAAATGGTGCAAAGCACCGCGAGTGTTTTGTAGAGTTGGTATATATGACCACATAACTCCTACATTCAAACGACTTTATTGGTTGCCAGTTGAGTTTCGCATTAAATACTATATATGCTTACTTACTTTCAATGTACTAATTGGTTGTGGTCCACAGTATATGTCGGAATTTTTTACAACTATGATCGTCCATTATGGACTCAGATCTCACGAGGCGCTGACACTCAATATACAGCGGACAAAAAAACACTGTGAGTGATCGCACTTTTAAAGTGGATGCACCTAAACTATTGAATTCCCTACCTGAAGATGGGCGCAGTAGCAACGATGTCAGTGTTGTTTTTAAGAGTAAATTGAAGACTCACTATTTTAACATAGCATATAACTAAGCTATTAATTTTAGACATCTAAATAACTTGAACAGCACCATTGAATACCAGTGTACAGATATGGTGCTATAGAAATGAATAAACATTTACATTTACATAGATGTGCGTGCGTGCGTGCGTGCGTGCGTGCGTGCGTGTGTCCGCGTCATGTGTGTGCATGATAATTTGCCACAGTGTCAATTAGGGAGAACGGAATAATTTGGATATTAAAACGGATTCGTGATTGCGAATGGCTTTATTTACTCTTGTGTCTGCAGCTAAAAATTATCGACGCTTTCCTTCTTAATTTTAGGGTAAGTGCGGGCAAGAGCGTACAATCGGTAAGAGCGCACACCGCCTATTTCGATATATTACACACCAGTTAACGCCATCAAATTACCATTGTATTGTGTGACATCCCGTGCACCAGACATTCGAAAAGCGTGCAGACGATTTTTTATTATGATAAGTATATGAAGTTTTTCGACTGTTGTTTGTTGCAATGTTTCTGCTCGTGAAGTTAGTGGTTTACGCTATGATGCATTTGTGGCTACTAAATCAGACTAGGTAAAGTCTTTGCTTATTTGTGCGCTAAACAATCGGCATAAACAGGGAAATCCAATCTGCTCTTGCAAAATGTTTTTGTCAAATTTATGACATTGGCCTATATGTAGGACAAGAGCGCGTACGGCACAACCGCTATTATGTTATATTATCGCAGGCGTGGTTTGTATATCATCATAAAACAATAATTGTTCATTCTGATCATCTAAGTTCCCTAGCATTCCACATTGGCAATGTTTGTTTTGATTTGAGGCTTAGACAAGCGATGACAAGTTTATTTTCATTTGCCCTTTTAATTATTGAGTTATTCGTGTTTCCAAATGATACACATGAACTGCATGTTTAGCAATTCTCACGAACATCCATTGTTTGCAGCAATACAACACGTTGTGCTAAGCTTTGCGGACCATATAAAATATGCGCGTTCATAGACTGGCTCGTGCGCACTCTTTGACGGTTAACAGTCTCAGGGCGAGCATTTGAGAAGTTTATAGTTTTCGTTACGTTGTTTCATTTTATTGCGCAGTTGAACGTTAGGTGCGCGATCTTATCCGCATTTCCCCTATCTCTCTCAAATAACATATCAGAGTCACTTAACACATTCGATTTCTCTCATTTCCTTTTTCCCGATGCGCTTTTTGATATATACGTTGAGGAATAGGTTGCTGGTGATTGTTGACCGTAGGTAGGTGAACTCTTGCACCACTAATGTAGTCAGTAATGCTGACGACCCGAGCTTCTTGACGTATGACATTGTCCAGACGTTTTCAGGCTTATTAGGTACTACACATCACCCGGAATGGGCACGATTTATATAGACTCTTCTCTGTGAATCCACGACTTTCTTCACTTTCTGTGAAGAAAGTCGACTAGTAAAGCGAGTCTCTGAATCCAGGTTTTCATGTGTGCGACAAACTGTGCACATCTTTATTTATTTTGGCAATCTGCCAATGTTGATCAAAAGTCTCTGTTTCAATTGCGTATAAATGTGGATAGAATTTGTATTGAACATTTGGCTAGAAACACAATAACCAGTGGCGTATCTAGGATCTCGCAACGTGGAGGCCAAATACAAGCTTAGTCTTAGTTTACTGTGCTATGACACGTCTATTTGGCGCAACAGGTTCTATGCGATAAAAGAAAAACCAAAGGGGCGAGACACAATGGCCACTTAACACGCCAATGAGAAAAACGTTCGTTTTATATGGAACTATCAGAGTTACCGGGGGAGAAAAGGCAGCCATATAAGTATCATCCGCTGATCTACAGTAATATATAGGTCACTGGCCATCTTATACGGATGCGAGTGCTGAACTCTGAGAGCAGAAACAGAGAGTCTCGTACAAGCATTTGAAACGAAATGCTTCACGAGACTCCTCCGTATCTCATATACCGAACACAAGACAAATATGTGAGACAAGTGGATTCCCTTGCTGGAAAGCAAGAGCCCTTTTCGGCAATAGCGAAAAGAAAACTCTCGTGGTTTGGCCGCATCACTCGACACAACATCATTGGAAAAACATCCTGCAAGGCATCACGGAGGGCAAGAGACGACACCCTGGAGGGCAAGAGACGACAGCATGGAGGGCAAGAGATGACACCATGGAGGGCAAGAGATGACACCACGGAGGGCAAGAGACGACGGGGCCGCTAGAGACAAAAACTGGCTAGAAAACATACGCGAATTGACACATCAAGACCTAGCGAACCTGCTACGCACAACAGAGGACAGACAACGCTGGCGAGGACTGTGTATGAAAGGCACCCTTACGACTGTCCCGGTCAAGGGATGAAGGTGGAGGTGAAAGGTGAAGGTCTTTTCTAATTAAAGCAGTGCACAGCAATGTTACTAACTTACTACAGTATAGCAAGGCTTCCACAAAACAGCATATCAGGATATATATATATATATATATATAACGTTACTATAATGAATATAATGTTTGATTGTTATGCTATGCATAGACGATTTCTATATATATATATATATATATATATATATATATATATATATATATATATATATATTACCACCTGTATCAGGTAACCTACAAACCCTGATAGCTTGAAAAGTATTCGGAATTGCTGCATACATCAAGGCGCAAATATGGAGGTATAATTCTTATATTTACGTTGATAGATAAAAAACAAATTATTCTACCGTTGCAACTTTCAATACAGACTTTTTGTAACTGTGACAGACATACATACATACAGACAGACAGACATACATGCAGACAGACAGACTTACACTTTGATTTATAGATAAGATTATTTTACGTTGACACTCAGTTGCAATGACGTAACAAGATGTAAACAGCAATGACGTAACAAGTTGTAAACAGCAATGACGTTACCCAGCCAACCAATCATTCATACTACTTCGCCAGCCCTCCATTTTGAATTTATAACTAAGTTGTGGCAGTTGTGGTCGTGCTGAGTGCTGAGATTCGTCGGTTAAAAATACATGTCCTGATATATCTCAAATACACGAGCGGCTGACATAATTTGAATAAAATAAGCAATTAAATACCGAAAACCACCACGCGCAATTATTTTGTCGTATGCCGAAAAAATCGCATATCTATGGCAACGCAAGCTCAGTCGCGATCGAAATGATTCAAACGTCAGATCAGCCGAGTGTTGTGTTTTGTTGGTGGTAACGTTATGGTTTCTGTTTATTATTAGTAGGACACCTAAGCATTATTGTTGATATGGTGTCAGTTTGATAACACAATGATTTGTTATATATTCTTATTCTTGTCGTTGTCGTGTCGTTTTCGGAGACCTCTGTGTAGAATTAAGAAAATATATTATATAATTTATATACATCGACGTCCTTCAGGACTTGGTGCAGTCGTACAACAACACCCCCACCGCAACATCGGCATGGCTCCGTCACAGGTAGGTGCAAAGAATCAAGAAGAGGTGTGGCAGCGCATGTACGGTCACGACGGTAAGTTGCGTGTGTCAGATCGCGTGCGCCTCAGTAAGTACAAGGATAAGCTCGAAAAAGGCTACGCGGCGAATTGGAGAGAAGATATGTTCACGATACACGAGGTTCATCTCTACGATTCACCCCTGTACCGATTGATCGATGATATCGGTGAAGTGCTGGACGGCACCTACTACGAACTGGAGCTGCAGAAAGTGTTGATACCCGTCGATAAATTGTACCGCGTGGAATTGGTACAGCAGCGCCGTAAGTTAGGTAGACGAACGGAGGCTTTGGTGATATGGTGCGACTACCCCTCCAAATTCAACAGCTGGATCGGTGCCAAGGCGTTCATCCACTCCACTATAAAGACTAGCCGCGCGTATGGTGACACTTCATTCGAGAAATGACACAAGACACGACAACACGGGACTTCACCACCACCACCATCATAGAAGAGGAGGAACAAGAGGACGTAGCAGCAGCAAAGGACAATACTAACGCGCAGAGCGAAGAGGACAGTACTCCTTGGCATCTGTTCGGTACCGTGTGTCCTAAAAAGGAAATAGTCTTTCTGTGTCATTTCCTCGTCTTGTTCACTGTTATTCTGATAAGCATTTACACCCAGGCCACAGGTCACGATAATTCTAATCTGTGGACTGCCCTGTTGAATAGTTCTTTGGGTTACCTGCTCCCCAATTTCACGTTGAGACGCAATGGCGATTGATTTCTATCTGACACTACCTAGCAACGCTTCCATGAAGATGTATACCGACAATACGTTGGCTCATTACACCACTAATTTGCCTCAACGTATCGATCTGAGTGGCGAGTGGGAGTGCGAGTTGGCAGAGATACAGTACCCACATACTTGATACAACATCGAAGCGAAAGACACCTAGTTCTTCCTTGATCAGACGATTGCTTTGGGTCGAACGCGCAGTTAAGTGCTGGATATTACAAGAATCCTATGACATTGATGAACCATGTCAACAAGGGACTGGACAGTATGACGACTGATAAGGTACGGGCAAAAATGAGCTACAGCGCCATCACTCAAAAAATGACGTTACACATGACACCGGACACCCAGTTCAGTGTACCTCACCGCAGTGCGCTGGGAAGAATGTTAGGATTCGACGCGTCGATGGTCAGCAGTCCGTCAGCACCCCCACCACCGTCGTCAGCAGAGGCACCACTGCCACTAGCACTAATGTCAGCGATAGTCAATGCAGGCGAGCGCGCGTACACCCACCCGAGTATACCTTGTCTCCGTGGAGTGAATATCGGTCTCACACCGTCGGCCACCTTGGTTGCGCCACACAAAGAGACTGCCGATGTTCCGTACTCCTACCGTAAAGACGCCGACAACGTAGTGGACATGGATCATGGGTTCGATACCATCTACGCCTATACGGACGTTGTGGGGTCTCGCATAGTCGGTGAGAGTCTCGCACTTTGTTACTGTCCCTTCCGGTTGGCGGAAGTCTCGGTGCCACGGTATATGATCGGTTCACTAACATTCACTACGTGCCTCTGTTGTACGCCCACTTCAAGTCGATCGAGATCAATATAAGAGACGACACCGGACGGTTCGTGCCATTCGAGTACGTGACACTCCATTTTTGACGGCGCAGGACAGGACTGTTTTGAAAATTATAACAGAAGAATTATAACGAGTATTACGCGCGTCAGGCGGGTGGTGCCGGTGCCCAATACCAGCGAGGTCACAGACTAGGCAGTATGTTCTGAGGTCTGCCACTCATCAAGAGAGGTGCCGTGGCCTTGGTAAAGGGGGCGTTGAAGACCGGCGTGCGCATAACCGACGACGTCATTTCCGGGCAGAGGATAAAAAGGCGACCAAATGACGCGTCATGGATGCCTGGTGTGTGGCCTTTTGACCCCTGGCGTGCGATCTCCTAAACGTATAAAACGCGCGCCTGCGAGGAAAGGAGTCACTACAGCGACGAGACGGCGCACGAGACAGACGCCCAAGAAACGCGAGGCCAACATATTCGACAACGATGGCTTTCGTACATAGGCATTCGTGCGAAGGGGTCAAGACCGAGGTGGATCTCTTTACCGTACACCCGACTCAGACCAGCATCGTCGACAGCCACGTAGTGGAACATCAACCCATGGCCATGTGCAGGTGAAGGTGACACGAGACAATGGGGACGATCTCGACTTGGCCGATCCCGTGGGTCCTGTCAATAACTAGCTGCATTCGCTGTTCAGTCAAGTCGACGTCTACATGAACGGTACGCTCGTGACCCCTTCGACCAACACGCATGCGTATCGCGCCTACATAGAGACGCTGCTGAGCTACGGTACCGATGCCAAGGTCACGCTACTGGCGAGTCAGCTGTGGCACAAGGACACGGCCACTCGCAAGGATGCCGTCGAGATAGTCGAGGGACCCGCGGGTAACGAAGGGTTCGTGGCTCGACGAGCGAACATCGTTAGGAGTCGGGTCGTCGACCAGATGGGCCGTCTCCCCGTGGATCTCTTTCTGCAGGATAAATTCTTGATCAACGGTTTCGCTGTCAAAATATGACTGGTACGCAGTAAGTCCGCCTTTGCGCTTATGGCTTGTGGGAACAACCCCGATTACAGGATAAACATTGTCAATACCACCTTGTTTGAAAAGAAGGCCACCCTGAATCCGACCATGCAGATGGCGCACATCAAGGCTCTAGAGAAGAGTATGGTCAAGTATCCGATGCGGTACGTCGACTGCAAGGTGTACTCCATTCCCGCAGGCGCTCGGGCGCACACGCACGAGAACCTGTTCCTCGGCACTCTACGGAAACGTCTGGTGGTGTGCTGTATCGATAACGACGCGTACAACGGTGTGTACACCAATAATCCGTTTCACGCCAAGAACAACGCCACCATCTTCCACGCAGTGTACGTGGACGGACGACAGATACCCTCCAAACCTATGCAGCCGAATTTCGAAGACGACTTCTTCGTCAGGAGCTGGAGCTACATGACTCTTTTATACTCGACCGGCAAGATGTGGCAGGACGAGGGGAACGGACTGACTAGCAGCGAATACCGGAACGATTACACTTTCTTCTGTTTTGATCTGACCCCCGACCAATGCGATGGTCCCTGCTTCCATTTGGCACAAAAGGGCAACCTGCGCACAGTGCTGCATTTCAGCGACGCGCTGCCGAACACCGTGAACGTCATCACCTTCGACGAGTTCGAGTCCGTGTTGGAAATAGACGAGAGCCGCAACATCTTCTACGACTACTGAGATGGACACCCCGCAGATCGCCATACTACTGACGATGGACGCGCGCACCAGATCGTTCTTTCGCGGCGTCGTACCCAAAGACGGACTGTCTACGACGATAGACGCTCTGCCTGCGGCCTTCGTGTGCAACACCGGCGACGGCGACGAACCAGGTGAACATTGGATGGCGCTGTACCTGGACGCCGACGGACACGGTGATTACTTCTGCTCTTACAGTCTGTCGCCACGACCCGCGGCGTTCCGCACCCTCGTGAACGAACATTGTTCCGAGTGGACTCATAATAGCAAGATACTTCAGGGTCCTCTGTCTAACGTTTGTGGACAATATTGTGTAGCTTATGTATTGCTTCGTTGTAACGGCTTTCCGATGAGAACATTTATCAACACATTCGGCACCGATCTAGTAGCTAACGAATGCCGCGTATTTGATTGGCTTAAACAGGTAGACTGTATTATCGTACATCGTACATCGATTGAGCCTCTGGTGAGGTGGACGCACCACCCCCAAGCTCGCGACCTCTGGCATGATGGTTAACATCCGCAAGTCACCTCATCATCATCACCCTCGAGCCTCTGGCGAGGTGGAGTCACCCCGAAGCTCGCGACCTCTGGCGTGATAGTCAACATCCGCAAGTCACGTCATCATCATCATAATAGTCGTACTCGTAGTGATATTACACGCTACCCTTGTTGTATAATCATGCTGCTTGTGTTGTTCAATAGCATACGTGTGCACTCGTACCATACCGTGTTGTGTTGGTTTCTCTTTTCCTCATTATGATCGTTAATAATGACCTTGCTAATGACCGCTGTGTAAGGGTCACTCCGTTAGGGTTAGGGTTAGGGTTAGGGTCACGGTTCACCGCAGACGACAGAAGGTTAGGGTTACACAGCCATCAACAAATTGGGGTTAGAGTTATGGTTAGCACCAGTCGCCAGGGGTTAGAGTTAGGGTTAGCTGCAGTCACCAGGGGGCGCTCAACATCCGCCAGAGGGCGCTCATGCTACCCAGAAGGCAGTGCGCACGCGCAATAAACAGGACACCGGATGTCCCTTCCAAACTGGCTCCCTCTTTTGCTTGGTCAGAAGAGTTACTACTTGGGTATACGTTTCTGGCATGCAACATCGCACGTGTATGCATCTCTTAGAAGGATAGCAGTTGAACGATTACTGGCTGAGTTCCGTCTTACCGCTGTGGGCAATTATGGACTGCAGTGAACCCAATGTCACCTGTTGTCACCTGCAGTTTGCTGCGTGCACAATCGATACAATTCCTTCGCATCACCACCGATGTGTTAGTGTTATCGTGGTCGCGTTCGTCTCACTGGGTGGGAAAGCTGATTGACGTGTGAGACCGAGTGCATTGATTAACTGCGTCTAATAGGCAAAGATAATCTAAAATTCGAATCAAAAATAATAGTAACACTTAAACTTGCTATAGCATTTAAGGATTTTTCATATGAGGAAAATTAACAAGACTAAAACTATATCGACTAGAAGAACTGAGTTTACGAAGAGATTTAATTGAGACGTTTGAATTGTTATATTATATGGAGAATGTAAACCTAGGTAAGTTGTTATGGCATTAATCAAAACAATCTCAGGTCATAGTGAGAAATTAAATAAACAGTAATGCATGAAATTATGCAAACGATGGTTTTTCAATCAGATAATGGTAGTCCTTTGACATTCCTTGCCTGACAATATCTTATCTGCCAGCTCTACCAACATTAAAAATATAGCTGATAAAAGTGGTCTAAGACATGCGCTAATTATTAAAACCTTATTAGTAACCTAGCGAGTGCCCAATATTCGTATGAGTAAGTGTATTATGATAAGCTTTCGCAAATCTGTCTACGTTATATATATATATATATATATATATATATATATATATATATATATATATATATATATATATATATATATATATATATATATATATATATATATATATATATATATATATATATATATATATATATATATTATAAATTAGCTTTGTATGGCTTGAAAATTAAACGACTGATCTTTGTTTTACTTCTAAGCTTTGTTATTTGACAAACTAAAATCTAGAAAGAAACGTTTAGGTTCTTGAAAAAAAGACATTTAAACAAATAGTGAAACTCATCCCCAATATAACTACAATCACATAAAATGCAAAAACACTCTTGCCTGTCAACTCCACTACACCTACCTCGCTGAATTGGCTACCGATTATTACAAGTGCGATATTTGGGCAGTATTCAGGTTTTTAACTCTGCATTCTGTGGACTTGGAGCGTAAATGCGGCAAAACTAGAACTTCGCGGCAGTTGGCGTGTACGCTTCGACGTGGTTGAACCCGGGTTACGCTTCGATGCATGTGTAACGCAATAATGCGTGATTAATAAAGAGCGTACGACGACACACCTACGTTCAGCAAAGTGGAACGGCAGCCGGGCGATGATTTAGGCTTCTCAATGTGTGTGTCCTTTTATTAAGCTGTAAACGCTACAACTACAGGAGATTTTACAAACAAATCCACAAACATCTTTCGGCTGAAAAGATTAATTGATCGAATGTCAACCGGCGGTGATGCTGCTTACATGTCGTTAACAACACACACATGGGAGTGCACAATAACAATAGTTTTGTGGCATCACGTTATAGCGGTCGTGAATAATTGATCATGTTCAACATGGTTGCTAACACAGAAAGAAATCACGCAGCTGTTGCCTAAGTTGAAACAGACAGACATCGACTTCGCAGAGACTGGGAAATAGACAGTAGAAAGAGAGACTGGGAAATAGACAGTAGAAAGAGAGACTGGGACATAGACAGTAGAAAGAGAGACTGGGACATAGACAGTAGAAACAGACTGGGACATAGACAGTAGAAAGAGAGACTGGGACATAGACAGTAGAAACAGAGACTGGGACATAGACAGTAGAAACAGACTGGGACATAGACAGTAGAAACAGAGACTGGGACATAGACAGTAGAAACAGACTGGGACATAGACAGTAGAAACAGAGACTGTGACATAGACAGTAGAAACAGACTGGGACATAGACAGTAGAAACAGAGACTGGGACATAGACAGTAGAAACAGACTGGGACATAGACAGTAGAAACAGAGACTGGGACATAGACAGTAGAAACAGACTGGGACATAGACAGTAGAAACAGAGACTGGGATATAGACAGTAGAAACAGACTGGGACATAGACAGTAGAAACAGAGACTGGGACATAGACAGTAGAAACAGATTGGGACATAGACAGTAGAAACAGACTGGGACATAGACAGTAGAAACATAGACTGGGACATAGACAGTAGAAACAGACTGGGACATAGACAGTAGAAACAGACTGGGACATAGACAGTAGAAAGAGAGACTGGGACATAGACAGTAGAAACAGAGACTGTCGCCGTAGCAGTCACTCTTCAGCGAATTTGTCAACCGTGACCAGGGAAAGTTGGACCACAATGCAGCGATGCACGTTCCAGACCTTGATACTCATGACGCTGGTCAGCACGTCAGTAGTAGGTAGGTGGTTTACGATGAGCAAGAGCGGTGGTTACTAAAAATAGACATTGGGAAAAACCCACATATCGCTGACGTAGCGTTTAATTTTGCGCAGCCAATCAGAGCGCCCCCTGACGGTTGTAGGAACACCACAAACCATACGCAGCGCCCCCTAGCGACTGTAGGAGGTGTGCAGTCGGAGCACGAGCGGTGGTTACTAAAAATAGACATTGGGAAAAACCCACATATGGCTGACGTGACGTTTAATTTTTATTTTAATTTTAAATTCAATGAAAACCTACGGAAAACTCCACATATCGCTGACGTGGCGGTTATGAGTACGGTATCAAAGAATAAGAGAGCTAATCAATCAGGGTTCAGTACGTTAGCGGTGATTGGTGTAAAGAGCTGTGATTCGTCGGTTATAGTTTCATAAAAGTTATGCGTATGAGTTTCATAAAAATCGTGGATGATTAATGAGGTAAGGAGGATGAATGGCTCGTGTGTGGAGATGGGTAGATGCTCGCGGGGCATACCGTTGACGTTGCGGTTAGGGTATATGCTCCCGTTTCGCGGAATGCAGCGGGCTACATACCATGTTAGGAATGCGGTCGTGTTGTATTCCGTAATATGACACCGCTCTGCCGCGTTCCCGAAAGGACGCATTAAGGCGATACTAACAGCTGACTAGTGGATTTTGGTACTCGGGAAATGCGCGTTTTAAATAACCTGGCTATATGTAGTCATATTAGCGCTGTAGTTAAAGCGCTGGTTCGCCCACTGGATGTATGCAAGTCTGAACACGTTGAAAGATAAGCCCGTCATTTGCACAGTGCTATGCAGTAATTTATTCGATGCCAGCTATGATGAAAATCTGGTTTCATTATTGTTATTTTTGTCGTTTCTCTAAGAAGAGTAGACCACGTGACGTCCTGTCTGCATAAATAATAAAAACAGCTGTGTATGCATCAACGAGTTGACCTGTATGCGTACATATAACATATTTAGGTATTGGTTATCGTATGAATCATACATAGCACGAGTAATGAGAAAGAGTACCGATTTGTCTAAGAAAATACCGCTTTTATATGTATTATGTCACCCTTAGTTACGTATGTAATGCTTTTAAGCTAAGTGTTTACCACATTTATCTGCCTGTTAACATGTTAAGTAAATGTCACTTTTATTTATATCTTACCACAGTTTAGCTACGTAATTGCCACGCTTGTCTGTGTGCTAACGCTTTTAGCATATTAAGTATCACTTTTAATTGTATGTTAACGCTATTTAGCTAAGTATATACCATATTCTATGTTAAGTTTGTTTTCGCAAAGTAAATATCACTTTTAGTTGTACGTTAACGCTTTTAAGCTAAGTAAGTACCAAATACAGCTACATGTTAATGAGTTTAGCTAAGTAAATACCGCATTTAGCTGTAGGTTAACGCTTTTAAGCTAAGAAATTACCACATTTAGCTGTATGTTAGCGATTTTACGCTAATTATTTACCATATTTACCTGCATGTTAACGGTTTTAAGCTAAGCAAATACAACTTTTAGCTATGTAATTAGCATTTTTAGCTAAATAAGTACCATATTTAGTTGCAAGTTAACGCTTTTAAGTTAAGTAATTACCACATATGTTAAAACTGTTTAGCTAATAAATGACCACATTTAGCTGTATGTTAGCGCTTTTTACCTAAATAATTACCACATTTAGTTGTATGTTAACGCTTTTAAGCTAAGTAATTACCGCATTTAGCTGCGTGTTAACGTTTTTAGCTAAGAAATTACCATATTTAGCTGTATGTTACTGCTGTTTAACTAAGGAATTACCACATTTAGCTGTATGGTAATGCTTTTTAACTAAGTATTTATCGCATTTAGTTGCATGTTAACGCATTGAAACTAAGTATTTACCACATTCACCTGTATGCTAAGGTAATCGGGAAATGCGCGTGATAAATAACACGGTTTTCTGTAGTGATATTAGCATTGTTGTTAAAGCGTTGGTTTGCGCACTGGACGTAAGCCGGTCATTTGCACTTAAATCTATCTAAGCTAGGTTCTGTGAAGAAAAGAACAAACTCTGCGTATGATTATAATATATTTGTTATAACTAACCAAACAATGCAAGAAGTACAAAACAATTAATTATGAACATAATCGTCAGAATATAGTAATATAAACAAAATCACTACAAGTATTACATAATATGATTATGAATTATTATTATAATACCACGCCTGTCGGGGCGCGCTATAGCAGAGAGCTATTTTAAAACACTAGGCGAGGTAAGTACATCAGTATAGACGAACGAGTGGACCGTGGACTGTGGACTCCGGTTGCCTTAGCAACGAACGGGGTGCGGCTAGCGCTGTTACGATCGATGTAACAACGTGCATCGTTGTAAGAACTGCATCTATAGTTTATGTTTGTTTTGGTACACTTGCATTGTATGACTAATCTTAGTTAATTGTGGTACACTTTAATTTGCTAACTGTATATACGAGCGTCATAACATCATGGCGTTAGCCCTGTGTCTGTAATTTTTTAAACTGTATGACATTTCTCTACCATTTTCTAAACCATGTGTCATTTTTGCTGTACCATTTTTATTGAATGTATAAAAGATTGCCGCACCGGGTATCTGGTCATATGATACCCTTTTATGGTGGCGTATCGAAATTAAACCATTCACCTTGTATCTTATCAACTAGAAGTATAAAAGCAGTCACCCAAACAATAAATGTTGATAAGTCTGGAATTTAACCGACATCCTGTTAAAACTGACACAATTTTAAATTTTCTTACAAAGTTATGGCATGTTTGGTTAAAAATAATCAAGCAGTTATGTGAATATTTGTTGGAAAATAAAATATAAAATCGTTCTTAGGTTTCCTGCGGTATTGAAGTAATGATGCTATGACAGCAAATGTTTAACATCGCTAACCTACAATATAAACATATGAAAGTTTTTTTCGTAGATATTTTTTCTACTGTACACTTTGAGCAATCTAAACAAAAGTCTCAACAACACTATTGTTAAATTATCCTGTGTGTGTGTGTGTGCGTAAAAAAAAATGGATGGTGAAAAAAACTACATACATATTAGTCTTCTAAATAGGCCACCCATGTGACCAAGATAAACTGGTCTGATTACAGAGGCTGGTGAGATGTACAAATGTGTAGATCTGACAAAAATACGGGGTTTAAGGGGTGGCTGTTTCCAACGGGTGCTTTTTGTAACTGGTTCTACTGTATCTATGGAATCAACCTTTTAGCTACTACACACACCATTCTTGAAACCTAAATATTAGTTTATCACATGTTGTATTTGTATTTTTGCATGCTCTTCGTTGATTGCATTAAATATACACATCCTTATCAGACAATGAAATATGTTTTGCTAGATTTGGACCACCATTTGTACCACACAAAAAAATTAAATCCAATTCCAGGTACCTTTAACATTGTTTTTCTGTAGTGCTGTTTTAGTGGGTCTTAATATAATTGTTAATTTGCTTTTATAAGTTTTGTACATATGCGCAGATTCAGAATATATAAATATAACAAATGCTGTATACAGCCTCTTTTTCGTGACCCCAGCACGTTTTAAACCTTTGGTGAACCAAGTTGTCTTGTTAGTGCTACGATACTCTAGGATGTGTTCTCAGGCTAGTGACTGGAATAGTTACTGCAGGCCTTTTTAGACACCTGGGTAACACGACTGTGAACTATCCTGTAATACCTACTGTTAAGCGAGCACTTAATTCAGAGTTAATTGCGAATTTGTCAAAGAGATTAAATTAGGCTGTAATTTTCTTGACTGGGTGTATGAAAGAAAAATAAAAAAGAATGCGCAACGACTACAATGACATCAGCAACTATTTTAGTATTCGTGTTTCATTGGTAGTCTCGTGAATGGAAACATTGTTGCATGCTTTTAAAATGTGTATACTCCCGCCGGTAGACACACACGATGAGACAATTGGTATTTTCTTTAACTGCGAGACATTTCGCAGTCATTTTCTTTAACTGCGTGACCTGTTATTTTCTTTTGTTGTGACATTTTTGTGTATTTTTATTTAACTGCGTGACATTTTACCAATCTTAGCTAATTCGGTTTGTCACACATGTAACGCTGTTTTATAAGTGTGTAACACATTCACTATGTAGTAACGCGTTTAGCTATTCTTCCAATGGCATACACAGCGCTGTCTCCACAGCATGTACCATCCGTTGACCTTTTTCCATTACTGGTCACCACTTCCACCATTTACCTCCGTCTGACTGTCCCTAAGAGCAACTCCATACATTGCCCCTACATTCATATGTGTCCGTAATTTGGTTAGTTAATGACATTTGATACATTGTTACTAAGTACATGATAGCTGGTATAGAAAAAACGTCACTGCTCATTAATTTCAAAAGATCCAGTTTGCACAAGGGTTACTCCTGGAGCGAGATAAATACGCCAGACGAGAGTGCAGTCGTCAAGAAATCGCTTACGTAATGGGAAGTAAAAATCTAGCTGCAGGAAAAGCACATGCCTTGCAGTAGACACGGTTCCCCATGACGCAATAGCTGTCAGTGTCTAGTGCAGGCTCCAACGTCCGTTTCGCTAGGAAGGGGTCAGGGTTAGGGTAGGGTTAGAACTCGAGGGTAGCGATAGGAGGGGTTGGGTTAGGGTAGGGTTAGGTTTAGGGGGTAGCGAAACGGATACGAGGGCGCCACCCTAAACGCTCCATTATATTTCGAAAAGTTTGTGTTTTTACTTCAAATCATATGATATTTGACCTAATTAATGTTGCCATTTGACCTAGTTCATTTGACATAATAATAATAATAATATAATTATAATAACTTTATTGTAAAAAAAATGGAAATACGTCTTACACTGAGGAGATAGCATAAAAACATACTTTAAATCACATTCAACCATGCAGTATGTACAGTAATAAAATCAAGTATGTAGACAGAGTAGATAATGAGTAATACCAAGTGTTATATACATTATAATCATTTGCCTTAATTAAGTTGAGATTTGACCTAATTAAGTTGACCGTGTATTTTACGGGAAGAACAGCTAAACGCGTTGCATAGTGAATGTGTTACATCCTTGGCAAACAGCTTTACATATGTGACAAAAACGCATACGTAGTTAAAAAAAAGACACACAAAATGTCACACAGTTAAAGGAAAAGGTTGTTTTGCTAAATCGTTATTTCACCACTTCGTGCAGTCAGACGTATGTGAAGATTGGGGGTGGAGGGCATTGATGGATGAAGAGTCAACGAACGGATGTGGATGGAGATGCAGGTGGCCAGTAATGGATGAATATTCTTGCAAAGGTAGACGAACGGCGGTCAATGTAGGGGGTAGTGGGAGGGGATGAATGAAAGGAGAGATGGGCGGTAAATAAAATGTTTGAAGATGCTACGAAGGGCAATTGTGGATGGGGTGAACTGACCAGTAATGAAAGAATATTCTGGTGCATGGGGTGACTATACAGGACTGTATACGAAGATGGTAGTGGACGGAAATGAAGATAGCGAACAGACAGGCGGACATACGTAGCTAAACGCGTTACTACATAGCTGAATGCATTGCATACTTGGTAAAAAGCGTTACATACGCAGTTAATATTGGCCTGTAATGGTTGGTGAGGTGACAATGAACACTGTAAGTGTCAGGTAGGTGACTTGTGCGCTCCCACTCGTCTTGTCTTTTTGACATTGGTCAGTCGCTGTTGATGGACTTTGACTTCTTTGACTTGTGCGCTCCCTCTCGTTTTATTTTTTGACATTGGTCAGTCGCTATTAGTGGACTTTGGCTTGTGGGCTGCCACTCGCTTTATCTTTTGACATTGATCAGTCGTTGTTGATGGACTTTGGCTTGTGCGCTTCCACTCGTCTCGTCTTTTTGATATTGGTTACACCTTCTTGCAGGCTATCTAGGGTTATTCAACCGACAAGAGGTTGGGGTTACACCTTTTCCGTACCGTCGCCGCTAAAAGCTGGTAGGATTGTGCAAACAGCACTGTCTCGATGCAGTCTATCAGGGTTATACAACCGACAAGAGGTTGGGTTAGGCTTTTTCCGTATGCCGCCGCCACGGAACACGCGCGCGTGCTCCGTGGCGGCGCCGTCACTGCCGTCGCCTTGGCGGCGGCAGTGACGGCGGCGGTATGGAAAAGCCTAACCCCAACCTCTTGTCGGTTGTATAACCCTAGATAGACTGCATCGAGACAGTGCTGTTTGCACAATCCTACCAGCTTTTTAGCGGCGACGGTACGGAAAAAGGTGTAACCCCAACCTCTTGTCGGTTGAATAACCCTAGATAGCCTGCAAGAAGGTGTAACCAATATCAAAAAAGACGAGACGAGTGGAAGCGCACAAGCCAAAGTCCATCAACAACGACTGATCAATGTCAAAAAAGATAAAACGAGTGGCAGCCCACAAGCCAAAGTCCACTAATAGCGACTGACCAATGTCAAAAAAATAAAACGAGAGGGAGCGCACAAGTCAAAGAAGTCAAAGTCCATCAACAGCGACTGACCAATGTCAAAAAAGACAAGACGAGTGGGAGCGCACAAGTCACCTACCTGACACTTACAGTGTTCATTGTCACCTCACTAACCATTACAGGCCAATATTAACTGCGTATGTAACGCTTTTTACCAAGTATGCAATGCATTCAGCTATGTAGTAACGCGTTTAGCTACGTATGTCCGCCTGTCTGTTCGCTATCTTCATTTCCGTCCACTACCATCTTCGTATACAGTCCTGTATAGTCACCCCATGCACCAGAATATTCTTTCATTACTGGTCAGTTCACCCCATCCACAATTGCCCTTCGTAGCATCTTCAAACATTTTATTTACCGCCCATCTCTCCTTTCATTCATCCCCTCCCACTACCCCCTACATTGACCGCCGTTCGTCTACCTTTGCAAGAATATTCATCCATTACTGGCCACCTGCATCTCCATCCACATCCGTTCGTTGACTCTTCATCCATCAATGCCCTCCACCCCCAATCTTCACATACGTCTGACTGCACGAAGTGGTGAAATAACGATTTAGCAAAACAACCTTTTCCTTTAACTGTGTGACATTTTGTGTGTCTTTTTTTTAACTACGTATGCGTTTTTGTCACATATGTAAAGCTGTTTGCCAAGGATGTAACACATTCACTATGCAACGCGTTTAGCTGTTCTTCCCGTAAAATACACGGTCAACTTAATTAGGTCAAATCTCAACTTAATTAAGGCAAATGATTATAATGTATATAACACTTGGTATTACTCATTATCTACTCTGTCTACATACTTGATTTTATTACTGTACATACTGCATGGTTGAATGTGATTTAAAGTATGTTTTTATGCTATCTCCTCAGTGTAAGGCGTATTTCCATTTTTTTACAATAAAGTTATTATAATTATATTATTATTATTATTATGTCAAATGAACTAGGTCAAATGGCAACATTAATTAGGTCAAATATCATATGATTTGAAGTAAAAACACAAACTTTTCGAAATATAATGGAGCGTTTAGGTGGCGCCCTCGTATCCGTTTCGCTACCCCCTAAACCTAACCCTACCCTAACCCAACCCCTCCTATCGCTACCCTCGAGTTCTAACCCTACCCTAACCCTGACCCCTTCCTAGCGAAACGGACGTTGGAGCCTGCACTAGACACTGACAGCTATTGCGTCATGGGGAACCGTGTCTACTGCAAGGCATGTGCTTTTCCTGCAGCTAGATTTTTACTTCCCATTACGTAAGCGATTTCTTGACGACTGCACTCTCGTCTGGCGTATTTATCTCGCTCCAGGAGTAACCCTTGTGCAAACTGGATCTTTTGAAATTAATGAGCAGTGACGTTTTTTCTATACCAGCTATCATGTACTTAGTAACAATGTATCAAATGTCATTAACTAACCAAATTACGGACACATATGAATGTAGGGGCAATGTATGGAGTTGCTCTTAGGGACAGTCAGACGGAGGTAAATGGTGGAAGTGGTGACCAGTAATGGAAAAAGGTCAACGGATGGTACATGCTGTGGAGACAGCGCTGTGTATGCCATTGGAAGAATAGCTAAACGCGTTACTACATAGTGAATGTGTTACACACTTATAAAACAGCGTTACATGTGTGACAAACCGAATTAGCTAAGATTGGTAAAATGTCACGCAGTTAAATAAAAATACACAAAAATGTCACAACAAAAGAAAATAACAGGTCACGCAGTTAAAGAAAATGACTGCGAAATGTCTCGCAGTTAAAGAAAATACCAATTGTCTCATCGTGTGTGTCTACCGGCGGGAGTATACACATTTTAAAAGCATGCAACAATGTTTCCATTCACGAGACTACCAATGAAACACGAATACTAAAATAGTTGCTGATGTCATTGCAGTCGTTGCGCATTCTTTTTTATTTTTCTTTCATACACCCAGTCAAGAAAATTACAGCCTAATTTAATCTCTTTGACAAATTCGCAATTAACTCTGAATTAAGTGCTCGCTTAACAGTAGGTATTACAGGATAGTTCACAGTCGTGTTACCCAGGTGTCTAAAAAGGCCTGCAGTAACTATTCCAGTCACTAGCCTGAGAACACATCCTAGAGTATCGTAGCACTAACAAGACAACTTGGTTCACCAAAGGTTTAAAACGTGCTGGGGTCACGAAAAAGAGGCTGTATACAGCATTTGTTATATTTATATATTCTGAATCTGCGCATATGTACAAAACTTATAAAAGCAAATTAACAATTATATTAAGACCCACTAAAACAGCACTACAGAAAAACAATGTTAAAGGTACCTGGAATTGGATTTAATTTTTTTTTGTTGGTACAAATGGTGGTCCAAATCTAGCAAAACATATTTCATTGTCTGATAAGGATGTGTATATTTAATGCAATCAACGAAGAGCATGCAAAAAATACAAATACAACATGTGATAAACTAATATTTAGGTTTCAAGAATGGTGTGTGTAGTAGCTAAAAGGTTGATTCCATAGATACAGTAGAACCAGTTACAAAAAAGCACCCGTTGGAAACAGCCACCCCTTAAACCCCGTGTTTTTGTCAGATCTACACATTTGTACATCTCACCAGCCTCTGTAATCAGACCAGTTTATCTTGGTCACATGGGTGGCCTATTTAGAAGACTAATATGTATGTAGTTTTTTTCACCATCCATTTTTTTTTTTTTTACGCACACACACACACACACACACAGGATAATTTAACAATAGTGTTGTTGAGACTTTTGTTTAGATTGCTCAAAGTGTACAGTAGAAAAAATATCTACGAAAAAACTTTCATATGTTTATATTGTAGGTTAGCGATGTTAAACATTTGCTGTCATAGCATCATTACTTCAATACCGCAGGAAACCTAAGAACGATTTTATTTTCCAACAAATATTCACATAACTGCTTGATTATTTTTAACCAAACATGCCATAACTTTGTAAGAAAATTTAAAATTGTGTCAGTTTTAACAGGATGTCGGTTAAATTCCAGACTTATCAACATTTATTGTTTGGGTGACTGCTTTTATACTTCTAGTTGATAAGATACAAGGTGAATGGTTTAATTTCGATACGCCACCATAAAAGGGTATCATATGACCAGATACCCGGTGCGGCAATCTTTTATACATTCAATAAAAATGGTACAGCAAAAATGACACATGGTTTAGAAAATGGTAGAGAAATGTCATACAGTTTAAAAAATTACAGACACAGGGCTAACGCCATGATGTTATGACGCTCGTATATACAGTTAGCAAATTAAAGTGTACCACAATTAACTAAGATTAGTCATACAATGCAAGTGTACCAAAACAAACATAAACTATAGATGCAGTTCTTACAACGATGCAGGTTGTTACATCGATCGTAACAGCGCTAGCCGCACCCCGTTCGTTGCTAAGGCAACCGGAGTCCACAGTCCACGGTCCACTCGTTCGTCTATACTGATGTACTTACCTCGCCCAGTGTTTTAAAATAGCTCTCTGCTATAGCGCGCCCCGACAGGCGTGGTATTATAATAATAATTCATAATCATATTATGTAATACTTGTAGTGATTTTGTTTATATTACTATATTCTGACGATTATGTTCATAATTAATTGTTTTGTACTTCTTGCATTGTTTGGTTAGTTATAACAAATATATTATAATCATACGCAGAGTTTGTTCTTTTCTTCACAGAACCTAGCTTAGATAGATTTAAGTGCAAATGACCGGCTTACGTCCAGTGCGCAAACCAACACTTTAACAACAATGCTAATATCACTACAGAAAACCGTGTTATTTATCACGCGCATTTCCCGATTACCTTAGCATACAGGTGAATGTGGTAAATACTTAGTTTCAATGCGTTAACATGCAACTAAATGCGATAAATACTTAGTTAAAAAGCATTACCATACAGCTAAATGTGGTAATTCCTTAGTTAAACAGCAGTAACATACAGCTAAATATGGTAATTTCTTAGCTAAAAAACGTTAACACGCAGCTAAATGCGGTAATTACTTAGCTTAAAAGCGTTAACATACAACTAAATGTGGTAATTATTTAGGTAAAAAGCGCTAACATACAGCTAAATGTGGTCATTTATTAGCTAAACAGTTTTAACATATGTGGTAATTACTTAACTTAAAAGCGTTAACTTGCAACTAAATATGGTACTTATTTAGCTAAAAATGCTAATTACATAGCTAAAAGTTGTATTTGCTTAGCTTAAAACCGTTAACATGCAGGTAAATATGGTAAATAATTAGCGTAAAATCGCTAACATACAGCTAAATGTGGTAATTTCTTAGCTTAAAAGCGTTAACCTACAGCTAAATGCGGTATTTACTTAGCTAAACTCATTAACATGTAGCTGTATTTGGTACTTACTTAGCTTAAAAGCGTTAACGTACAACTAAAAGTGATATTTACTTTGCGAAAACAAACTTAACATAGAATATGGTATATACTTAGCTAAATAGCGTTAACATACAATTAAAAGTGATACTTAATATGCTAAAAGCGTTAGCACACAGACAAGCGTGGCAATTACGTAGCTAAACTGTGGTAAGATATAAATAAAAGTGACATTTACTTAACATGTTAACAGGCAGATAAATGTGGTAAACACTTAGCTTAAAAGCATTACATTCGTAACTCAGGGTGACATAATACATATAAAAGCGGTATTTTCTTAGACAAATCGGTACTCTTTCTCATTACTCGTGCTATGTATGATTCATACGATAACCAATACCCTAAATATGTTATATGTACGCATACAGGTCAACTCGTTGATGCATACACAGCTGTTTTTATTATTTATGCAGACAGGACGTCACGTGGTCTACTCTTCTTAGAGAAACGACAAAAATAACAATAATGAAACCAGATTTTCATCATAGCTGGCATCGAATAAATTACTGCATAGCACTGTGCAAATGACGGGCTTATCTTTCAACGTGTTCAGACTTGCATACATCCAGTGGGCGAACCAGCGCTTTAACTACAGCGCTAATATGACTACATATAGCCAGGTTATTTAAAACGCGCATTTCCCGAGTACCAAAATCCACTAGTCAGCTGTTAGTATCGCCTTAATGCGTCCTTTCGGGAACGCGGCAGAGCGGTGTCATATTACGGAATACAACACGACCGCATTCCTAACATGGTATGTAGCCCGCTGCATTCCGCGAAACGGGAGCATATACCCTAACCGCAACGTCAACGGTATGCCCCGCGAGCATCTACCCATCTCCACACACGAGCCATTCATCCTCCTTACCTCATTAATCATCCACGATTTTTATGAAACTCATACGCATAACTTTTATGAAACTATAACCGACGAATCACAGCTCTTTACACCAATCACCGCTAACGTACTGAACCCTGATTGATTAGCTCTCTTATTCTTTGATACCGTACTCAATAACCGCCACGTCAGCGATATGTGGAGTTTTCCGTAGGTTTTCATTGAATTTAAAATTAAAATAAAAATTAAACGTCACGTCAGCCATATGTGGGTTTTTCCCAATGTCTATTTTTAGTAACCACCGCTCGTGCTCCGACTGCACACCTCCTACAGTCGCTAGGGGGCGCTGCGTATGGTTTGTGGTGTTCCTACAACCGTCAGGGGGCGCTCTGATTGGCTGCGCAAAATTAAACGCTACGTCAGCGATATGTGGGTTTTTCCCAATGTCTATTTTTAGTAACCACCGCTCTTGCTCATCGTAAACCACCTACCTACTACTCACGTCGCACGGTGAGTGGGCGGAGTAGATTGGTATACACCAGTGAATCCCAACATTTTTTAATCTCATCTCCCAATTTTGAAAGGTTTTTCTGTCCATCGTGACAGAATGTTTCTCAGAGAAATAAAGTTTGTCTTGGAATTATCCGTTCTGCCAGGGCGTGAAGTGGACAGCGCTTTGAGGAGCCCCAAGGACTGATACCGCACTATCATAAGAAAGTACCTTTAGCTTTTAACTATGTATTAGTTATGTACAAGTTAACTAACAGAATACCAATATTTTAAAAACAACCTTTCTCAATATGCAACTATTTACGGATCAATTTAAAATACTAGCGATCACGAACACACAATAACGAACATACATATCATAAAACAAACCCACTGTAAAATGTTGTTAAAACAGGCTCTCAGTTTGAGGCAAGCAACCATATTTTACTCCAGACTAATAATGAACAATGGGTAAATCAGTTATAGAGATAACTAAAATTTGAAGTTATCTAATCTAAGACGCGTTAATGGAATAATGACACAAACATGACAACATATATCGTCTTGTCTTACTGTTGAATTGCCGAAGGGGAGGAAATAGGACAAAATATTCCAAGAAACCTTAAATAACTTTATCTGAAAGCGGAACTAACTGGGACAGCTGGAAATACTACATACTGAGAAAAAAATGTAATGGCTACGTCTGGCCAAATACCTGTTCAGTTGCCACAGTCTGCCAATATGCCAATGATACCCTTTTCACAATGCTATTTGTTATACCCGTTGCATGAACAAATATACCTATTTTTTACAAAATACATGTTACATAAAGATGATGTTGTCGCGTTGTTTTTAAATATTTCGCACACAAACTGGCCACGAAATCGGAGTACATTCAGTGCACCGGATAACAAATCGTTTAACTATTCACGGATCGCCAAACAACAGTGTAAAATTCGCTGGAGCAAATTGTTTGGCAGAACAAAGGTTTGTGAATTATTCATCAGTTGTTATTGTGGTTTAGTCTACTCCCCGTGATAGCTACATTCCGCTATAGGTACTTTTTCCCCGTTACAGCTACATGTGAGAGGAACAATTAATAGCTATTCCTAGATTATATTCTTGGACCATGTGAACATCAATTATATGAAATGGAATAGGTAATATAGAATGCATATGTACAACATATTACTACTACTATATACTACTACAATATACAACTATTATTACTACCTTCGTTACTTCTCACTGTGCTACGCCGGGAAAGTGGTCACGAAATCACCAACCACGTTGGTTGTCTAAATATCCCAATGCAACCTGAAATAAGTATTGCTCCCTCTCCTGCCCCTTCATAACATATAGAGGTGGCAGGATATTTGCTGTGATGTTGATCAGTTTAGCCACATAACCGCACAACGCTACGTTATTTGTGAACGTCGTCCAAATAAAAAAATCCGATCCGAACAGTTGAGACCAGGCGATTCAGAGGAGAACAAATATAGAGGAGACAGAGGAGACCTGTTTTTGATATACTAAATGGTTATAAAGATATTGATAGAAACACATACTTCGTAGGCAAAGTAGGTAGTGAACTAGAGGGCGCACAGTAGCAGTAGTAAAAGAACAGTGTGGAATGGATATGATAAATACTCTTTCTTCCAGCGGATCATAACTGAATGGAACAACTACTGATTGTATTAATACTTACAGTGGCAGCATGTTTAAAAATAAAAAAAAAATAAACAACCGATCTTTGTTATTCGGTCTCCCGAAATAAAATCTAGAAAGAAACGATTAGCTTCTTGAAAAAAGGACATTTAAACAAATAGTTAAACTCGTCCTTAATATCACTATAATAAAAAATACAACAGTTCTCTCGCCTATCAACTCCACCACACCTGCCTCGCTGAATTGGTAACAGATGATTACAAGTTCGACATTTAGGCAGTATTCTGTTTTGAACGCTGCACTCTGGAGACTTTTTGCCTATTTGCGGCAAAAGTAGAACGATACTTAGCGGCAGTTGGCGTGTACGCTTGAACGTCGTTGAACCCGGGTTACCCTTCGATGCACGTATAACGCAATGATGCATGATAAATAACGAGCGCACGACGACACACTTACGTGCATCAGAGCGGAACGTCAGCCAGGCGATGATGTATGTTTCTCAATATATGTGTCCCTACAATTACAGGCAACTTACACACAAAGTCCACTGTAGAAACAAATCCGATAACATCTTTCAGGTAGACGTAAACTGGTGCAAAATATAATTTATCGAGTGTCAACCTGTAGTGATGCTGCTGACATGTCGTTGACCCCATACACAATGGGTTGCACAAAACCATTGGTTATGTGGCATCACGTTATAGCTGCCGTGAATAAATGATGGTGTTTAATATGGTCGCTAACACAGAACGACTGTGTTTGTCGTGTCGATTAGACATTTGCTTGGAGAACACGACACAAGCCAGACGAACGTCTGTCGTTTGGTCATATCAGTCCTTTGAAGCGAATTCACGCAGCTGTTGCCTATGTTGACACAGTAAAACATCGTACGTAGAGACCGGGGTTTAGACAGTAGAAACATAGATTGTCGTCGTACCAATCACTCGTCAACGAATCCGTCAGAAGTGACCTGCGAAAGTTGGAGCACTATGCAGCGACGCACGTTGCAGACTTTGATACTGATAACACTGGTCAGCACGTCACAAGGTGAGTGGGCGGAGTACATTGGTCAAGTATACCCACCCTTTTTATCTCATCTCCCACTTTTGATAGGTTTTTCATTCCATGGTCCTCCTCTGACAGTGACATGATGTTTAGAACAACGGATTCTCAATTGTGAGGAAAAGGGTTCGTGCTGCCGTTAGCACGGTTCGTGCTGCCGTTTGCACGGTTCGTGCTGCCGTATCTAAGCTTGTCCAATTTCGTTGCTCCAGTTCATCCAACTGTATAAATTAGTACCTGGCAATAGACGATGATGATTTTATGTGAATGAATATTCTTCGTGCATTAATAGTGTCGTGGCTGAATGCTTCCTAGAGGAGGCAATTTTTTGTGTTGGAATTAAACGTTCGTCCGGGCGGTGAAGTGTAAAGCACTTTGAGCACTCCCAGGACTGGATAATGCGTAGGTATGAGAAATTATCTTCGCCGTTTAAAATATATATCCCTCATGTTTCGGATATACAAGTTAAATAAAAAAATAAAACGAAAAAATAAAACGAATCTGCCAACAAACTTACTTAATATAAAACTATTTACCGTATTAATATAAAATACTAGGATCATGAACACGTATGTCATGAAACAAATCCGCTGTGAAATGTGGTTAAAAACAGATTGTAAATATGAGGCAATCATCAATTTAGGAAAAGTGTTCCTATATCATCAATGAAAACAAACCAAAATCCAATGGGTAAATATGTTAAATAGTTAAGTTAAATGTAATTTTTTTAAGAATCATTAATATAATAATGACTCAAACAGGATAACATATATCATCTTGTGTTGAATGGCCGAAGGGAAGGAAATAGGAGAGAATATTCACAGTGCCTGTAAATAACTTGGTCCGCTGGAAATGCCACCTTTGAACAGCTGAAATGAGAACATTTATGGTCGGCCTTTGGCCGGGACGGGCGTACGGGTTCTGTCCCTTTGTCATTTGGCCGGGATGGACGTACGGGTTCTGTCCCTTCGTCGCTTGGCCGGGATGGACGTACGGGTTCTAGTTCAAGTGTTTCATCAGCTTGGTATGTATTCTGCTGTGAGAAGCAGGGTTGTAAACTTTACTCGGACCAATCCTACGCGTTATGCAGCCAGTCTTTCATCTGGCGGCACCGTCTTCTCTTACTCTTTTTTACAGGATGAAGTGATTTTGTTAAGCGGAGTCCACTGTAATATGAAACACAAAAGTAAAACGAAACATACAAAACTAAACCCCAAATAACCAAGACGCAAATCAAATGTTTATCAAAGAAAATCATTGTTCATGAACTCGATTTATTCCCCGCTCCTTCGCCTATTCACAATGCTATTTGTTATACCTGTTGCATGAACAAATATACCTATTTTTTACAAAATACATGTTACATAAAGATGATGTTGTCGCGTTGTTTTTAAATATTCCAGTTAACATTTAAGAGAGTCCCGAGCAGCAGTGATGGTAAATATATAGACAGTTCTGCGGCCACTGGAATAAGAAGATTGCCCAATTTAATTAAATCACGATGTTCAGCTAAATCGGAGAGAAAACTCTGTGAAAGGTGTATGAAAATATGTAATTGTTTTCCACTATTACATTCGGCAGTCAGCACCTTCTCTAACACCTGTTATTTGATGTACCCCTTAGATTCAGATCGCCATGTCTCCGCAAATAAAAGTAATCGTATTCAGTAGTTATGCAGCAACTAATAAACACAGAGTCAGACGTGTATTCTAAAATATATGAGCAGTACGTAGTAAATCTTACACAAAAAGGAAGCACGTCATAGTGCCCTTGACATTTAACACGCGCCAGCGTGGGAGTATGATCTTTACAAAACAATTATAAAGGTCACAGTGACTCGTTTAAGAGAGTAGTTTTAGATCACAGTAAATTCAATGCTATAATCAGTACAGTATCTATGAAATGTGCAAGACAATATTTAATTGTACTGCTTATTTTACATTCGGCAGTCAGCACCTTCTCTTATACATGTTATTTGATGAACCCCCCTATGAAAACATTTAATTGTATTGTACATTTTACATTCGACAGTCTGCACCTTCTCGTATACATGTAATTTGATGAACACATAACATGATAACATTTAATTGTATTGTACATTTTACATTCGACAGTCTGCACCTTCTCTTATACGTGTGGCTTGGTCAGCCCCCAAGAACAAATAGCTTTGTCTGCCAATTGCCTGGTCAGTTGCCACAGTCTGCGCCACCTGGTTGCCAAGATACCAATGCTACCATTTTCACAATATCTTTGTTATGCATGAGCAAATATACCTGTTTTACAAAATACCTGTTACGTAAAGTTCACGTTGTCGCGATGTTTGTAAATATTTCACACACGAACTGGCCACGAACTCGAAGTACAGTTAGTGCACCAGAGAACAAGTCGCTTATGTATTCACGGAGCGCCACACAACAATGCAAGATCCACTGGAGCCAACTGTTTGGCAGAAAAATGCTTGTGAATGATTCAGCAGTTGTTATTATGGTTTCGTCTAGTTCCCATGATAGATACTTTGTATATACATTATGCTATAGGTACATTCCCCCGTTACAGCTACATGTGAGACGAACAATTAGTAGCTACTTCCTAGATTATATTCTTGGACCATGGGAACATCAGTTATCTGAAATTCAACTGGGAGCAAAAGAAATATATGCACAACAGCTTTATTAAGACGAATACATTAACTGTACTGCAACTGCGTGTGTGGGTGGGTGGGTGAGTGGGTGGGTGGATGGGTTGGTGTTTGTGTGTGTGTGTTTGTGTGTGTGTGTGTGTGTGTGTGTGTGTGTGTGTGTGTGTGTGTGTGTGTGTGTGTGTGTGCGTTTGTGTGTGTGTGTGTGCGTGTGTGTGTGGTTTTACATAGTTATCTGAATACCTCGAAAACTGCGCTCACATATACACTTCCAAATTGTGCTTTTTTCGGATGTAGCCGACAACTATGTGAATGGAGGCGCTGATCATACGAATACATTTCGTGGTAACACATGTGTAAGTTTATATTACAGTGTCAAGAAATGAAATGCAATGTGGCAATGTTAGTATGTGACCCCGATTCGCGTATCGCCAAAATCATACGATTTACGTTGCGCTACTTTGTTTGATTGCCCGACTATAAATACATTTTACAGGTAGTTGCAATGTTTGCTTAATATATAAATATCATATCAAAATAACAATCGCAATTACTGATAACTGTTGTCCAAACATGACGCTCTCAGATCTACCGTATTTAACTTTGAGTGTATGATTTATATTACGTCGATTTTGTTCTACATACAATCTTTCCAAAAGCAACTCTTCGTTTATCTAGCAACAGCCTTCCTTCAAACAGTGAAATGGTCGCGTTTTTGCGTTATACTGATTTACGCTACGGACTTTTTGTTTAGCCTGACAAAAATGCTATTTTAAAATAACAGTATTTATTATGTGATAGGTGATAATAAATGAAATGAAATTTGCTACCAGTGCGCTCTTTCTCTTTTGAGCAAACTATGTAACTTATAATAAATCGTAACCAAAATCAGAGGCTACGATACTTGATATATCGATAACCTTACACCTTTTTATATTCCATTACCCTATGTTTTGTGCAAATTGTTAAAACCTCTGTAGTGAAAATTGTGAAACGTTTAGAACCGTTGTATGTAACTAATTAGCATAGAAACTTGCCCAGTTAGGTGTGAGAGGCTGTCCTTTTTTCCACTGGTAGCCATTATTGCGTGTCCTGGCCCTATGGAACATTTCCCCAACGAGTTTAGTTTACAAACATTATTTGTCAGAAGTGATTTTTATAATTTTAAGTATTTTTCCCCGATTATTTACAGTAGAGTTCACGAATGTACAGGGGGCATAAAAGAAACCATGACGAAATATAGATTTTCTAGCTGACATCTTCTAGAGCATGGCTTGAAATATTTGTCCTGTGAATTTGGAGTTGTTACTGTTTTCTCACAATACCCGATATACCATCTATATCCGCATAAAAATCTATGTATTGACCAAAACAAAATTGTGAGAATAGAGTTAACGGTCGTCACTTCCTCGACGGTTTCGCCCTACTCTGTTTTATGCCACCATCTCTCGGCATCTCAACTATAAAGCACGTACTTGTAAATTAATAATTCACTCCGCTAAAACAACAGTCGCCATATTGATTATCTCTGTTGTTATGCCGAAGCTTTCCGGAGGAGGCGAAAAGTCGGCAATTGTCTAATCATATCAATATACAGCGAATCATCGCAGCCATAAAAGGACATTTCCGTATATATTTTGCTCGCATTCTTACGCCGATTGGCAGCATTCTAATGAGTGTTTACCGACGTCGGCCAGGTCATCGTGTAGCCAGGCCATCGAGATAAATTTAGATATCCAACATGGCGGTCTTGCATATGAAAAAGTATCGGTAACTAAGGAGTGAAATATGCCTAATGACTGTTGATCAATTAAGTATTGTATTCACATATAAACATACAAATCTGTATATTAGTTAACCTGAACTGAAACATAAGATTTTGTTTCTAACGAAATACGCGGAAAACCAAATTTCACCAAATATCGTCAAACATCGAACACTTCAAGGTGAATATCACGTTAAATATCCATTAACTGACATCGTACGTGGAAACGACGTATCTAATTTTTCGGAAAAACACACCCAAATGTGCTATCCCTAAATCACAAGCAATCCTTACTTTCTGATTTACGTCAGGGGCTCTTACTTCCGTAATTCGGAGAAGAAATCAACAAGACGGGAACATTTTAGAGTTTTATTCATGCGGAGCACGTAGACATTGCATTACTTTGACTACTTTGATTCTTTCATAAACATACATGCATGGTTGACTGAATTACTTTAATTTTGTATTTGAGTAAAAGTAAATGTGATTCACCTAAAAACTACTTGAGTAAAAGTAAAATTACTTTTTAAAAAACTACTTGAGTAAAAAGTAAAACTACATTTCGAAAGTACCTGAAGTAAAAGTAGAAGTAAAAGTACAACACTTAGAAATAACAACAACATCATGAGTTATATTATATAAATTAAACAACTTGCATCTGACAACTGTTTTGTAACCACTCTGCCTATAACAATGTTCTCCCAGACAGCCTTAGCTGGTCAATCGGTCTTCCACCATTGCACACTGTGCATACATGTATGATATATGCCGTTTTTTCATCATTTACATTGTTTACCTGATTCACGTTACAAAAACATGTTTCATGTTCTGTTGAGCAACAATATTGATATACATTTCAGTTTGTCAATAAAGTAGTTTTTTTTATTTGTTGTGAACGCACTAGTTAATGTAACTCAGTTGTTTATGCAGAGATAGCGGCATCCTTAATCAAATGAGAGATATTAGAAAAAAGTATATCGACATTCTATGAAAAAGATAAACAATAAAATAAGTTCATGGACACTGTTTACATAAAATATACAAATATAACTGATAAAGGTAAAGATAAAGAAGACCCCATCATCACTATCAAGTATTTTTGCTTATTGAGAATACTGAATTACAACACGATTAATTCTAACAATTCCAAAGACGAGTAATTCATTGAGCATAATCTTGTAACGTAAAACAGTGTGCGATGACTGTACTCGTTTTCAGGTTACAAACATACAAATCTACGACTTTTCGAGTAAGAAACCTCATAGACAAACAGATGGAACTAATAAATTACACTCACTTTTTGTTTTACAAGTTGACTAGATAGAACTGTTCCGTTCTAGATGGACTGAAGAGTAGCGCCACAGGTGGCCATTCTATGAACCAGGCCAAAATGGCGCCGAAAACGCCGACCGGAAATCGATGAGCACATTTTGAATTTTTATACCCGATGATGTAAAATTAAGTTAAGCAATTTAATTAACAGTTAACGTTTTCTGACGTATGAGTGATCACGTGAACCACATGTGCGCTACAACAACTATTTTCTACGTTTTTTTATATTTTATATAATTCTTTTAGGTTTTGTGAACAACCAAATTCTTTAAAACGAAATGCAATGTACTGCCTCATAACACGCTACATGTAAATATTTACTTTTCCAATAAATAAATTGCGAATTTGTTAAACATTTATAGCTAGCATGTCACCGATATTTCTTGTGCTGCTTCATGTGCGAGAAAGTAAAAAGGAAGATACGATTGAATGTCTACGGTGATCACAAAATGTCTACGGTGATCACAAAATGTCTACGGTTATCACAAAATGTCTACACACACACACACACACACACACACACACACACACACACACACACACACACACACACACACACACACACACACACACACACACACACACACACACACACACACACACACACACACACACACACACACACACACACACACACACACACACACACACACACTCACACTCACACAAACACATACACACACACGCACGCACACACACACACACAAAAAACATATATATGTATAATTATAACGTACAAGAAATGCGTGTTTATTCCGTGTGTTTATTGCATTTTAATAATTTTCCAAATATCCAAGACGAGTTTTTTTGTGCCGGCTGGAACTTCGGCCCTGATGGGGCATTTGCTATGCCTAGTTCTGATGGTGCTTGTTTTCAGATCAGCGTGTTATCAGCTGAGTGTGTGTTCACTAGTGTCTGTTGATATGATGCAGCGAACACCAACATTGCCTTGAACAAGCCGGTGTACATGCCCATCCATGTTTCATCGGCATCGACGGCAAACGACGGCAACACCGACGGATTGTACAGTCATGGCTGCGCAGACATGATGTCTAGGAGGAGCCCTTGGTGGGCTGTCGACCTGGGCTCCACGCAGACTGTGGTCCAGGTCCGAATCACAAATCGAAAAGACTGCTGCTGTGCGTATAGCCTATGTGAAAACGTTTAATGCACCACATAAAACACTCTGCATTTAGTGTCTAGTTTTATATTTCACACATCAGTTTTACTCCTATCATCATAATATTTATTATTTTCTTGATCTAATAATTATATATATATATATTACAATTATTTATTATTCAATGTTTATCTGTATTTTTGCTTCATCATGATTTTTTATTATTTTTTATTTGAATTGTAACTATTTTAACAATTTTATCTTTGATCTACTTTTGGCTACTTTAAATTTGTCATAGTTTCTCTTTAGTTTGTCAGTTTCACTTTGTAGTCAAGTCTTATCAATTTGTATTGGTTACAGTTACAAATATGAAATTGTAATTATTAGCTTCTAAATTAGTCATTGCACATTCCTGACCTGGGTCTTACTTTACCTAAGAGTATATAAACAACATGTATTATGTTTACTAGTATTGTTATTGCTGTTATTATTAGTTATTATTTTTTAACTATTAATTATTATTATTAATTATTATTATTTATCATTGTATAGAACCTTAATGACAAGCGGGTCGGTCATACGATGCTCCTAGTAAACAGAAGGTGTGATTTCTTACCACTTTAGAATACTAGATGTCAACATACGAACATGTCTGTCTACAACTGGATTGTAATATTCACATGGCTTATCTAAGTGAAGGACTTTTATTTATTTTTTGTTAATTTCCACCACACATCTGACAAATATTCAGACCCGCCTATTTATCTGAAATCAAGTCATGTTAATTTGTATGTCTTTCTATTATTAATTCGAATGATACAAGGGCATTCATGATTTGAAAGGGGCCGGATAATGTAATGAATACCCGGTCCCACATAAAAAGCCGAAATGGAGCAGTAATGTATGTTTTAGCTGAACGTCTTCATGACTTCACGATCGGCATGACAGACACTTTGCCAAGCGGAACAAGTGGTCCTCAAGATTTGCCTCATCAAGTTTGTCTCCAGTACAACGGCATATTTCCAGCCGCCACGAAGATGCTGAATTGCACTAAAATCGCCACAGGGCGGTACTTGTTCCTAGCGGACAACTGACGTTATGTGAAGTGGAAGTTTATGGTAAGTTGACCAATTCGTAATTCGCTGAGTTGAAGTTGTATTGAAAAGTCACATTCCCTAAAAATAGAAACAGTAAAATACATTCAAATGTAATATAGGCAAGATGTTTAATGCTACATCAATTCTATATTCCGCTGAAATCCATTCAACTACATTCTTTTACGCGATCACGGGGTTTTGTTTATTAATGATACATCGATATAAGTTTATGAAACAAGCAAGATTAAGTTGTTCAATTTAAATGAAATTAATGACATTTTGTAAGTGCTCGCCACTACTATAGCATATTTGAAACATGTTTTGATCAGTAAAGTGTTTGCTAATCTTCGCTGTTGTCAACATCCATCCAGCGACCGTCGCCATAGCAACAGGCTTCAGCGAGTTCGGAGACTGCGCCGTCTTCACAGACGATGACAGAAACACTTGCGATGTCGTGACGTCAGCAACGAATCCGCTGGATTTCGTCCTCAGAATGAATCTCTTGCAACCACAGAACGCGTTCACCGTCAACGTCACTCTGCGAGACGGCGACTGTGGAGACAACAGCCAGGTGACACATCCGTCTTTCACGACACAATAACTGCGTCGATCATCCAAATGTTTAAAAAAAATAAATACCCTTTATGTTGAAGTAGGTGATAAAAACACCATCCGATCCAAAACCATAATGATGCGACCATTTTCCATGTTAATATTTCGCGTGCGAGACATGAAATCTTACAGCCGAACTACAAAGAAGAGTACAAGTCATGGATACGAGGTGCTATCGAAATGTCCTTTGCGTCTGATACAACGACCATGGACAACAACGTAAAGGTCCGCAAAAAATCAAACAAACCATCAGACCCAATTAAGATCTCTTGACCACGACAAAGAGATGGAAGCTGAATTGGTATGGCCATGTCTCACAAACATCCACCCTGAAAAAGACCATCCTGTTAGGGGAGCAAGAAGAAGAGGAAGACAGAGGAAGAGGGGTAGGACAGCATCAGAGCGTGGACATGCTTGGACTTCTCATAGACATAAAGGGCGACAGACGACATACAGAGGTGGATATAACTGGTTGCGAGGTCATCCGTTGTGTGTCACAACGACACTAAGAGTTAAGAGATTGAAATGAAGTGAGAAATGAGGTGACAGTGCAGATACATATGACAAAAACAAACGAAGCATATGTTATCCTTCTAAAGAGGGACAATGTCAGTTCTTGACTTTGCAGCCTTTAATTGTTATGAATTTTATAGTGAATACAAACACACCTTTGTCGTTAACACAATCACATGCACACACGCACACACGCACGCACGCACACACACGCGCACATACGCACACACGAGCGTAATTTGTGAATGTCATGTGAATACCATGTGAATGCCATGTGAATACCATATGAGTGACATGTGAATTCCACGTGAATGCCATGTGAATGACATATGAATGCCATGTGAATGACATACAGGTTCACGTCTACACGGAGATGGAGCCGCTCCTTGGTGACTTCAACGGCTACTACAGGAGGTGCCACCTGACGGAGCCTTCTGTGCATATAGACGGCGCCACTGTCTGCTCCTTCGGTTGCCTCTGCACCAACCGACCGTGCGACTTCGTGTTTGTGCGCGTCTTCGGTCGATACGGACCTGTGAGGTCACTCTGTGAAGTCGAACTGATGTTGGATTAGTTCAGTTGGACGGGTCAAGTAAATGTGCACAGTTTACATTTGCGGCGTTGTCGGTGGAGATGTAACATTTATGCATTGTGCATCTGCACTATTGTTTTTCATTATTTCTTTGGAATGAATTTTGCTCAGATAGATGTACTTCTTGCAATTGTCAGTGACAATGAACGACAAAACGTTATCATACATTTTTCATAATAATAATAACTTATGTAATTATGATTCCGATTACCGTGCATGATTTGTTTCTTGTATGGTTACTAAATGTTTTTTTTGTAGACATATTTGTGTTTATTTTATTTGCATTGTTTATTATATATTGAGGTCACACTCACCTTCTTGTCATGCTCCAATTGGGAACGCTAGTGACACTAAGACTCCAGTCAGTGGGATACGATGATCCACTTCCTCCTTTCTGTACGGTTCTTGTGCCATTCCTTTCTTAATACATATTAGAGGCTGGTGTTCGTTTCCGCCAGGTGGCTGCTGGTGAAGTTGATCGATTTTTGATTCATCCTAACCTGTTTTCTGTAGGTTCAGCTTTACGTGATATTTAATGAACACTGTGTTCTATCTAGTCATGATTTCTATAAGTTCTGTTTCAAATGTTTTTGTTTCAGCATTACATGATATTTAATGAACACTGTGTTCTATCTGGTGATGGTTTGTTTAAGTTCTGTCTCATATGTTTTCGTTTTAGCATTACATGATGTTTATTGAACACTGTGTTCTATCTAGTCATGGTTTCTTTAAGTTCTGTCTCAGATGTTTTTGTTTGAGCATTACATGATATTTAGTTAACACTGTTTTCTATCTAGTCATGATTTCTTTAAGTTCTGCCTCACATGCTTTTGTTTGAGCAATACCATCAGCGTAATGCAGTATGAAATAATGTTCTTTTAAAGTGGACGTTACGAAAACCATCTATATTGTTTTAATTTATTTATTTGCGGTGTTGTGATACACCTATTGTATGAGGCTCATTTTCCAGTTGCATTATACCTGAATACGTTGGTTGTGCTTATGTTTAGCTTTCTGCATTTTTGAAATAAATGTCTGGCTGTGCTAATCTTGTGTATTTGATTAATAACATGTTGTATTGTATTACTCGTGAATACACAGGTTGCTTTTCAGCTTAGCTTGGTAGTGATAGAACTTATGTGTGATTTCGATTGTCTTAAAAGGAATCACTGTATATGATATACATGGTGAATAAAAAATACAGTTGATTCATTTATTGTGTTCTAGTTTGATTACTATACAATGTCAACGCTTAATAGTAGTAGGTAACTAGTAGTATGTGTGCAATTCTGAAGCCCCAAAAATGTGCAGATTTGGGGCTCATTCTGATTGGTCGAGAGCATTTTCACAACCAGGGGGCGCCACATGGGTAATTGTGTCGACGGATCTCATTGGTCGAGAGCCGTCACGTGACCTATGACGTCACAGCTCATTTGCATAAATTAGCATAACTCACACCGTTTTGTAGTGAAACCGTCACCAAGGGGGCGCAACGTGTCATCCCCTATTATCGCCCTCCGAGATATTGTTTTGCGGTGATATTGTCGCCAGGGACGCCACAGGGACTCATTCTGATGGGTCGAGAGCCGTCACGTGACCTATGACGTCACAGTTCCTCGTTTGCATATCACGTGACCTCTCTATGGAGGCTGTCATCTTGTTTTGGGGCACTGTTTTGCGATGATACGATTACCAGACGGCGCTGCGGGGCAAGGTCGAAGGTCAAAGGTCACCGATTTTTATGCTGATACGACTGCCAGTTAGGGTTACGGTTAGTAACCCTAATTCTGACGTCTGTTGTGAACCCTAATACGGAACCTGTAGGGTTATTAACCCTAATGAAAGGTCAAAGGTCAAATATCGCCGATCTGTTGTACTTATGCAATTGCCAGTTAGGGTTAGGGTTAGTAACCCTAATTCTAGCGTCTTCGGTTTAATACTGACGATTATGACGCGCTTTTCGAGACGTGTCTGGGTACAGAACCGGTATGAACCGGTTTGAACCGGTTTCATGTAGTTTTTTCTTCTTTTCTGCAACGTTCGAACGACGTCATGGAATTTTCCACGCTCACGAAAAGAAACACCATCCCGCATTTTCACCCTGCTAGCAGACTGAAACCTAGCGGACGAAAGTTCGTGCACGTAGCGGGAAAAACGGAACCGTGCATGTAAGCTATGCGACGCATATTGCCTCGTTGCATTATATCGAGAACCTTTCGACGTATTTCGTTTCGCGTCGACATCTACGTACCGCCTATTTCACAACGAGTCTGCAAAAAACACCGCGAGGTCAAAAGGTCAAGGTCAACAAAACAAACACCGCCGCTTTCTGGAACGATCGAACGAAGTCACGTCTTTTCACCCAGCTAGCAGACTGAAATTTAGCGGACGAAAGTTCGTGCATGCAGCGGGAAAAACACGGGAAAAACCCAGAAAGAGTAAATCGTCAGCAAACTTTCTGGGTAAACTGTAGGAGGTATGGGTAAATTGTAGGAATTATGGCTAAACGGTAGGAGTTATGGGTAACCTGTAGGAATTATGGGTAAAATGTGGGAGTTATGGGTAACCTGTAGGAATTATGGGTAAACTGTAGAAGTTATGAGTAACCTGTAGGAATTATGGGTAAACTGTAGGAGTTATGGGTAAACTGTAGGAGGTATGGATAAATTGTAGGAAGGCTTGTGCGCTCCCACTCGTCTTGTCTTTTTTGACACTGGTCAGTCGCTGATGGAGACATTGACCACAATGTGACATACACGGAGATATTGACTGCTATGTGACATGTATGGAGACATTTACCGCTGCGTGATATGTATGGAGACGTTCACCACCATGTGATATGTGTGGAGACATTTACCAGCATGTGATATGTGTGGAAACATATGACACCATGTAACATGCATGGAGACATAGACAGCCATGCGATATGTATGGAGACATTTGACACCATATGGTATGCATGAAGACATTGACTGCCATGTGACATGCTTGGAGAAATTGACTGTCATGTGTTGGAAGTCTGCAAGTTGGAAGTTTGTGCTTTGGAATTTGCAAATTGGAAGTTCTCCACTCCACTCCACTCCACTTTGAAAGTTTATGTTATGAAAGTTTGCAAGTTGAAAGTTTGCTTCACCGAACACACATGTTTTGAAAGTTTGTGTCATGAAAATTTGTTTGGAGACATTGACTGCCATGTGACATGCATGGAGAAATTTACCGCTGTGTGATATGCGTGGAGACATTGACCACAACGTGACATGCATGGAGACATTGACTGGTATGTGACATGTATGGAGACATTTATCGCTGTGTGATATGTATGGAGACGTTCACCACCATTTAATGTGTCTCATTTACCACTGTGTGATATGTATGGAGACATTTGACACCATGTGATATGCGTGGAGACATTGACCACCATGTGACATGCATGGAGACATTGACCACCATGTGATATGCATGGAGACATTTGACACCATGTGACATGCATGGATACATTGACAACCATGTGACATGCATGGAGAAATTGACCGCCATTTTTGAAAGTTTATGTTATGAAAGTTTGTAAGTTGGAAGTTTTGGAAGTTTGCTTCACCGCACACACATATTTTGAAAGTGTGTGTTGTGAAAAATGTGTAAGTTGGAAGTTTGCTTCACGTCACACACACACACACACACGTTTTGAAAGTTTATGTTATGAAAGTTTGTAAGTTGGAAGTTTGCTTCACCGCACACACATTTTGTGTGAAGTTTGCGAGTTGGAAGTCTGCAAGTTGGAAGTTTTAGCTTTGGAAGTTTGCATATTGGAAGTTCTCCACTCCATTCCACGCCTGCGAAGTTGTGTAAAGTTGTGTGAAGTTGTGCAAAGTTGTACGAAGTTGTGTGAAGTTTGCGAGTTGGAAGTCTGCCAGTTGGAAGTTTATGCTTTGGAAGTTTGCAAATAGGAAGTTTGCTTCACCGCACACACATGTTTTGAAAGTTTATGTTATGAAAGTTTGTAAGTTGGAAGTTTGCTTCACCGCACACACATGTTTTTGAAAGTTTGTGTCATGAAAATTTATCAGTTGGAAGTTTGTGATGTGAAAAGTTCACGTTTTGAAAGTTTATGTTATGAAAGTTTGTAAGTTGGAAGCTTGCTTCACCGCACACACATGTTTTGAAAGTTTGTGTTATGAACATTTTTAAGTTGGAAGTTTGTGATGTGACAATTTTATGTTATAAACGTTTGCAAGTTGGAAGTTTGCTTCACCGCACTAACACATGTTTTGAAAGTTTGTATTGTGAAAAATTTGTAAGTTGGAAGATTGGTCTATTTGACATTGGTCAGCCACTGTTGACATACTTTAACTTGTACGCTCCCACTCGTCTTGTTTTTTTAATATTGGTCAGTCACTGTTGGCAGACTTTAACTTGTGCGCTCCCACTCGTCTTGTCTTTTTGACATTGGTCAGTCACTGTTGGTAGACTTTGACTTGTGCACTCTCACTCATCTTGTCTTTTTGACATGGTATGCATGGAGACATTTGACACCAAGTGACATGAATGGAGACATTGACTTCCATATGACATACATGGAGACATTGACTACCATGTAACGTGCATGGAGACATTGACCACCATGTGACATGCATTGGGACATTTACCGCTGTGTGATATGTATGGAGACATTTGACACCATGTGACATGCATGGAGACATTTACCAATGTGTGGTATGCGTGGAGACATTGACCACAATGTGACATGCATGGAGACATTGACTGCTATGTGACATATATGTAGACATTTACCACTATGTGGTATGTATGGAGACGTTTACCACCATGTGATATGTGTGGAGACATTTACCCATGTGTGATATGTATGGAGACATTTGACACCAAGTGATATGCGTGTAGACATTGACCCTCATGTGACATGCATGGAGACATTTACCACTGTGTGATATGTATGGAGACATTCACCAGCATGTGATATATGTGGAGACATTTACGCCTGTGTGATATGTATGGAGACATTTGACATTATGTTATATGCGTGGATACATTGACCGTCATGTGACATGCATGGAGACATCGACTGCCATGTGACATGCATGGAGACATTCACCACCATGTGATATGTGTGGAGACATTTACCACTGTGTGATATGCGTGGAGACATTGAACACAACTTGAAGAAAACAAGACACTGTCATACGCAACTTGAAGAAAACAAGACATTGTCACACACAACTTGAAGAAAACAAGACATTGTCATACACAACGTTTCAATGCAGGCTATCTACGAGCCAACAGCTATGTGATGATAGGGTTGGCAAACAGCACTGTCTCAATGCAGTGTATCTAGGGTTATACAACCGACAACAGGTTGGGGTTAGGCTTGACTGACCAATGTCAAAAAGACAAGACGAGTGGGAGCGCACAAGTTAAAGTCTGCCAACAGTGACGGACCAATATTAATAAGACAAGACGAGTGGGAGCGTACAAGTTAAAGTATGTCAACAGTGGCTGACCAATGTCAAATAGACCAATCTTCCAACTTACAAATTTTTCACAATACAAACTTTCAAAACATGTGTTAGTGCGGTGAAGCAAACTTCCAACTTGCAAACTTTCATAACATAAAATTGTCACATCACAAACTTCCAACTTAAAAATGTTCATAACACAAACTTTCAAAACATGTGTGTGCGGTGAAGCAAGCTTCCAACTTACAAACTTTCATAACATAAACTTTCAAAACGTGAACTTTTCACATCACAAACTTCCAACTAATAAATTTTCATGACACAAACTTTCAAAAACATGTGTGTGCGGTGAAGCAAACTTCCAACTTACAAACTTTCATAACATAAACTTTCAAAACATGTGTGTGCGGTGAAGCAAACTTCCTATTTGCAAACTTCCAAAGCACAAACTTCCAACTGGCAGACTTCCAACTCGCAAACTTCACACAACTTCGTACAACTTTGCACAACTTCACACAAATTTACACAACTTCGCAGGCGTGGAGTGGAGTGGAGAACTTCCAATATGCAAACTTCCAAAGCTAAAACTTCCAACTTGCAGACTTCCAACTCGCAAACTTCACACAAAATGTGTGTGCGGTGAAGCAAACTTCCAACTTACAAACTTTCATAACATAAACTTTCAAAACGTGTGTGTGTGACGTGAAGCAAACTTCCAACTTACACATTTTTCACAACACAAACTTTCAAAACATGTGTGTGCGGTGAAGCAAACTTCCAAAACTTCCAACTTACAAACTTTCATAACATAAACTTTCAAAAATGGCGGTCAATTTCTCCATGCAAGTCACATGGTTGTCAATGTATCCATGCATGTCACATGGTAGTCAATGTCTTCAAGCATATCACATGGTGTCAAATGTCTCCATGCATATCACATGGTGGTCAATGTCTCCATGCATGTCACATGGTGTCAAATGTCTCCATACATATCACACAGTGGTAAATGTCTCCATGCATGTCAAATGACGGTCAATGTCTACACGCATATCACATGGTGTCAAATGTCTCCATACATATCACATAGGGGTAAATGGGACATATTACATGGTGGTGAACGTCTCCATACATATCACACAGCGGTAAATGTCTCCATACATGTCAAAAATACCAGTCAATGTCTCCATGCATGTCACGTTGTGGTCAATGTCTCCACGCATATCACACAGCGGTAAATGTCTCCATGCATGTCACATGGCAGTCAATGTCTGCAAAAAAATTTTCATGACACAAACTTTCAAAACATGTGTGTTCGGTGAAGCAAACTTCCAACTTACAAACTTTCATAACATAAACTTTCAAAACATGTGTGTGCGGTGAAGCAAACTTCCTATTTGCAAACTTCCAAAGCACAAACTTCCAACTGGCAGACTTCCAACTCGCAAACTTCACACAACTTCGTACAACTTTGCACAACTTCACACAACTTTACACAGCTTCGCAGGCGTGGAGTGGAGTGGAGAACTTCCAATATGCAAACTTCCAAAGCTAAAACTTCCAACTTGCAGACTTCCAACTCGCAAACTTCACACAAAATGTGTGTGCGGTGAAGCAAACTTCCAACTTACAAACTTTCATAACATAAACTTTCAAAACGTGTGTGTGTGACGTGAAGCAAACTTCCAACTTACACATTTTTCACAACACAAACTTTCAAAACATGTGTGTGCGGTGAAGCAAACTTCCAAAACTTCCAACTTACAAACTTTCATAACATAAACTTTCAAAAATGGCGGTCAATTTCTCCATGCAAGTCACATGGTTGTCAATGTATCGATGCATGTCACATGGTAGTCAATGTCTTCAAGCATATCACATGGTGTCAAATGTCTCCATGCATATCACATGGTGGTCAATGTCTCCATGCATGTCACATGGTGTCAAATGTCTCCATACATATCACACAGTGGTAAATGTCTCCATGCATGTCAAATGACGGTCAATGTCTACACGCATATCACATGGTGTCAAATGTCTCCATACATATCACATAGGGGTAAATGGGACATATTACATGGTGGTGAACGTCTCCATACATATCACACAGCGGTAAATGTCTCCATACATGTCAAATACCAGTCAATGTCTCCATGCATGTCACGTTGTGGTCAATGTCTCCACGCATATCACACAGCGGTAAATGTCTCCATGCATGTCACATGGCAGTCAATGTCTGCAAAAAAATTTTCATGACACAAACTTTCAAAACATGTGTGTTCGGTGAAGCAAACTTTCAACTTGCAAACTTTCATAACATAAACTTTCAAAGTGGAGTGGAGTGGAGTGGAGAACTTCCAATTTGCAAATTCCAAAGCACAAACTTCCAACTTGCAGACTTCCAACACATGACAGTCAATGTCTCCAAGCATGTCACATGGCAGTCAATGTCTTCATGCATACCACATGGTGTCAAATGTCTCCATACATATCACATGGCTGTCAATGTCTCCATGCATGTTACATGGTGTCAAATGTCTCCACACATATCACATGCTGGTAGATGTCTCCATACATATCACATGGTGGTGAACGTCTCCATACATATCACACAGCGATAAATGTATCCATACATGTCACATAGCTCTCAATGTCTTCATGCATGTCACGTTGTGGTCAATGTCTCCACGCATATCACAGAGTGGTAAATGTCCCCATGCATGTCACATGGTGTCAAATGTCTCCAAACATATCACACAGGGGTAAATGTCTCCATGCATGTCACATGACGGTCAATGTCTCCATGCATGTCACTTGATAGTCAATGTCTTCATGCATACCACATGGCGTCAAATGTCTCCATACATATCACACAGGGGTAATTGTCTCCACACATATCACATGGTGGTGAACGTCTCTATACATATCACACAGCGGTAAATGTCTCCATACATGTCACATAGCAGTCAATGTCTCCGTGTATGTCACATTGTGGTCAATATCTCCATCAGCGACTGACCAGTGTCAAAAAAGACAAGACGAGTGAGAGCGCACAAGCCAAAGTCCACCAACAGCGACTGACCAGTGTCAAAAAAGACAAGACAGGTGGAAGTACACAAGCCAAATTCCACCAACAGCGACTGACCAGTGTGAAAAAGACAAGACGAGTGGAAGCGTACAAGCCAAAGTCCACCAACAGCGACTGACCAGTGTGAAAAAAGACAAGACGAGTGGGAGCGCACAAGCCTTCCTACAGTTTACCCATACCTCCTACAGTTTACCCATAACTCCTACAGTTTACCCATAATTCCTACAGGTTACCCATAAATCCTACAGTTTTGCGACTGACCAGTGTGAAAAAAGACAAGACGAGTGGGAGCGCACAAGCCTTCCTACAGTTTACCCATACCTCCTACTGTTTACCCAAAACTCCTACAGTTTACCCATAATTCCTACAGGTTACCCATAACTCCTACAGTTTAACCATAATTCCTACAGGTTACCCATAACTCCTACAGTTTACCCATAATTCCTACAGGTTACCCATAACTCCTACAGTTTACCCATAATTCCTACAATTTACCCATACCTCCTACAGTTTACCCTGACAGTTTACTGACGATGTACTTTTTCTGGGTTTTTCCCGTGTTTTTCCCGCTGCATGCACGAACTTTCGTCCGCCGAAATACGTCGAAAGGTTCTCGATATAATGCAACGAGGCAATATGCGTCGCAAAGCTTACATGCACGGTTACGTTTTTCCCGCTGCATGCACGAACTTTCGTCCGCTAGGTTTCAGTCTGCTAGCAGGGTGAAAATGCGGGATGGTGTTTCTTTTCGTGAGCGTGGGAAATTCCATGACGTCGTTCGAATGTTCCAGAAAAGAAGAAAAACACTACATGAAACCGGTTCAAACCGGTTTCAACCGGTTCAAACTGGTTTCAACCGGTTCATACCGGTTCTGTACCCAGACACGTCTCGGAAAGCGCGTCATAATCGTCAGTATTAAACCGAAGACGACAGAATTAGGGTTACTAACCCTAACCCTAACTGGCAATTGCATAAGTACAACAGATCGGCGATCTTTGACCTTTCGTTAGGGTTAATAACCCTACAGGTTCCGTATTAGGGTTCACTACAGACGTTAGAATTGGGGTTACTAACCCTAACCCTAACTGGCAATCGTATCAGCACAAAAATCGGTGACCTTTGACCTTCGACCTTGCCCCGCAGCGCCGTCTGGTAATCGTATCATCGCAAAACGATGCCCCAAAACAAGATGGCAGCCTCCATAGAGAGGTCACGTGATATGCAAACGAGGAACTGTGACGTTGTAGCAGCGCCTCCTGGAGACCGTATCATCACAAAACAACATGGCAGTAAAACAACATGGCGGCATGTATAGAGAAGTCACGTGATATACAAATGAGGAACTGTGACGTCATATGTCACGTGACGGCTGTCGACCAATCAGAACAGCCGAAACTAGGTCACAAGCCGTGGACACAATTGACCTGTAGCTCCCCTGGTGACGGTTTCACAACAAAACGGTGTAATTGATGCAAATTTATGTAACTTTATGCAAATGAGCTGTGACGTCATAGGTCACGTGACGGCTCTCGACCAATCATATCAGTCGAAACTAGGTCACAAACCGTCGATACAATTGACCGGTAGCGCCCCTTGGTGACGGTTTCACCACAAAAGGCTCTCGAACAATCAGAACAGTCAAAAGTAGGTCACAAACCGTCGACACAATTGACCAGTATCGCCCTCTGGTGACGGTGTCACCACAAAAGGGTGCAATATATGCTAATTTATGCAAATATAGACGTCATAGGTCACGTGACGGTTCTCGACCAATCAGAATGAGTCCCTGTGGCGCCCCTGGTAACAGTATGACCGCAAAGGAGTGTGATTTTTGGTAATTTATGCTAATTGATGATAGGGGATGACACGTTGCGCCCTCTGATGACGGTTTCTACAAAACGCTAATTTATGCAAATTTATGCAAATTTATGCAAATGAGCTGTGACATCATAAGTCACGTGATGGTTCTCGACCAATCAGATCCGTCGACACAATTACCCTCGTGGCGCCCCCTAGTGGTGAAACTGCTCTCGACCAATCATAAAGTGCCCCAAATTTTACCATTGAGCGATAATAGGGGATTATACGGTGGAGCCTCTAGTGGCAATAAGCGCACGACCAACATGATTGTACAATTGTTTAAACTTTGAGGAAAATAAGTCAGCAATATCTTCTGACCCTCTATGACCATCAATAACATTAGGCAGAAAATGGAATTTTTTTTTTAAACTATGCACCTCTTTCCATAAGTTACGATAATTACCTTCACTAATAGCTTCAGCCATTCTATTGCTCATTTATCCTTGTTTCTTCCTTTATTCACAATTATGTGGCCTACCACATTGCACCCAAATATCATGCCAGGACAAGGAAGTATCGTGTTGAGCTTGTACATGTTCGTTCCAACCAGGTATCACCTTGCTGCTCCCTTTCTGGGAACCCATCTTTGGCAAACACATATCTGAGGCAACAATGCAAGTATTTACAACAGTACTATATAAATCAAAGAAAAAACCTTTGTGCATTTTACATTGGTAATCCACACAACTAAAGCATCGTGCTTAAAAATTAATTCATGATATCAACTTATCAAGCTCATGTTTGTAATTCTCAATGTCGACCTCCGTACATTTATGCCAAGCTACATTCGTTTTACATTTACGTTCAAATGATTCATGATATGACACATCTATTTGCATTTCAAGACAAAATGGAACATAATCAGAAAAATCACTGTTCATAAAAACTGATTCATATTTGATAATTGATTCACGCAAGTTCTGTGTTACCATAAAGTGGACAATTGCTGACTTGCAGCCATTGCTCTTTGAGCAGTATATATATGGTATATTAGAACATTCGGCATCAATACATAACAACATTTGTTCATTATTAACAAATGAATGGAGAGCTCTTGTCTGGGGAGTACCCCTTGTTAAGTCTGTGTGAAAGTCATCACCCAATACAAAATATTGTGATGCAGTTTTGTTACAAATATCAGTCACTTCATTAAGAACGTCTATATATTCAAACAAATCGTAATTTGCATAACCCTTGTCACATGGTATATACATGTTAAACAATACAAACTCGATACCATCTACTTTCACTTTTACATCACACAGCCCCTTAGATATACACTCTATTGCATCCACTTTAAGCTAATATTGGATGACCAAAAGATTGAACAGCCCCCATAGGGTCTGCCTATTAATGGCACACTCAAATCCATTGAGCTGGATACAACGCATACACTGCTTTGACTAAATGAGTTTAATATTTGTATAAATTGTGTTTTATACATACAATGTTCTTGTATAAAAAAAAATCACACGCCATCTGAAGAAAACCACTCTCCTTCAGATGACAGTTGTCTTTAATCAGGAAATGATCACCTGTTGCACTCTGAAAGGAGTAACAAAATAACATGAATACTAAATACTAGCTAACTAAGCTAAACAGCATTGACATTGAAATGTGCGTATAGTAATGTACATTGTACCTCAATGTAATGTCATCAGCACACAGTGTTCACTGTCGACCCATTCGTGTGGCAGGCTACAGGTATAATGACTGCAGTGGGCACTTGATGTCCAATCATGCATAAAGATACGCTTCACTGACCAGTGACTACCACAGATCTATAGGCCATACACTTGTAGACCACTTGCTACATCTCATCACCTACGATCACCAAGGGCATTTAGGGCCTCAGAGGTGCGCGCGAATCGAGCGCGCATAGCATTCTCCTTTAACAAGATTTAACAAGATTTGCCATCCAAGCCAAAGGCCCAGATGGCAAGTGGACAAGGAAGCCATTGGCTTATCGAGAGTCCAACAATGTTCATCTACTTATAACCCGCCCTCATGAGATATGGGTCTACCTTATTTTTAAACATATTCACGCTGCTAGCAGTTACACAATCTGTAGACAATTTGTTCCATTCATTTATTGTCCTCTGTGAGAACGAGTGCTTCCTGACGTCTAATCTACATTGATCCTTTACTAATTTTACCTCATGTCCTCTAGTTCTCCTATCCTTCTTGAGTGAGAAAAACATATTTCTATCAATATTTTCATACCCATTAAATATCTTAAAAACTTCAATCTGATCTCCTCTTAACCTCCTTGTCTCTAGAGTTGTTAAACCACATTCTTTCAGGCGTTCTTCATAACTAAGGTCTCTCAGTTCTGGAATAATTTTAGTTGCTCTCCTTTGTATGCGTTCAAGCGTATCTATATCCTTCATACGATATGGTCTCCATGCTTGTATACAGTATTCTAAATTAAGTCTAACTATTGCTTTATAAAGAGGTATAATTAACTTTTTTCCCTTGTATGTTATGTTTCTTCTAATCAATCCAAGAATTTGATTACCCTTTGAAGTTGCAATACCACACTGCTCTGAAACTTTCATATCAGCGCTTATTGTAACACCTAAGTCATTTTCTTCTACAGTAGTACCCACAACAGTATCTCCCATTTAATAGTTTACATTCAAGTTCCCATGTCCTGTATGTAGGCATTTACATTTCCCAAAATTGAACAACATCTGCCATTTCTCAGACCATTTCACTAATCTGTCTAGATCGTTTTGTAAATGTTGTTTATCACCATCAGTATTAACTTTTCTAAATAGTTTTGTGTCATCCGCAAATTTCAGTACGTTACTTGTTATACTGTCGTCCAAGTCATTGATATAAATTAAGAATAATATAGGTCCTAATACTGATCCTTGAGGTACCCCACTCAAAACCGATTTCCAATTTGAAACTTCTCCATCTACTGCAACTCGTTGTCTTCTGTCAGTCAGCAATTGTTCTATCCAGTCAGTTATGCTATCCCCGATACCATAGGCTTTTAATTTAAGTAGTAATCTTTGATGTGGCACTTTGTGAAAAGCTATCTGAAAATCTAAGTAGATAATATCTACTGGCGATCCCACGTCTATCCACTTAGTGATTTCTTCCAAAAAACATAACATATTTGTTAAGCATGACCTCGCTTTAAGGAATCCATGTTGAGATGAATTTAATAATTTATGCTTAACGAGGAAGTCCACCATATGGTCTTTAATTAACCGTTCTAATAATTTACAAATCACTGACGTTAAACTCACTGGTCTGTAATTCTCTGACTTATTTCTCGAACCCTTTTTAAATAATGGTATGATGTTTGTTTCCTTCCATTCAAACGGAACAACTCCCTCTTTTAATGACAAGTTGAATACTCTCGCAAGTGGTATACTGATTTGTTCTACTGTTTCCATTAGTAATGTTGGAGGAATCCCATCCAATCCCGGTGATTTGTTATCCTTCATTGCCTTTATTTTCTTAGCTACCAATTCTGGAGTTACAACTAACGGACCTAAATAGTCAGATTTAGCCCCCTGAAATTTAGCATCAGCAACTGGTAATGAACTAATATCTTCTTTGGTAAACACTGAACTGAAGTAACCATTTAGGTCTTCCGCCATTAAAAACCCCTGTGATATTATATTTCCAGCACTGTCTTCTAGAGGTCCAACCTTGTCTTTTACGTTTTGTTTACTCCTGACATATGCATAAAAACTCTTGCTGTCATTTTTTATGTTACATGCTAGTTTTTGCTCATAGCTTCTTTTAGATTGTCTAATTTCAGTTGTAGCTGCATTAAGTGTCTCTTTGTATTTTTCATAGTCTTCTTCCTTTCTGGTACGCCTGTAAACCCCCCACATAGTTTGTTTTAGCATTATTTTTATAATAGCATCTTTTGACAAGTGTTTCTTTCTACACCGTTTTCCTTGTTTTTGGAAGGGAACAAATTTATCGATGATACTCTCAATTTCATATTTTAGAACATTCCAACATTCAATTGTGGTCTTATTCATCAGCATGTTATTCCAATCTAGCTTTGCTAAATATTTTCTCATATCTTTGTAGTTACCTTTGTGGAAGTTTCTCTTGTACGTTTTCTTATTTTTTTCTTTCTGATTTTACATTGATGTCAAAATGTATTTGATTATGGTCACTATTACCCAATGGTTCAAATATTTTTCCATTGTCCACTAATTCTTTTTGTGATGACAAAACTATATCTAATACATTTTCTCCCCTGGTTGGTTCTAGTACGTGCTGAGTAAGAAAGCTATCCTGGATTAAAAATAGAAATTGTTAGTCCTCAATCCCTGTACTCTCTAGATAATTCCATTGTATGTGTCCATGGTTAAAATTTCCCATTATGATACATTCCCTTTACTAACTTCCTTTATAGCGTTTTTTTTATTTTTGTGTTGTCCTCTTCGTTTATGTTTGGACTTCGGTAAACTAATCCAACAGTTAATTTTGAATTTCCTGAAACAATTTTGCACCAAACAGCTTCGTCGTAATCTGCTTCCCTTTCTAGTTTTATTTCATCAGCCTGAATAGATCCTTTAACATATAAAATAACTCCCCCGCCCCTTCTTCCTATTCGATCTTTCCTAAACATTACATATCTTGTCAGTCCTAATTCAGCATCTGTTATATCTATGTTGGCCCATGATTCAGTTATACCAATTATGTGAGGGTCAATATCTTCTACCATACTGTTTAATTCGTTTTTCTTATTTACTATGCTCCTTGCATTTAAACATACGCATCTATAACCTTTTTCAGAGATGTTTTTCGGATGATTTGATACTGGTTTATCTGTGCTAGTGGCCTATTGTTCTGCTTGAGACACCTCTAGGTAACCCCCATGCACTTCTAGTTTAAAGAATGTTTACTTCCAAAAATATTTGTCATTGTACCCAAGTCACTATCTACTGCTGCTGAAAGTTTGTCCGCGAATACTGCCGCCCCCTTTCCACTTAAATGAAGCCCATCCTTCATGTACATGTCAGCCCTCCCAACAAAACTTCCCCATAAATCCACAAATCCAACTTCCTCTGCCGACCAAGCCTCCCGCCACATCGGGCGGATGGATGGATTCTCAAACTTAGTACACCTGTTGACGAATGAGAACGCGTCTCTGATGGGTCTGCCAAATATCACTTCCGCAGGGGATACGTTACAATCGGGGTCGGGTGTGTTCCTGAGTTGCAGCATGGCTCGTAACAGCCCATCAGTATCTAGCGAGCCGGTCGGGCCTATTTTATCCATAAGAGTGCGCTTAGCCTTCTTGACCGCTACTTCAGCCCGGCCGTTAGACTGCGGAAAGGCGACCGAAGATATGCGATGGTGGACCCCCCATCGCGACAGGAAGTTGGAGGTTTCGGAAGCTGTGAATTCAGGGCCCCCATCACGTGACAGGATTTCAGGGACGCCGAAAGTGGTGAACATCTGGCGAAGACAGGCAATGAGGCCAGTAGCTCCGGAGTAGGGTGTACCCGGGGGCGTTTTGTAGATGTCCATCCAACCCGACAGACGGTCACCAATGACGAGATAATGGCATCCGCCGTAATCGCAGAAGTCCGCGAAAACTGACTCAGATGGAGTCGACGGCGTGTCAAGCGCCGCTGGAGGAGTCGCAGCTTGTGACGGTGCTGTTTTGTTGCATGAGCGACATCTATCTCGGGTCTCCTGAATGGCGGTGGATATGCCCGGCCAGAATACGATCGAGCGAGCACGGGATTCCATCGATGACACTCCCTGGTGGGCAGAATGGAGAGTGCGAAGTACCTCGTTGCGAAGGGAGAGAGGAATTACCACCCGATCCTGGTATAGGACGGCACCGTCTGAGACACAAAGGCTCTCGCGGTACATCCAGAATGCCGCAACGGTGTCGTCCGTTTCGCGACGTGTGTCTGGGAAGCCTTCTTCAATGGCCACCATGAGCAGGCGCATGCCAGGATCTGATGACGAATCCATTCCGGCGCATAGGGTGAGACTTGTGAGCTCTGCATACTCACTTTGTGATGGATGGCGAGATGTTGCATCAGCAGCGGTGTTTGTCTTCATGGGGAGATGCGTCACTTCGAAATGCCAAGGCAGTGTCCGTTGTTTGAGGCGAAATATCCGAGAATTGTTAATTTCGTCGAGTGTTCGGTCGCCAAGGATCTTGACCAGAGGCTTGTGATCAGTGACGACGACAAGGTCATCGCAGCCCTGTGTGAAGTAGCGTGACTGTTCTAGGCCCCATGCAACAGCCAAGGCCTCGCCCTCTATTGGCGCGTAGCGTTGCTCGGTAGGGGTAAGGAAACGGGAGCCCGCCAAGGTTATCTTCCATCCATCGTCGCAACACCCCGGCAAGGTCGTTGCACAATCAGAATGTTTTGACTAAGGAAATAACCGATTCCGAGCTTCGACCAATCGGGTCGAAGGCACGTCCGTCTTCGTAGGTCGAAGATCTCGACACCATATCTGATTGCCTCGATAATGCTCGACTTTGAGGCTTGGAATGCGCTCTCCAGGTCTACTGACCAACGGAAGGGTGTCTTTGGGCTCAAGAATGGCTTGAATGGTCTCATGATATCCCGAAGTTGAGCATAGTTCGTCACTTGGTTAACCAAACCGAACCAGGACCGGACGTCGGTCGTGGATGTTGGTGTCGGGAAGTCCCGGATAGCGTCCAGATATTTCGGGAGTGGCTCAATCGTAGCGTTGGAGATCCGGAATCTGGCAAAGTCTACGGTACGTTGTGCGAACTGGAATTTGTCCGGGTTGAGGACTACCCCTGCTCTGCCGACGAGGATGAGGTAATCTATGGTCCTCCACCAATGATTCTGCAGCTCAACATCCCAGTGAACGGTGTCATCGATGCATCGCTCATTGCGCTGGAAGTTGGCAATGATCTCATCAAAACGGCGGTTGTACCCGTCCCCAGACGACAGGAAGCCTTGTGGTGCACGAGTGTATCGCCATCTGCCGAAAGGGGTGATGAACGTCGTCAGGTGCCTGTCCGAATCTCGGAGGGGAACAGAATGATAGCCGTTCCAAACATCCGTTACGGTTTTCCAGGATTCGCCGGGCACGCGTCTCGCCAGATGGAATGGAGATTCACTGGAGAATGTTTCGCGTGCACAATGCTTGTTCAGTGGGGAAAGGTCGACAGTCATTCGTGGGGAGCCGTTCTGTTTCCGGGTATCCACCATTCGGTGACACCATGTCACAGCTTCACCATGTGGCACACGTTCGATGACGCCAAGGGCCTCGTCACGCAGGAGATCCTGGTGTACGCGCTCCTGCCAATGCACAGGGATCAAGGCCGGGGTGTGCACCGCCTTAGGAGTTGCACCTTCCGTGAGATGGATCTCCACTGGGGGCCCTGCCATGCAGGGCAGGGGGCGGTGAGGACATGTGTTGAATGTTGACGATGCAAATTCCTGGTGTAGCCTTGCCTTCATCTTTGCGTTATTTGCCTCCGTGCAATCGAAGGGAAACACGGTTGGACGATTGGGGACTATAGTGCGTGGAGGGCATGAGCAGGGTCCGTCGTTCTCAGCAAGGGCCGATACGCACCCAGCGTTACTGGCACGGAGTCCACAGTCCTGTTGATTGCGGGGGCCAGGAGGTCCGTCGATAGAGGGTGCAGAAGCTGGAATGCGCGGTAACGGGCCGATCGAGGGGAAGTCGACAGGAACGATGCCAAGGTCCACCATGGCCTCGCAGCTGAGGTAGAACCCGTGCACGGCTGGGCTCACATACACCATTGTCGCGCAGGACTGTCGATCATTAGCAGAAGACGATGCGCTGAGGCGGAGAACCACGGCCCCAGTGATTTCAATACGCGTCTTGTTGGCCGCGGACAAGTCAACAGACACGGGCAAGAGGTCTGCTGCAGAGAATCCAGCAGCCAGGAACCCTGACATCGACCATAGGCATGATTGCGCGCCGGTATCGGCTATGGCCGGGATGATTGACGGGTTGGTTGTGGGGCATGGGCGTCCGAAGGCGAGGTAGTCTGATGGTGTCACGGAGACCTGCACCTGGAGTGTCGGGTGGTCGAGGAACCGCGTCTTTCGCCACTCGCCATTAGACCAGATGTGGTGCGACAATTTCACATATGATTGCGCGGGTGGCTCGTTGGCGGGTCGCCGACGTCGACGACGGCGACGACGGCGATGTTGGCATGGAGCACTAGTAAAGGCCGACACTTGGGTGAGCGTGGTTGCAACTTCCGGCTGTGGCGGCTGCATGCTGCGGTTGCGTGGTCGCTCGCTCGGGCGCCTTCCGCGGCGTGCTAGGTAGCAGGCGAGACAGACGCGGTGTGGTTTGGTGTTCCATCCTCTTGCGCCCTCAAAGAACAGAGCGAATACCGTCTTGCAATCGGGGCAGATCGCGGCCTGACCACGTCCCGGCTGGGAAGATACGGGCGCGGGTACCGAGGTCGTTGTGATTCTTTTGAAAGACGAGATGCCAGCAGCCGATGAAGGAAGGGCGTTTCGCGCCATCTCTTTTCCCTCAACTAGGGTAATGACATCGTTCACGGTGCGCTCGAGTATTTTGTCTGCCCCGAGGATTTCACGGCGAATATCCATGGCGGCGATCCCGGCGATGAGGACGTCCCTGACGATTATTTCTGTGAAGTCGACAGCTGTTGGAACCGGGCAGGCACATTGGACGGAGTAGGCGCAAGTTTCGGCCTTACCGCGTACACGGGCTGCAAATGATCGGAAAGATTCTTCGCGCTCTTGGCGGAGGAGAACCAGCTCAGCCCGGTTGACCCCGGTGGCGACAGCTTTCATTGCAGCCATCAGCTCATCTGTGGGCTTCACGATAATGCCAGGTCCGATTTTAGTAGTCCATTCCCGAGTTCATCGGCCGCATACTGGAATAGCTGGGAGGAGGAGTTGTGGGGATCGATGCCCGATCCCAGGGCAAACGCGACCCATCGCCGTGAAAAAACATTCCATTGTTCCTCTGAGACTCCCACATCGACCCTGGGCCGGTCCAATTTTGGCCCTCGGCATGCAGCAGCTGGTCCGGTGTAGGCCTGCTGGACGAGATGGACAGAGTTGTGGTTGCCCAAGAGCGCGATCGCTACTTCTTTGGGTTTCTGTCCAGTCGAGAAGCCACAGCCCGGCATGACATACTGGATGTCTATGGTCGCCATGCTCAGCTCAAGGGATGACGCGGGTTGCACTCGTTGCCGCAAATGACGTGCAACAGTTGATCATAAAGAAAACCACTCTCCTTCAGATGACAATTGTCTTTAATCAGGAAATGATCAACTATTGCACTCTGAAAGGAGTAACAAAATAGTATGAATACTAAATACTAGCTAACTAAGCTAAACAGCACTGACAGTGAAATGTGCGTATAGTAATGTATCTTGTACCTCAATGTAATGTCATCAGCACACAGTGTTCACTGTCGACCCATTCGTGTGCCAGGCTACAGGTATAATGTACTGGTGCAATTGACTGCAGTGGGCACTTGATGTCCAACCATGCATAACGATACGCATCACTGACCAGTGACTACCACAGATCTATAGGCCATAAACTTGTAGGCCACTTGCTACATCTCATCACCATCCAGCAAGGTTTGCATAATAACATACTTGTCAACACCAAAATGCTTACAGTTGTAAGAGCCAAACTTGAGTTTCTTTTTATTGTCCATCATGTTTATGTTTAATTGTGACTTGAATTCACACCAGTTTCAACATTGCTCAGTGTACTGCCAGTTCGTCTGTTACCTCCGTTGGAGGGAAATATCTTCTAATGTTGATGCCACATGACCAAAAGTCAGGATTATAAACCTTCATAAGATCATCTTTAGATATTTCTAATTTAAATGTCTGATGCTTGGCATCAATGTGTGACATAAGAGACAATGAGCGAACACACACACCTTTATATTTAATGTGATCAGTCTCTTTTGTTACCTTTGACACCCTCTCTATTACTAGATCTCTACTAGGAGGTGGTGCCCCCTGTACAAGATCACTGCCACAACAGTGCCAAACACAATGTTTCTCTTTTTCGTTTCTACCGGTGTCCATTTCTGTCCAATGTTCCCATCACACGACTTAGGTTTAGGCGGGGCTTGTTGTACGGGGTATGCCACTTTCTGAGTGGTCATTGCAATTGTTGTACCGGTAGCCCGATTAGTAATTCTAGGAGGCCGTACTGCCTCTGGGGCATGTTGGACAGGACATGCAACAGGTAGACTGGCTCTGACAGTTAGATTATTATTATCTCTGTTCAACTGGACAGCATCTGCATATTTTTCCTGCCTTTCTTGCTACTCCAATATGTCATGTTTATGTCCTCGTTTAGTACATCATCTACTTTTTTCTAATGTCCGTGTGCTCTGCTCTGCAGAGGGAGACATTGCCCTCAACACTGTTCATTTTTCGAATCTTACCAACCTGTCTAAAACTAATAGCAGGTCCATTTCCTCTGGGGTAAAGTTAGGTAATCTCTTAATGTCAACGGCAGCAAAACACGGTTCAACTTTCATTTCATCAAATTATTGGAATGCAATGTACTGGCTGATGTACCACCATTACCGTATATTCGAGGAGTCCTGACATGTTACTTGGAAACGGCAAAGAGTTCGGGTGAAATTCGATTTCAAGGCCATTATTGTGTTTGAAAAGCATTTTGTTTGTTCACCGTTTATTCGATATTGGTGCGTGCTGGCTTAGTTTTCTTTGTTTGGTTTTACTTTTGTGATTCACATTACAGTTGACTTCGTTTAATAGAATCACTTCAGTCTAGAGCAAACTGATCATATTAAAGGCAGATAACTGTCACTCTCGCACGCATGCATGCACTCACTCACGTACACTCGCACGCGTGCACGCACTCACTCACGTACACTCACACGCATGCACGCACTCACTCACTTTCACTCGCGCACCAGGGGAAGCCAACATGTAGTATTTGCATAGACATATTAATTGAGCTATTCTCGGTTACCACGGGATAAAAGTCCGGAAACGCCATGTTGCTATACATTTTAATAAAAGTCCATAATTTTATTTCCAACTAAGCGTCTCGAATTAAATATGTAAGTAATTAAGTACAAATACGAATCTGTTTGGGATTATTCATCACTCAAAATTGCAAAGATGGTAGTCATAGCGAATACAAGCATCGCTATCTAGGTTGATATCATGGTTATCGTGTTTGTGATTAAATTGCCACCATAAAACAGTACGAATGACGCTCAACTATAAAATGTCTTCTTACATATATAAGAATAGCAGCAGTGTAGCATGGTTTTATGAAGGAAAATAAATTATGCAAAGAAGCCCACATCACATATGTAGATCACGTGAGAACGAACCTTACTATAATGGTAGTCAATTTAACACTACAAATAAATTAGTAACGATTTCCGTAAATGATTTTTCTAGCATGTCTTTATTTTACCCGTATATATTTCCAGTTTACGTTATCGAATTCGTGTAAAGCATCCTAGTATACAAATATGATTCTAAATCAGTATAACGCTGCTAAGCAACAATACTAAGAGACATTATGCAAATGTCAGTTAATTAAACTGACTTACCTAGCATACACGTGTTTTGTGTCCGTCCTTGCTGGGTTAGCATAGAAAGATTTGTCAATATCACAGTCTAGACCAATTGTGTAAGCCATTGTATTGTATTTATTGTATATAATAGTCAAAGTTATGGTATATAACAACTTGAATACACATTTTTGTAATGGAGCATATAGGTATACGTGAACCAAACAAGCTATAATAAATTCAATAATTAGCATATTTTTTCCGAACATTGCCGCCTCATATTTAACGTTAGTTATCTATGTATTAATTAAACAATAAAGTGCCGAACGTTATGACATAGACATCAAAGAACATCAGTGTAAATTCGTTTAAATAATAGCACTTCTAACGTTATAGCACTTCTAATGTTACACTTGACTAATGTAGACAATCAAACAAACATTTATCAAAGTGTTGGTTTACTCCCTAAATAGTAGCATAAACTAGGAAAAATAACCGCCTGCAGTGAACAATTCAAATAAGTATTGCGACAGAGCAAGGCTAGATTTAACACGAACAATTCTTGATGAATTCGAACATGCAAAACAATAAACTTAATAAAATTAAGCAGAACATTTGAACAATAATTAAACTATGATAATTAATGTAGATGAGCTTAGAAGAACAAAAAAGTGCCGAACGTTATGACATAGACATCAAAGAACATCAGTGTAAATTCGTTTGAATAATAGCCCTTCTAGAACACATGTTAGTCAGTTATTAAAATCAGTATTTCACACATCATATCAGCCAATTAATAAAGCCAACTATATAAACAGACTCATTAAAGGCGACTTGTAAAACGTAAAGAATTATACATATAGGCTAAGCAGTCAAGACGAAGTGTAGAGTTCAGGAACAATACTACAAGACTATACAATTACGATATTGCATATGTTTCCTGAATTGGCTGTCTTGTGTAATACACCATGTCTTCCTCTACACTTCAGTGGCAACACACAAATGCCTCATGTTTAAAACAATTGGCTGCATTGTGTAATACCTGCTTACGGCTTATAGCAAAAACATGAATAATTAATCAAACTTGGATAAAATAACCGATATGTACCATCACATTGTATATACAGGCAATATTTAAAGTAAATAAAACTATTGTTTTGCTTTAAACGAAGCTAGGCAAATTAGTAAATATTCTAGTTTTAATTTAGAGCAATACAGCCAGATCACATAATAAAGAATGATGTACTTATATAAAGGAAGCACAACATGAAACATTCGACATTCCACGTACAATTCGTATCAGTAATAACAAGTAAACTGTGCAGTAATAGAACACATACATTAATGAGTGACACATTAGGTTATGAAAGCCATACGTCACTAGTACATTAGGTTCTGAAGGACACACGCCACTAGTACATTAGGTTATGACGGCCATCCGTCATTAGTACATTAGGTTATGAAGGCCATACGCCACTAGTACATTAGGTTATGAAGGCCATACTCCACTAGTACATTAGGTTATGAAGGCCATACGCCACTAGTACATTAGGTTATGAAGGCCATACGCCACTAGTACATTAGGTTATGAAGGCCATACGTCATTAGTACATTAGGTTATGAAGGCCATACGACACTAGTACATTAGGTTATGAAGGCCATACGCCACTAGTACATTAGGTTATGAAGGCCATACGCCACTAGTACATTAGGTTATGAAGGCCATACGCCACTAGTACATTAGGTTATGAAGGCCTTACGCCACTGGTACATTAGGTTATGAAGGCCATACGCTACTAGTTCATTAGGTTATGAAGGCCATGCGCCACTAGTACATTAGGTTATTAAGGCCATACGCCACTAGTACATTAGGTTATGGAGGCCATACGCCACTGGTACATTAGGTTATGAAGGCCGTACGCCATTAGTACTTTAGGTTATGAAGGCCATACGCCACTGGTACATTAGTTTATGTAGGCCATACGCCACTGGTACATTAGGTTATGAAGGCCATACGCCACTGGTACATTAGGAGTAACAGAACCAGTCAATTAAATCAAGGTACATGGAATTAATGACACGAGCAACTGAAGCAGACGAACAGGTTCTCTTAATTGACATTACATCGATATTTCACAGTCAATACGTCTACGTTAAACGCATAACATATTTCTCCTATTGTTCAAAGTAAAAACCATATTTCAGAGCATGCTTGTTGCATACTTATAAAATGTAGTATTCGATAATTGAAAAACAGATCAAATCACACGTTTATTAAACTGTAAATAAAATTAAACAAAGCAATATTCTAATGAACATTACAAAGAGAACAATGGGAGAACCATAACATATAATTTTTCACTCCCTCTCATATGTTCATTTATGTCAGCAACGCTGAAATGTAAACTGTGCACATTTACTTGATCCGTTCAAACGAACTAATCTAATATCAGTTCGACTTCACAGAGTGACCTCACAGGTCCATATCGACCGAAGACGCGCACAAACGCGAAGTCGCACGGTCGGTTGGTGCAGAGACAACCGAAGGAACACACAGTGGCGCCGTCTGCAGGTGCTGCAGTCGCCGTCAGGTGGCACCTCCGGTAGTAGCCGTTGAAGCCATCGTAGAGCGGCCGCACCTCCGTGTAGACGTGAACCTGGACAACATCAACATGTCATTTGCAAATTGGACGAACTGATAGACAAGCTGACGATTCACTTAGATCCTGAATGATTAGATACAGTGATACCAAAACAAAACTAAGGAAGAGAGAGAGAGAGCGTGTGTGTGTGTGTGTGTGTGTGTGTGTGTGTGTGTGTGTGTGTGTGTGTGTGTGTGTGTGTGTGTGTGTGTGTGTGTGTGTGTGTGTGCGTGTGCATGTTTGCGAGCGTGTGCGTGCGCCTGTGTGTACGTGCGTTTGTTTAAGTGTGTACGTACGAATTGATAGACTAGTTTACGATTCATATTCATCCCGAACTAGTAAATACAGTGCTAGCAAAGACGTGCTGTCATCTCTATTAATGAAAACAAAACTACGGAATAGTGCGTGTGTGCACGTGTGTGAGTGTGTTTGTGCATATATGTGCGCGTGTGTGCGTTTTTGTGCGTGTGTGGTATGTGTGTGCGTGTCATGTATTACTGTAAATCCATAAAATTAAAGTATGGATGATTATAAACTTACATTTTTCCTCTGTAGAAGAAAAACACGGTTCGTTTGTACCTGACATATTTCTGTGCGTTATCACCTACGTCGTCGGTGTTTAACCTTTTTGGAACTGTTGCCCCTTGAGCTTACCAATAAAGCCGTAACTACGCCCTCACGGTTTTATGTGGAAACATGAAAAAGGAAATGGGGAAATAAACAGCATTCTTTTGTTTTATCCAAGTACTGTTTTATTCTCTTCATGTTAGATTCAGACAAATGAATGAGAAAATAATTATTTCTAAGTGTCACTAGCCTTATCTTAGTTCAGATCATACACATGCCAAGTCATACGCTACATATGCAAGTGTCAGTGTGACGACTGGAATTGCTTCTTCTTGACCAGCTGTGAGATGCGAGGCTTTGTCATAGCTAGAACACATCGCGTGCCAGCTTCACATTGACATGTGGTGGCAACTGTGATGAGGACTTTCAGGGCTTTGTCTGAAAAAATTGGATATCGCATACAAGTTTATGCCAGAAGGTAGCCAGGTCAGAATCTTGAAAGTCTGCATTCAGCGTGTTGTCTTCTCGCAGGCCAAGGAACTCTGCTTTCGCCGTAACATCTTTGAATGGTCCTTCATGCGCGGATAAAACGTCTCATAATCCATGTATTCTTTTCACGGCGTTCCAGATCAGAGACGTGTCGAATGGTGGACTCTTCTGTGGAATGCAAGTTGTGTCCGAAAGTGATACATAATTCATATTTCTTGCTTGTTCTTCACCAAGGACAAGTTTCGTTGCTTCAAAAAGACATGGCTTGATAAGATCCTCCCCGATTGTGTGAGGGTTCTTACTATCAGCAATACTGAGAGCAATACGTACGTTCGAAATGGTCCTTCAGTTTGCTTCGTTTCATGCTCTCTGTACGTTCGAAATGGTCCTTCATTTTGTTGGGTTTCATGCTCTCCGTACGTTCGAAATGTTCCTACAGTTTGCTGGGTTTCATGCTCTCCGTACGTTCGAAATGTTCCTTCAGTTTGCTGGGTTTCACGCTCTCTCGTAGGAGATGGTGATATTTTCTAGATTTTAATCGTTATATATATAAATTTGGCGCATGAAATTATCATCACGTGACCTAACCACGGGTTATAACGCTGGAACGCCGGAAATCCGAAGCCAGTGACTAAAAGCGGAAGAGTAGTTGCACGCTGTCAGTGGATTTGTCGATATTTCTGGCACGTTTGAACATTATGCGTTCTTAATTTACAGTAGGCCTACATCGCTGCATAAACATTGTCAATGAGGCGTGCTACAAGAGCACTAACATTATGATTGAATTATACCGAGTAACATTTCCGTTAATTAAAATGTTCCCGTTACCCCATAAAAAAGGCAAAATTACCTCCTTGGGGTAATTACACCAGGTTAAATACCGCTGTATTATGTCAAAAGAAAGAGTATTGATATAAAATAAGACGTTTGGATGATCGACGCATTTATTGTGACGTAAAAGACGGATGTGTCACCTGGCTGTTGTCTCCACAGTCGCCGTCTCGCAGAGTGACGTTGACGGTGAACGAGTTCTGTGATTGCAAGAGGCTCATTCTGAGGACGAAATCTAACGGATTCGTTGATGACGTCACGGCATCGCAAGTGCTTCTGTTGTCGTCGGTGAAGACGGCGCAGTCTCCGAAATCTGTAAAGCCTGTTGCTATGGCGACGGTCGCTGGATGGACGTTGATAATAACGTAGATTAATATACACATCGGATGTGGTTGTGGCAGACCTTTACAAAATGTAATACATTTGATTTATGTTGGATGCAGTGCTTGTGTCAGTTTCGTTAGCACGTATTACTGCATCGTCGTAGCAAAATATTCTTACCACCGAATATTGTTCACAGTGATGTAACACAAAATGCCATATTTAATTTATTTGACTGTTTCTTAGATATTTAAGGAATGTGACTTTTCTTGTCGGACAAAATGTTATGACTAAGAAAGTCTCATTTGTAATCACCGTATTTAGACTGAGTAAACTTACAATAAACTTCCACTTCACATAGCGTCAGACCCCCGTTTTTTTCACCATCTTTGCGGATTTGGATGAATACGTATCGTCCTCTGGCGATTGTGGTGCAATTCAGCATCTCAGTGGCGGATGGAAATGCGCCGTTGTACTGGAGACAAACTTGTTGAGGCAATTTGTGAGGACCACTTGTTGCGGTTGGCAATGTGTTTGTCACGCCGACCGTGAAGTTGTGAAGGCGTTCAGCTAAAACATTAATTAGTGCTCCATTTCGTTTATATGTTGTATTAATTATAGTCACGGGTCTGATTAATAAACTAATATCCTGGTATCATTCGATCTAATAACAAATGCATCAAAACAAGGAATTCATATCATCTGAGCAGAAAAAGCACAAATCGTTGCGACAAGTCATGATTTGTTTGATATCGATTGTCACGTGAATTCAGAAAAGCTTAGTCTAAGTACATTACTAAGAACGATTAGTTTTCTCTGATCCCCTATTACCAGTTGTGGTGTTGAAACTAATTAAATATATGCACATTTTCATCACCGTAAACAAATTATATTGAAATCCAACTTTTCACAGATATGTGCAATCCACACCTCGTCCTCAAAATAATATGAAGTCAAACAAACAATACCCATACTCTTTCCTTAGACATCTAATGTTCTATAATAATATAAAGTCAAACAAACAATACCCAGTACTTTCCTTAGATATATAATCTTCTATAATAATATAAAGTCAAACAAACAGTACCCATACACTTTCCTTAGACATATAATCTTCTATAATACTATTAAGTCAAACCAACTTTATATGATCCACACACATGTAGCTAAATGGGCTATGTAGCTATAGAGATCTTCAAAATAATGCGTTATAGGACACGGAGCCAATGCATTGATTTTAGAAGTGAGAGAAATGAGGAGACAAGGTAACTACTGTTGCCCACCTCGCCGCCAGGGGCTTCTGACACACTATTACACCTGTTGAAACGCTGATTTTTCAGTTGATGTGTTAACCAATGGGACTGCTCGCTAGATGTTTCGGGGCTCACATACGGGAACTTAACTTTGTTAATAAATCCATCGTCGTTGAACGGAGGAGAAATTGTAGGCATTCCAATAAACGCTCTTTAAAGTTTGTTAGTGAATCCAAAGTTTTTGGGGCGGGCGCGTCTAATTCCTAGAAACACGTCGACGACGACAGGAAGTGGGACAAAGTACAAATGATTCAGTGTACATTCACTCATGGTGTGGGATAAACTGACAAATCCCCGTCTCAACAGGTCGATCTACCAGGGGTACTCTAGCACTTCCACCACCCCTGGGTAGCGAGGATGCCGTTGGCAAAAAATTTAAAACACCTGACGCTTGTCCAACAGATGATACATATTGGTACTTACAACAGCAGTCTAATCTGTTTGTGACTTGCACTTGTACAATAGGATGCTCTGCTCCCAGGTCTACTGCCCACCAGGGCGTTTTTTCAGGTAGAGTATGTGTGCATGAATTCCCGAACCAGTCGCCATTCGAGTTGCCATCGACTGCCCACCTCGCATATCCTGTGTCAATTGAGCTCTGGTATGCCGGTTTGTGCAAGGCGATGTTCGTGCCCGCTGCATCACATGTACAAACACAAGTGAACACACACTGAGCTGAATACTACCACCGTCATAACAAGCACGTTGTTGAGTACACGAACTCTCATCCACAATAGCGGGCGCTCTTCCTCGCATGCATGATTATTCCCCAGTGTAGATAGATGTGCGTACATCGGTGCTAATAATCGACTAGTTGCCATTTCAGCAGTTAGTCGACAACATGACATTTACCTGACCAATAAACTCCATTGATAAGAATAGCACTGAAGCGTTTGATTATAACGTGTTATTGATTTTCTAACGGAAATGTACAATATTTTTATTCACAATTTATAGGTAGCTATATTTGTATATCCGAAAACGGTCTTACTTTTTATTGAAAAACTTTACGAAATGGAAGATCACTAGTTTAACTCATTTTGTATGAATATTTTTTTAGCCAACTCATATGTTCAGGATAATTTTCAGGACACCCAATATTACCACATAATTATCCACGTACGCCTTGGTACTTGATGCAGCCAGTCAATATTTTGATTGCACCTTTCCAACTCTAGAATTTGCGGCGTAACATTGGTAGTTATTGTAACATGTAGCGACTTATTGCTCTTGTATAGCGAAGAAAAGGGCACCACGCTTTCAACAATTGTACGTAATTGTTCGCGTAGCTTTGCGGGCAGTCTTAATATAACCCACTGTGAGTATTCTTTGACGTACACATCAGATTGTTCCCCACCTTACAAATACTGTGAGTATAGTTCCGTCATGCGTTGCGATATGTAGTGACGTCCAAAATAATGTGTTACTATTCATCTTCAAAATGGCACAAAAGGCGACGCTCGCGGGATCAAAGATGCCCGGATGTGTAGGTCAAAAAATATTTGTTTACTATTGCTTCTACTCATAGACGCTTTGCATTTGGGGCGTCAAATTATCAGCCTCCACGGTTGGGTCGTTTCAGTTTTCTGCTGTCGAAATTCCCCAGAGTATTACCATTTCTACGAACAATTGGCTTACCTTTTGTAGGCCCGACCGAAACACTAATAATTTGAAGCCCGAGATGCAAAGCGTTTAGGTTGAGTAGCATAACTGATCAAAAAGAATACTCGTTCTATTAATAAGTCCCGCACAGAAATGTTTCTGTAATTGATTTTGTAACCTAATAGCTATATTTATATGTCCGAAAACTGGCTTATTTGATTTAACATTCAAAGACATAATGAATTGGAAGATAACAATACTAGCCCGTGTTCTACGGATATTATTTTCAACCTAACGATAAGTTATCAAAGCTAATAAATGTATTGTTGTAATGTCCCGTAGTGAGTGAGTGATTGACTGAGTATGTGAGTGAGTGAGTGAGTGAGTGAGTGAGTGAGTGAGTGAGTGAGGCAGTGAGTCAATGAGTCAGTGAGTCAGTCAGTATCCAGTAAATATTCGCTTCTTGACATTAAAATATATGACGGTGATCGGTATACTGGGTAACCTGGTGATCTATGTTGTTTTGGTTCGAATTCCCGTTTCATACAAATTATGTTTGCCTCTAAAATTGTGTTATCATCTAAATGGACGTTACTGGCTGAGGCTCTGAAAACATGAGCAGCACCACCTGGCGAAACATCACGACAGAGTTGACAATGACAACTGTTCCCGAGAGACTCACAAGCCTTTGTTTCACAAACGTTTTCTACCGTGTATACTAACACTGCATTGTAGAGCTCTATGAATAGTTAAACGATTTTCCGTCCTGAATTTATCCCATCATCGCAAACAGTACTTTTCGTTGATTCTTTACGTTGTGCTGGTTTTATTTGTATTGTTTGTATATGGATAGTTTTGAAATTGAATGGTTTCTCTGCAGTTTGTAGCAATATTTCACCTTTCACCGTTTGGTTTCAGGGTAGCCGCCTGCCTTAAATGCAATATACGGCTATTTTAATTAGCTAACGAACGACTGTTTAACGGAACATTATAATACTGAATTTATTAGTATTACACCATCTCAGTTGGTTAATGGTCCATCCTCAATTCGATGGTATCCGCTGCAACATGCAAGCTCGTGTGTGTTTCTTTTGTATGTAGTTTTTGTGAAATCTTCAGACAAACTGTTAAATTACTTAATGTTTGGTCAAACATTAAGTGAAGCATTGAAGTCACGCCCATGATTGGCGTTGACTCGCACACTGATTACCATTTTGGATATCCACTATTTTGAGCCTTACCAGATCTAACGACTAAAATCAATTATTTTGATGATGTTTTATAATCGTGATCTTTCATATAATAATAATATAACAATTTAGTTCTTATATAGTGGAGACTACTGAAGCGCTTTACAATAAAACTATACATACATAAAAATGCAAACACTTATGCTAATAATCCATATATAAAAATATATATAATATTGTAAATGATTAAATACATATTTAAAAAAAAAACTAGTTAAATATAATAAATATAATAATATAATATAATAAACTATATTGAACATTAATAAAATAATAAAAATGAGAAATTGTAAAAAGTATTGTAGCAACTTATTTCAGTGTCACTGGTCATAAAACAATTTGAACAGGTGGGCTTTTAGCGTTCGTTTAAACGTCTGTAGATCCTTAGTGGCGCGCACATCAACAGGCAGCCGATTCCTGAGTGGGTGTGCCGAGGTCCCAAAGGCATGTCTCCCAATACACGCTTTGACACTTGTACACTTAATGTCAAGCGCTGCGCCTTTCACCTTGGCATATCATATAATGCAAAAATTTTCCATGAATTAAACGATATAAATACAACTTTCCGACAAATACGATAACGCACATCTTCAATTTCGAAGATGGAACATAATGGACGCTTTCTTGGTCCGTCAAATTCCATTTTTATACGATTTCTGAAGGTAAAAATACTACATCAATAAAAAAAAATAAAAAAGATGTTTAACAGTACTTATTTAGACGGACTTTGAGGACCAAATATGCAAATGGTTTGTGAATGTTGCCTTCAAATATTTTCCCTTTAAACGGTTGTTATCTTCAGCAGCTGGGAATAAGTTGTCTCATTTCGTTTTCTTAAGTATCCGATGGAACCGAAGATGACTTGGTTGTGAACATGTTCTATCTATTTCGACAAGTGAGGTATTATAACCATTTTCATAAAAGAGATGGTGAATGCCTCAAATTGAGCCCCTGATTTTCGCCGTAAAACGGTTGTTGTCAAAGTGTTGTTATTGAGTTAGCTATATTATATTATATAGCTATCGCCGCGCCATTGTGTACACATTATATAAAATGTAAAGTTAAGTTCTCATATAGCGCAGTATCAAGTCCTTCGGGGTGCTAAAAGCGCTTTGCAATTTATGCCCTGGCAGATCAGTTCATTGCAACGCCAACCCGCATTATTCTTATTAAGATTATTCGTTTATATAAAATCATCACCATCCATAGCCACTTAAATTTCGATGGTCAAACCACAATGCTAACTCCGCCCTACTCACTTTGCGACGTGCTGACCAGCGCTATCAGTATCAAAGTCTGGAACGTGCGTCGCTGCATTGTGTTCGAACCTTCCCGGGTTTCTACTGTCTCTGTCCCGGTCTCTACGTAGTCGATGTCTTACTGTGTTCGCTCCCACGACTGAGATGACCCACCAACAGACGTTCGTCCGGCTTGCGTCGTGTTGTCCAAACAACTGCCTAAACGACCCGACAAACACAGTCGTTCTTTGTTAACAACCATGTTAAACATGATCAATTATTCACGACCGTTTATTGTGCAATCCCATGTGTGTGGTGTCAACGACCTAAAAGTAGCATCACCGCCGGTTGATATTCGATAAATTACATGTTGTACCATTTGTTTTACGGCTACCCAAAATATGTTAGTGGATTTGTTTCCTCAGTGGACCTTGTGTGTATACTTGCCTGTAATTGTAGCATTTGCAGCGTGATGGAGGGGCACACATATTGAGAAGACTTTATCATCGCCCGGCTGGCGTTCCACTTTGCTGAAAGTGTGTCGTGGTGTGCACGTTATTTATATCGCATTATTGCATTATACGTGCATCGAAGCGTAACCCGGTTTCAACGGCGAACATGCCAGCTTCCGCGAAGTATTGTTCTACTTTTGCCTCAAATAGGATCCAAATCTCCAGAGGGCAGCATTAAAAGCAGAATGCTGTCCACATGTCGTACGTGCATTCATCGGTTACCAATTCAGCGAGGCAGGTGTAGTGGAGTTGGCAGGCGAGAGAGAGAGAGTTGGTATTTTATGTGATTGTAGTGATATTAGGGACGAGTTTCACTATTTGTTTAAATATTCTTTTTCAAGAAGCTAGACGTTTCTTTCTAGATTTTATTTTGTGAGGTCAGATAACAAAGATCAGTTGTTTAATTTTTATTTTTAATCATGCTGCACTGTGTGCGTGTGTGTGCGCGTGTGTGTGTGCGCGTGTGTGTGTGTGCGTGTGTGCGTGCGTGTGTGTTTTTGTGCGTGTGTGTGCGTGCGTGTGTGCGTTTGTTTTTGTTTGTGTGTGTTTGTTTGTGTTTGTGTGTGTTTGTGTGTGTGTGTGTGTGTGTGTGTGTGTGTGTGTGTGTGTGTGTGTGTGTGTGTGTGTGTGTTTCCTGAATAGTTAGAAGGTATCATTATTTGACACATTAAATGAAGCCCGCCCTTACAGCGTAAATATAATTTTTATTTTTAAAGGATAGGACTATTGTGTAAATTGTGTGCAATGCACGACTACTGGGTGAGCCGTAACAAACATAATTATGCGGCATTGATATGTCATGACGATGCTGCTGTGGCGGTTATTGGGAGTGGCAAGTCATATATTTTAAATATATTTGCTAGCATTAGCTGCATCTGGAGGTAGTAGAGGTCTGACAGGAGTGGTTCGACAGAGCAAACGGAGAAATACACTGATCTTTGTTATCTGGCCTCACAAAATAAAATCTAGAAAGAAACGTCTAGCTTCTAGAAAAAGGATATTTAAACAAATAGTGAAACTCTTCCCTAATATCACTACAATCGCATAAAATACCAACTCTCTCTCCCTATTTGGGGCATATAAAAATTGCTATATGACAATTATTGACATATCCATAAATTTTACAATTACAATCGCTGTACAGTGCCGTTAGAAAATCAATATTACATTATAATAAAACGTTTCAGTGCGATTATTATTAATTGTAACGTGTTTATTGATCAGGTAAACGCGGAGCTGCCAGTAATTGCTAAAGTGACAACTAGTCGAATATTATCGTCGATGTATGCACATCTCTCTACATTGTAGAATAATTACGTGTGCGAGGAAGAGCGCCCGCTATTGTGGGTGAGGGTTCATATACTCAACAGCGCGTGCTTGATTAAGTGGGTGGTAAGGTTTTCCTGTGACGGTTGTTATGTGGCTGGTTGTATTCAGCTCAGTGTGTGAACACACACTAAGCTGAATACAACTACCAATCAAGCACGCTGTTGGCTTATATTTTTATTTAAAAATGTGATCAATTGAAATATAAATAAATTAACACATTTAACACAATAAACGATTTTCATTGTACGATTTGTTTGTACGTTAATAATTGTCATGGTATTTATATGTCCGAAAACGGGCAATTTTTTATTCAAAAACAAACAATGGAAGATGTATTAACCCGTTTCATATGTGTATTACTTTTAACCAACTCTTGCCCTGGAGGAAAAGTGAAGACAGCGCCTTCACATGAAAAACTGGCTGCATAATACATAGGAATGGACCAAGTAAAGTCTACCAACCCTGCTACGCACAGCAGAAGACCGAACAAGCTGGCGAAACACTGGAACTAAAACCCGTACGTCCATCTCGGCCAAGGAACATAGGGACAGAACCAGCACTTCCATCCCGGCCAAGTAACAAAGGGACAGAACCAGTACTTCCATCCCGGCCAAGTAACAAAGGGACAGAACAAGTACGTCCATCCCGGCCTAGTAACAAAGGGACAGAACAAGTACGTCAATCCAGGCCAAGTAACAAAGGGACAGAACCAGTACTTCCATCCCGGCCAAGTAACAAAGGGACAGAACCAATACGTCCATCCCGGCCAAGTAACAAAGGGACAGAACCATTACGTCCATCCCGGCCAAGGAACAAATGGACTGAACCAGTACGTCCATCCCGGTCAAGGAACAAAGGAACAGAACCAGTACGTCCATCCCGGCCAAGTAACAAAGGGACAGAACCAGTACGTCAATCCAGGCCAAGTAACAAAGGGACAGAACAAGTACGTCCATCCCGGCCAAGTAACACAGGGACAGAACCAGTACGTCAATCCAGGCCAAGTAACAAAGGGACAGAACCAGTACGTCCATCCCGGCCAAGTAACAAAGGGACAGAACCAGTACTTCCATCCCGGCCAAGTAACAAAGGGACAGAACCAGTACTTCCATCCCGGCCTAGTAACAAAGGGACAGAACAAGTACGTCCATCCCGGCCAAGGAACAAAGGGACAGAACAAGTACGTCCATCCCGGCCAAGGAACAAAGGGACAGAACCATTACGTCCATCCCGGCCAAGGGACAAAGGCACAGAACCAGTACGTCCATCCCTGCAAAGGAACAAAGGGACAGAACCATTACGTCCATATCCCGGCCAAGGAATAAAGGAACAGAACCAGTACGTCCATCCCGGCCAACGAACAAAGGGACAGAACCATTACGTCCATCCCGGTCAAGGAACAAAGGGACAGAACCAATACGTCCATCCCGGCCAAGGGACAAAGGGACAGAACCAGTACGTACATCCCGGCCAAGGGACGACCGTGAATGTTCTCTATCCATCATAATTATGTCAATGATATTCAAAGAAACAACTACATTGATTTTAACGTTTCAGGACAGTGTAGTATTGCAGTAATCCAATGTTTAGGCTGATTAGAGCAGCCATACTCATACTAGAAATACCAAGATTAAGACAAAACGCTAGCTGATAACATCGAACAAACTGGCAACACTTGGTTAAACTGGTGACTAAACATCGATGGAATTGGCATAAACTGGTGACTAAGCATCAGTGGCAAATGAAAACCAATAATTGTTACCCCAGAGTAATACTAATGAAGAACAATCAGTGTAATAACTAAACATTTTCCATTGTATATAGACTTTTATTATAACGTTATATAGATTTTCGAAAGGCAATGTATAGCGATTTTTATTGTACCATTTAAGGATATGTCAGTAATTGCTATGTAGCGACATTTAAACGCCAAAAAACGGGCTTATGTTTTTATTTAAAAACATGATGAATTGAAATATAACTATAGTAACACATTTAACACAATAAACGATTTTTATTGTACGATTTGTTTGTACGTCAATAATTGTCACGGTATTTATATGTCCGAAAACGGGCAATTTTTTATTCATAAACAAACAATGGAAAATGCATTTACCCGTTTCATATGTGTATTACTTTTAACCAACTCTTGCCCTGGAGGACAAGAGAAGACAGCGCCTTCACATGACAAACTGGCTGCATAGTACGTAGGAATGGACCAAGTAAAGTCTACCAACCCTGCTACGCACAGAAAAAGACAGACCAAGCTGGCGAAACACTGGAACTAAAACAACTGTTCGCAACCCCACACGAACAAATACGTACAATTGTTGACGTATTGTGTCTTTTCTTCGATTGTTCAAAGTTACGTAATACAAACAACGCTCGCGAGCAACTAGGTGCAATTGTTTACAACGCGATGCGTCATTATTGTGCGATAGTCCCAACTTACGTAAAACATGAGCAAGGCGTCGCTACCAGTGTCAGTATTACGTCGAATTTTGAGAATTGTAGTCAAAGAAGTCATCAAGATATTTACTGGCAACATCAAGTGCCAAGGCATATAAGGATATTTCAGTGATTACGTGTTTTAATATTGTTATCTTGACAGTCACTTACGAACTACCAAGTTATCCCGTCCGTGAGATGAACATTTTTGTTATTATATGAGAATTCACCGCATGGTTTAGATGTCATTGAAAATACGTGTACTGGACGTCGTGGCTACGTTGTGGCCAATATACGTTAAACATATTCTGTATTGTTCTCACTGGGTGAGACGTGAGGCTGTCAGTGGGAAGTGGGAAGTTAATTAGCCATATAAAGTAGTGGAACGAGGGAGGTGAACCTTTGTACATTGCTGCGAATGGTCGATGTGCTAGAAAATATGGACCGAGTCAACATTGGTCAACCAGAGACACTCTGCACATAAGTAATTAATTAAAGTGTTGTTATGTTGGTTGTCCAGCTACAGGCTCAATGATTTTCGTGACTGTAACGAACGGAATGGTTAAGCTTACTGAGGATGTTATGTCGGTCTTGACGGGGGTTGAGGCGTTGGAGACCGTTGGCAAGAGCGTCAGCGATGCTATCGACTCCGTTTGGGGGTCCCTTACAGAATGTTTTATTAAATATTCTATAGGATTTTTTCGGACACAACTACTTAGAGTTCATAAACTATTAACTAGATTTTTAATAGAATATTCTATATATATATATATATATATATATATATATTATTGAATATTCTATAGGAGTTTTCCGGTCATAGCTATATAAATACTCTTTCTCGCATAAGACAAACAATGAATGGAGCAAACTATCTACAGATTGTGTAACTGCAAGCAGCGTCAATATGTTTAAATACAACGTTGACACATATCTCAGGAGGGCGGGTTACAAATAGATTCAACATTGCTGGACTCTCGATAAGTCAATGGCTTCCTTGTCCACTTGTCGTCTGGGCCTTTGCCTTGGATAGCAATGTTGTTCAATCTTGTTAAATCTTGTATCGTTTTCTATGCACCGTTCTATGATCAACCCAACAACAAGTATTTGCCATTTGAATTAGTGCCAGATTTAACAGTGTTTGTGTGTGTGTGCGTGCGTGCGTGCGTGCGTGCGTGTGTGTGGGTGGGGGGCTGTTTGAAATGTTTTGTGGGAGGCCCATACCGAGTGCGTGAAGGATGAAGATCGAGACGCGTGGCACAGTGGACTCTGGTTAACAGAATCAGGCGCTTAGTAGAATCAGATTTATTGGCTCGAACGGAATCATTCCATATTCCTGCTTTATTAAAATGCTTAAATGAATCAGCCGCTTATTATTCTCAACCGAAGTGATTCTGTTAAAAGTGCTTAATCAATTCGAATTTTTTGCTCATTTCAAATTAATTTTGCGAAAAAAAAACAAACCTACCTAGTGTCCACTGCAACATGCTAGGTAGTGTGTGCAACTCTTGTAAGTTGTTTTTGTGAAATATTCAGACAAACTTTTAAATTAGTTAATGTTTGTTTAAGCATTAACTGAAGTGAAAATCGAAATGGTGAAACATCACGATTTTCCTCCTTGGTAAAATTTCGTGACTTTGTCATGTGATCGGCGAAAGGATGGAGGTCACGCCCAAAAACAGCATTGACCCGCACAGTGTTTACCATTTTGGATATCTACTATTTTGATTCTTACCAGATTTAACGACTAACGTCAATTCTTTCGATGATATGAACAAAAGTAATGATTTTTTTATTAAACAGACTGCGTACATTACCTAAGCAAGTTCCACAGTACACGTCTGGACATAAGTAAACCGAATTCGCGATGGGCTGAACCATTTGAGAAAGCAGCTTTAAGCGGAGTCAACTACATTGACTTTGGACGCAATCCCGTGCCTTAACGTTTATCAAACTATGTTTGAGCAGAAACATTAATCGACTCCGTATTTCTGAAATTTTCTTCACCCTGTTCGCCACACAATAATTTGAGGTATTCACGACTGTAGCACAGAGGTGGAACAAGGGTCTCAGCCCGATTGAAGGAAAGCGAAGAAAGACTCTAAGCTGCTAAGCAGATGTATTAGGAATGATTTGTTGGGGGCCTTTTTACGAATGTGCCGCTTGTACCTTGGTCGTTATGGGGCGCGGTAGGGTTACAACGACACGCTCGCAGTCGAGAAAACTCGGGTTCGAACCCTGTTGCTGCCGTTTCGAAGCTTTGGTAAATTCGTTCATCCCACGTTGCTACAGTTCGCTCAGCTGTATAAATGAGTGCACGGCCACATACAGACATGGGTATTTGAACGAACAGTCTTAGCGCAGTAATTGCAGCGTGACTGTATGCTTCCCATACAAGTCGAAATGGTACCGCAATCTATAAGAATGCGAGGGGTGAAGTGTAAAGCGCTTTGAACAGTCCCGAGGACTGGGTACCGCACTCTATAAGAATGTGAGGGGTGAAGTGTAAAGCACTTTGAACAGTCCCGAGGACTGGATACCGCACTCTATAAGAAAGCATCTTTTATTCCGGCAATGATTTGAAAACTTGCTAAAAATCCCGAATGGTGATCTCGTGGATGGCCTGTTTCGATCATATTGCCAAACTGTGAGGCAGCTAAGTATACGGCGATAATAATCAACGATTGTGCAGGGACTCTCCCATTGTTTGTCTATCAACAGCCGCCACGTATTAAAGCCAGCACTACATGATTATCTAGCACTAATCCTTGACAAATCCCTTGAGCCATAAGTTGACCGGGAAATTCAATGGCGGAAGGGCAACGAGTGACCTTGAATCATGCATTGACAAGATTTAACAAGATTTAACAAGATTGCCATCTCGAACAACAAGTTCCAGATGGCAAGTGGACAAGGAAGCCATTGGCTTATCGAGAGTCCAACAATTTTCTCATCTATGTGTAGCCCGCCCTTATCAGATATCTGTCAATTCTATTTTTAAACATATTCACACTACTAGCATTAACACAATCATTTGGCAGTTTGTTCCATTCCTTTATCACCCTCTGTGAGAAAGAGTACTTTCTCATGTCCAACCTACACTGTTCCTTAACTAATGCTGCTTTGTGTCCTCTGGTTCTACTGCCTTCTTTAAGTTTGAAGAACATATTCCTATCAACATCCTCATAACCGTTCACTATTTTAAACACTTCTATTTGGTCTCCTCTTAGTCTCCTGGTCTCTAGTGTTGTCAAACCACATTGTAATAAGCGACTTTCGTAACTAAGGTCTCTTAATTCTGGAATCATCTTAGTTGCTCTTCGTTGTATTCTTTCTAGCTTATCTATGTCTTTTTTACGATATGGCCTCCATGCTTGAATACAATATTCCAAATGTGGTCTAACTATTGCTTTGTACAGGGGTACAATTAGATGTTTCTCCTTATACGTGATAGTTCTCCTAATTAGGCCTAGAATTTGATTTCCTTTCGAAGCAGCAATCCCACATTGCTCTGAAACTTTCATGTCAGCATTAAATGTTACTCCTAAATCCTTTTCTTGTGTGGTTCTACCTAGTACAGCATCCCCCATTTTATATTCCTCGTCCATATTTCCATGTCCTATGTGTATACATTTACACTTCCCAAAATTGAATAACATTTGCCATTTTTCTGACCATTTAACTAATTTTTCTAGATCATCCTGTAAACTTTGTTTATCTGTATCATTAGTAACCTTTCTGAATATTTTTGTGTCATCTGCAAATTTGAGTACTTTGCTAGATATGTCATCCTCCAAATCATTTATATATATTAAAAACAGTATAGGGCCTAACACTGATCCCTGTGGTACCCCACTCAAAACAGATTTCCAGTTTGAAATCTTACCATCTACTATTACTCTCTGTCTTCTGTGTGTAAGCCAATTTTCTATCCAGTTGATTACATCATTGCCTATACCATGGGCTTTTAGTTTAAGTAACAATCTTTGATGTGGCACTTTATCGAAAGCTTTCTGAAAATCTAAGTAGACAACATCCACTGGTGACCCGTGATCTACCCACTTTGTAATTTCTTCTAAAAAACATAAGAGATTCGTTAGACATGACCTTGCTTTTAGGAATCCATGTTGAGATGTATTTATTAATTTATGTTTTATGAGAAATTCCACCATGTGGTCTCTAATTAAAGTTTCAAGTAATTTACATACAACTGATGTTAAACTCACTGGTCTGTAATTTTCTGGCTTCTTCCTCGATCCCTTCTTAAACAGCGGCGTAATGTTTGCTTCTTTCCATTCTGAAGGAACTATTCCTTCTTCTAGTGACAAGTTAAATAAGCTTGCAAGTGGTGTACTAATTTGATCAACAATTTCCTTTAGCAGTTTTGGTGGTATCCCATCAACTCCAGGTGATTTATTATCTTTCATCATCTTAATTTTCTTTGCTATCATTTCAGGAGTTACAAATAACTGCCCTAAATATTCTGATGTATTGCCCTCAAATTTAGTCAATGGAACTGGAAGTGAGCTGATATCTTCTGTGGTAAAAACTGAGCTGAAATACTCATTCAGGACCTCTGCCATTTGGAACCCATCTGAAATTATGTTTTCACTATTGCTTTCCAGTGGTCCGACCTTATCTCGAACTTTCTGTTTACTCCTTACATAAGCATAGAAACTCTTGCTGTCATTTTTTATATTACCTGCCAATTTTTGTTCAAAGGTTCTTTTAGATTTTCTAATTTCAGTAGTAGCTAGGTTAAGTGCCTCTTTGTAGTTGGTGTAGTCTTCTACATTTCCAGTGTGTTTATAGACCTTCCACAGCATCTGTTTGTGAGCAATTTTTCTAATAGCTTCTTTTGACAGGTGTTTTTCCTGGATCTTTTCCCTTGTTTTCTTAATGGAATAAATTTCTCAATAATGCCCTCAATCTCATTTTTTAAACAAGTCCAGCATTCTGTTGCTGTCTTGTTCTTCAGCAAATTATTCCAATCTATATTTGCTAGATATGTTCTCATCACTTTATATCTGCCTTTGTTGAAATTCCTCCTCCATTGTTTTTATATGTATTCCCTGTTTTTACTTTTATATTAAAATGGATTTGGTTATGGTCACTTGAACCCAAAGGTTCGTGTACTTTAACATTGTCAACTAATTCATTTTGAGAAGACAAAATTAAATCTAACACATTCCCACCTCTGGTTGGTTCCAAGACATGTTGAGTAAGGAAACAATCCTGTGTTAGAAGTAGAAACTGATGGTCGTCCCCTCCAGCACTCTCTAATGATTCCCATTGTATATGGCCATGGTTAAAATCACCCATTACAACACATTCTCCTTTGCTCACCTCCCTTATCGCCTTTTGTAATTTTACATCTTCCTCTTGTCCTATGTTAGGACTACGATAAACTACTCCTATTGTTAATGTTGAGTTCCTGGTAACTATGTTACACCAAATTGCTTCCACACTATCTGCTTCACTTTTCAGTGTAATTTCATATGCTTGGATAGATTCTTTAATATACAAAATTACTCCACCTCCCCTTCTTTCTCGTCTATCCTTCCTAAACATTACATAGCCTGTCAGTGCTAACTCAGCATCTACTATATCTTCATTTCCCCATGATTCTGTGATGCCTATTACATGAGGATCAATATCTGCTACCATAATGTCTAACTCACTTTTTTATTTACTATGCTCCTGGCATTTAAGCATACACATTTAAGTTCATTGTCTGAAATTATTGGTGAACATTTCTTTGGATGTGTATTTGTAGTAGTACTCCTTTGAGTTTTCTCTGTCAGTTCCCCCTGCGCATCTAGTTTAAATAATCTATGGTACCTGTGCCCTCGTCGACAACTCTGACAAACTCACACGCAAGAACTGCAGCGCCCTTCCCTGTCAGATGAAGTCCATCTCTCATGAAAAAGGCACCTCTTCCCACAAAGTTTAACCACATGTCTACGAAGCCTACTCCCTCCTCCATACATACCTTCTGTACCTGTGTGTTGATCGCCATCCTTCTACAGTTCCTATATTCCTCACCCCTGCCTCCCATTATTGGTAATATCCCCGACAATACAATCTGCCCAACTCGTGCCTCTCTAAGTGTCTTGATCAACCTCCTGTACTTACCAATGATGGCTGACGTTCCCTCCTTATCTGCATTGTTTGTTCCCACATGCACGAGAACAGCACCTCCCGTGCCACCACCCATGACCTGTCCTGCCTTCTCTGCTATATCCTCTACTTTTGCCCCTGGTAGGCATACTGTTATGTCATCTCCTCTATTTACAATTTTATCCACTTTCCTAATGATGGAATCCCCCATAAATACCCGGGCTTTCCTCGCTTTCCCCTGTGATACTACATCGGCAAAGCTCCTTTCCTGTTGCACACTACTAGTATGCCCCCTTTCTCTCCTATCATCAACCTTTACCGTCTTACCACCTGGCAATCCCTCTCCACTCACCCGCTTAGAGATCATTGGGATCATACAGGAAAACTATTGTGAAGACGGTGGTGTTAATCAGTGTCGTGATATATTTTTGGAAGACAACATGAAATCACAAAATGTCATTTGCATCATGCAGGTTCATACAATCAATGCGATGGATGTCACCGGACATATTGACGACAATATTACGATTGGTTCAACCAAAGCAGTGGAAGTTGGACTCTAAATAATGGTTAATTAGTTAATTAAAGGTAATTAGTTACGCAGTAATTACGTTTAATCACATTTGATTACGACAACACTTCTATTCATAGTGTCGCGTTCCACTAGCACGCTAAGCCTAATTAAGCGAATTTTGCAACAGTAGAAAAACAAGTGAGTCAGCCCGCATTTGACGTAGTTACGGTGACGCGATCAAAACAAATGACGTAGTTCGTGTCATGCTTGTTAACAAGTGCACGTCGGCGCACAAGAAGGCAAATACAAATGTTTCAATTCAAATGCAAATATATATTTTTTTAGGATCACACGCAATAGTTTTGTGTTGTATTCAGTTGCAACTGCAAATATTTAATGATGCATTTGTAAATGCATTTTAATTAATTTAAGCTGTTTTGTATTAATATTAAATGTATGTTATATTTAAAACAACAAAATATACAGGAACACATTATTAATATATAACAGTAACACAGTTATATACACTAACGTAAGCATTTTAAGTTATAAGACAACTGCGAACTTGTATATAGCACGTGTTGAAAGAACTTGTTGTGAACGTGGATTCACAGATCAGATAATGATTCTACAATCTGCTGGGGATTATGATCACAACAGAGGAAACAGAGGGTGACAAAGAAGATGTTGGATTGGATTCACATATCAAATAATGATTCCACAATCTGCTTGGGATTCTACTCACAACAGAGAATATAAAGTGTATATATTTGTGTAATAAAGAAGACGCTGAACTGGATTAACATATCAGACAACATAAATGTAGATTGTATTAGTTATAAATAGGAATTAAACACATGTACACAGCACACAATATGAAGTTTATTGAATGGATTGACAACAACGATTACTTGAAATCATATTATATTACATACTGCAACATATTTGCATTTCCACAAAGCCGAAAAAAAATCAAGTCGTCAATAATTCCACAGTACACTCTGTCCGACTGGCTTGCCTCGATCATGCACATTTTCCCGCGGTTATCGGCAAGCTTCGATGTGAAAGATGCAGTCAATATAACTAAGATAAACAAACATATAAATGAACACATTAAAAAACAATACCAAACAACATAATCACTAAAACATATTTCCACTTCCACAAATGGATTCATAATTTAGATTTAATAAGATTGCTATCATAGACAACAACGTCAGATGGCAAGTGCACAAGGAAGCCACTGGGTGCATAAAGTTCAATACATTTACATCCACGTGGGGCGCTGTGGTCGCGTGGTAGAGCGTCGGGCTTTTGGTCAATGGGACCATGGTTCGAAACCACCACCTTCCCTTTCGAAACTTGAGCAATTTCGTTCACCGCACTTTGCCTGTGGCTTTCGGAAGAGTTGGTCCCTTCTATCTGGTGTTTATGCCATGGGAAGTAAAATATCGCATACAGGGGAAATTGAAAAAAACCTGCTGTGGACTCAAACTCAGTGCGCCTCATAGAACTTGTGATCTCGATCTCTAAACTCACTACTCTACTTCCCAGTTTAACTGTGATCAATTGTAAAGGGAGTATCTCATCAAACATCAAACGTGTAAACCACCATAACCTTTATGTAGAGTAAACATTTACGGTAAACAAAACTACCATTCTGAAATAAATATAGATTTCGCTAACAAAATAAGCAAAGCAGTTGTGTATATAACCCAACAACTAGTCAAACCAGCTGATACATTTTATCCTGAAACATCACGCCTAGCTTTAACATAATAAATGTAGTGCGTGTTAGTGAACCTGTCAACACCTGACACTGATTCCACCATGAACACATGTATACTAAGCTATATATATATATATATATATATATATATATATATATATATATATATATATATATATATGCGTGTATATATATATATATTATATATATATATATATATATATATATATATATATATATATATATATATATATATATATATATATATATATATATATGTGTGTGTGTGTGTGTGTTTGTGTGTAAATAACCGCCTGTCACCCGGGAAATAAATCCATACAGATCTAGCTATCTAAACTTACATTTTGTGAAAGATACAGATAATTCTTGGAACGTCCATAACATCAATATATGCAACTCAGCACAGTCAGTACAACTAAGATATACAAATTTAATAAACAAAACATATAATTGCAATACAAGAAATGAATCTCCCACGGTAATCGATAGACTACATACGTATTGTCTTGCACGCTTCTTGTGTGGGTGCATAATATAATATTTGACAATTATGGAAGCATCTAATAAAATTTAATATTGTGGAGACGTGCTGCTCGCGTCTGTGCGGTTTAGTGTACGCGTGTGTGTACGCGACGTCCGCGTGTACATCCGTGCTATCCAGCTGGGTAGTATACGTACTATCCGTGGGAGGGCGCTGTCGCGCCGCTGCTGTGTAACCTGTCGGTCTGACATTTACGGACGCTACAATTACGAGACTCCCAAAGGACCAACACACTATCGTAGGACGCAGTACATATCTGTGAGTACACATCCTGACCTGACCTATTGCACCCTTCGACAGTTTAGTCTCACTGCTTACAATAAGTGCACATAAACACAATAATATTTTCAGAGATACAAAGAAAACAATGGCGGGAGAACGTCTATAATATTACTATAAAACAAAGTTGTCGCTATCTTTCTTTGTTTCTTTATTTGCACTCTCATATTACTGTTAGTTTCGCATGTATGGTGCTGACATTTGGTAGGCGTGCTCGGGGTTCATACAAGTTTGGTGTTTCGAAATTACCTCGGGGTCTTGGTGACCAACATTTCAAAATGGCTGCAGCGCAAGTGGCAACCGTGGAATTTTAATGTTTTCTATGTAATCCTTAAGATAATAATAACGCCTACACATCTGCCGTTGGATGTATATAGCAATTTTTAAAGCGAAACAAACGTCATGGTTTGGGGGCTATGCACCTAAAAGAGATAGTAAAACCTAACCACGTGCAACTAAAATCAAGAATATCATGCCACTGGTTTACTCAGAATGTGTTCCAAAAGTGAGATATTCCGGTGATTACTACAGTTAACTGACCGCTGTCATATTAACCAAAGAGACCGGTAAGCGCATGCGCAGTTCTATGAAAATCGGGTAACCTAGACTACCGGCACGGCCCATGAAATGATGATGACTTGTGTTCAACAAGGTTTTCCTAATAAGCCACTGGCGTGATATTTTTAATTGTAGTTTTACATGGTTATGTTTTAGTAACTCTTATAGGTGCACAGGCCCACAACTATTACTTTTATTTCCCTTTGATACGTTTCAAGTTATTGCAGTTTGTCTGTGCCCCCACAGAGATGTTACGTGTCGAATGCGATACGTTCTGACTAAGCGCGCGCGATCGACAGGGAGCGTACGAACGAAATGTCTGCGTTACTTCCAGTATCTCGCAGACGAAGCGCGCACCAACTAAAGGACATGGCGAATTGTTTTTTTTATTTTTAAATGTATTTAGACATTTCTACAAATTTCGCACGTACGGGGCTGGATTTTTGTAAGCGTGGGAGGGGGGAGGGGGCGTGGGGAAGGTTCTTACATTACAACATTACACGACGGCCTTTTCTCCCCGCGCAACACCGGGTAACTCAGTTAGTAATATATAATCTATATATATATATATATCATTGGGGCAGTCTGTGAGTATCTCCCCCAGGTGCCGTTGACCAATCGCATCTTTCTGGACTACGGATTGGCGATGTATTAATTAAAAAAACTACAAAGGTAGTTATTTAGAGTTACTTACATACGTCTCATGCCGCTCACCCGAAATGCTTTTCTACCTGTCGGAGAAATATGGAAACAGTGGACGAATTGAGTGGTGAGCTACTCACCAGGAGGAGTCGCTGTGCCTCCTTTTCCGGAAAATATCACGTGTAAGCCAGTGTTATACTATTTCTCCTTTGTTACGAATATTTGCCATATTTACTTGACCCGTCCAACTGATCTAATCCAATATCAGTTCGACTTCACAGAGTGACCTCACATGTCCGTATCGACCGAAGACGCGCACAAACGCGAAGTCGCACGGTCGGCTGGTGCAGAGACAACCGAATGAGCAGACAGTGGCGCCGTCTGCAGGTGCTGCAGTCTCCGTCAAGTGGCACCTCCGGTAGTAGTCGTTGAAGCCATCGTAGAGCGGCCGCACCTCCGTGTAGACGTGAACCTGGACAACATCAACATGTCATTCACAACGTGGACAAACTGATAGACTAGCTCATGATTCACTTATATCTCGAATCATTAGATACATTGATGCCAAAGACAAAACTACGGAAAAGTGTGTGCGTGCGTGCGAACGTGCGTACGAGCGTGAGATGCTACTTGTTTGTACCTAACATATTTGTGACATATTTATGTACACTATCACCTACGTAAAACGCAAACAAGATTATTTATTTGAAATAAGACATTTGGATAATTGACGCAGTTACTGTGTCGTAAAAGACGGATGTGTCACCTGGCTGTTGTCTCCACAGTCGCCGTCTCGCAGATTGAAGTTGACGGTGAACGTGTTCTGTGACTGCAAAAGACTCATTCTGAGGACAAAATCCAGCGGATTCGTCGCTGACGTCACGACATCGCAAGTGTTTCTGTCTTCGTCGGTGAAGACGGCGCAGTCTCCGAAATCTGTGAAGCCGGTTGCTATGGCGACGGTCGCTGGATGAACGTTGATAAGAGCGAAGATTAGTAGACACTTCGCAGATCATAACACGTTTCAAATATGTTTTGGTAGTGATGGGCACTTAGAAAATATAGTTTCATTCATTTATGTAGAATAGCTTACTTTTGTTTGGTTCCTGAAGATATATCAATTTAACGTTATACGAATCGTCAAGATGTATCGATGTACTTTAGTAAGAAAACACCGCGTCCACGTAATATAATATCGTTAAACTAGATTAGTTGAACTGAAAAGCGATCTAAACTTAAACGTTTGATTTGAATTGATTTGAGTGTTTCTTAATATATCCAGGAAGGCAATTTTTCGTGTCTCACCAACGGAATAATTAAGAAAATTCAATTTATAATGGGCGGATTTCGACTGATTAAACTTACAATAAACTTCCACTTCACATAACGTCAGAACCACGTTTTTTTCGCCCTTTTCGGTGATCTGGACGAACAGCTATCTCCCTCTGGCGATTGTTGTGCAATTCAGCATTCGCGTGGCGGCTGGGAATGGGCCGTTGTATAGGAGATATACTTGATGAGCCAAATTGTTAGGACGAGTTGTTGGCAAAGTGTTTGTTACGCCGATTATGAAGTCGTGCAGTCGTTCAACTAAAACATACATTATGCCATCCATAAAATAGGTCACGTTGAGTGGGTGCAGTGTGGTGTCTGGGTAAGCGTTACGTGTGTGTGTGTGTGTGTGTGTGTGTGCGTGCGTGCGTGCGTGCGCGCGTGTGCGTGTGTGCGTGTGCGTGTGCGTGTGCGTGTGTGTGTGTGTGTGTGTGTGTGTGTGTGTGTGTGTGTGTGTTTGTGTGTTGGTGATCGTTGCTAAAATGTTTTTATTATACGTACAAAAATCTTGTCGATTTGTGATTTGTACTTGGACCACCGATTGCTCTGAGCCCAGGTCGACCGCCCACCAAGCATGGGTAAGACCGTGGTCGGTACGTGTGCAGGAACCGACTATGAACTTTCCGTTCGAGTTGCCATCGACTGCCGTTGTTGCCAAAATACTGGTACTCTGGTAGGCCGGCTTGTTCAATGCGATGTTGGTATTTGCTGTGTCACACAAACAAACACAAGTGAACACAGACTGAGCTGAACACAATCACCAATAGACCCAAACGCAATCACGCAGTTTCGAGCACGCCTAACGGTATGTTCATAAATAATTAATTCATAGCGTAATCAAAGCCAAAGAATACCAAGCTGCGTCATACTACTACAAGAGCAACAGGCACGCACACACACGCGCACGCACAAACACACACGCAAACGCACGCCCACAAACACACACACGCGCACACGCACGCATGCACGCACGCACGCACACACACACACACACACACGCATATAAAATAGCATACAAGGAATAAAGTTAATTATACCTCCGTATAAAGCAATAGTTAGGCGTCATTTAGCATGGTATGTACTAGCTCAGTTCTGCAAATAATTACAGAACTGAGGAACCTTTCAACTATTGGCTTTGCTTCGTACACGGATTAACCTGTTGTTGTGTCCTTTGTCTCGGAATCGGAATGTGTTTATTGCACAGGAATAAGTACACAATATAGTGGACCTTGAACAGGAATAAGTACACAATATAGTGGACCTTGAACAGGAATAAGTACACAATATAGTGGACCTTGAACAGGAATAAGTACACAATATAATGGACCTTGAACAGGAATAAGTACACAATATAGTGGACCTTGCACTGTCGTGTGAATAGTTAAACGACTTGTTCACTGAATGCACTCATTGTTCGTGGCCAGTTGGTGTGTGATTTATTGACGAACATCGCGACCTCGGCATCTTGATGTAACAGATATCATGTAAAACAGGCATATTTTATTACATCGAGAATAGGGAATGATTTAGTCCCAGCTAAAACATTTCATTTCAGCGGCAGATTCCGTTATCCGCCATTTGGTTATGTGGAGTCCACTGTATATAATATGTGTGGTGTCAGTCTTTCTGTCTAGGAGTGGTTTTACTGCCGGTTGACACACAGTGTGTCACTAAATTATTCACAGCTTGCTCGGTCCAGTATATGTCATTAATATTGACAGAAAAATCCTCATTTCACTCTTCTAATGTAGCTTTTCCAGCGGACTAACCTCGTTTAGTTTTCCCACCTATGGGTTGTAATCACCGTTAGTTATAGCAATTTGGAATATTTAGTCATGTTGCCACTGAATAGTAATAACGACGTGTTCTTACTCTTTGAACCCTTTATAAAAGGATGATGCTAGTTCAGGTACTGCTGCACCGCCCCAGTTGTTATCCTTTTCCTCGTCTCCCTATTGGCTGCCTTCTTCCTCCATGTCGACGTCCTCTGCATTCCTTACACCCCGCTCCCTCCCTCCCTCCCTCCCTCCCTCCCTCCCTCCCTCCCTCCCTCCCTCCCTCCCTCCCTCCCTCCCTCCCTCCCTCCCTCCCTTCCTCAGGTTCGGTATGTCCCTTCTCCTACGGCTGTTTCATCATCGCCTCTGGTATGTTTGGTAGTCGACGCTCCTCAATCCGCACCACGTGGCCTGCCCACATCATCCGGCTTCTTATTATTCTTTGGTAGTCGACCCTCCTCAGTCCGCACCACGTGACCTGCCCACATCATCCGGCTTCTTACTATTCTTTGGTAGTCGACCCTCCTCAGTCCGCACCATGTGACCTACCCACATCATCCGGCTTCTTATTATTCTTTGGTAGTCGACCCTCCTCAATCCGCATCACGTGACCTGCTCGCATCATCCAGCTTCTTACTCAATAGGCACCACGTGACATGCGCTCTTACTATTCTTACCGTTAAGCAGAACTACATCCCAATCTCGTCCCTCAACTGATTTATCCTAACCTCTAGTAAAGGTTAGCTATATAGCTGACTTACTCATTCTTCGTAATTATTCTGGAATGGAACTTGGTTGTATCTTATTGATGATGTTATAACTATTTAAATAAAAGAGATGCCTGCCTCAAACCGAGCGCCTGGTTTTTCGCCATATGTTTTCAGCGGATTTGTTTCATGACATTCGTGTTCTTGATCCGTATTATTTTACATCGATGCCGTACATAGGTTTATATTTAGCAGGGTTGTTGTCAAAGTGTTGGCATTGAGTTATATTATGTAACTCTACGCCGCGCCACTGTGAACATGAGGGCAACATATACAAAATGTTATGGTAAGTTTTCAAATAGCGCGGTATCAAGTATTTAGTAGTGTAGAAAGGGCTTTGTACTTTATGCCCTGGCAGACTAATTCGCTCTCTAGCCAACTCGCATTCAGCCACACTGCAATTAATGCGCGAAGAATATTCGTTCTTATAAAATCATCACCACCTATAGCCACTTACTCAGTTATACAGCTTAGTAAACCGATACTGCGTGGAGTGACAGCTACTACGCGGAGTGACCGATACTACATGGAGTGACCGGTGATACTACGTGAAGTGAACGAAATTGCCCAACCTTCGAAACGTGAACAAGTGGATTCAATTGTTCGTTCTAACCACAGATCTACTCCACACACTCAGTTTGTTTTGGTATTGAAAGTCCGATGGTCAAACCACAATACTCCGCCCCACTCACCTTGCGACGTGCTGACCAGAGCTATCAGTATCAAAGTCTGGAACGTGCGTCGCTGCATTGTACTCCAACCTTCCCGGGTCACGGTTGACTTATTCGTTGACGAGTGATTGCTACGGCGGCAATCTCTGTTTCTACTGTCTCTTTCCCGGTCTCTACGTAGTCGATGTCTTACTGTGTTCGCTCCCACGACTGATATGACCCACCAACAGACGTTCGTCCGGCTTGTGTCGTGTTCTCCAAACAACAGCCTAAACGACCCGAAAAACACAGTCGTTCTGTGTTAGCGACCATGTTAAACATTATCACTTATTCACGACTGCTATTATGTATTGCCACAGAGCAGATATCATTGTTGAAAGGACATGTCTATACGGTAACTTGTGTGACAAGTAAAGATAACAACGTGTGCTAAGTTAATTGTGTAAATTGTGTCCAGTACTCGACTACATTATTTCCCATAACAAGCATATAGGTGGCATATATCTACCTCGACAATGTTGCTGTTGCAGTTATTGTGAATGTCAAGTCATATATTTTTGATGTCATTGCTAGCATCAGCCGCTTCTGGAAACAGTAGTGGGCTGACAGGTGTGGAATCACATGACAACGGAGAAAATCACGCTTTTGCATACATGACAATATATTCACCAGTCCTGCTCCGGTTTTAATCAAAACAGGTAATAGCGATAAGATAAATCTGTTTTGTAAAGCGACTAGGAGAGCAATAGGAATGAAAGAGTAGGAGAGCATTAGGAATGAAAGAGTAGAAGAGCAATAGGAATGAAAGAGTAGGAGAGCAATAGGAATGAAAGAGTAGGAGAGCAATAGGAATGAAAGAGTAGGAGAGCAATAGGAATGAAAGAGTAGAAGAGCAATAGGAATGAAAGAGTAGGAGAGCAACAGGAATGAAAGAGTAGAAGAGCAATAGGAATGAAAGAGTAGAAGAGCAATAGGAATGAAAGAGTAGGAGAGCAATAGGAATGAAAGAGTAGGAGAGCAATAGGAATGAAAGAGTAGGAGAGCAATAGGAATGAAAGAGTAGAAGAGCAATAGGAATGAAAGAGTAGGAGAGCAATAGGAATGAAAGAGTAGGAGAGCAATAGGAATGAAAGAGTAGGAGAGCAATAGGAATGAAAGAGTAGAAGAGCAATAGGAATGAAAGAGTAGGAGAGCAATAGGAATGAAAGAATAGTAGAGCAATAGGAATGAAAGAGTAGGAGAGCAATATGAATGAAAGAGTAGAAGAGCAATAGGAATGAAAGAGTAGGAGAGCAATAGGAATGAAAGAGTAGTAGAGCAATAGGAATGAAAGAGTAGAAGAGCAATAGGAATGAAAGAGTAGGAGAGCAATAGGAATGAAAGAGTAGAAGAGCAATAGGAATGAAAGAATAGGAGAGCAATATGAATGAAAGAGTAAGAGAGCAATAGGAATGAAAGAGTTGTAGAGCAATATGAATGAAAGAGTAGTAGAGCAATAGGAATGAAAGAGTAGGAGAGCAATATGAATGAAAGAGTAGTAGAGCAATAGGAATGAAAGAGTAGGAGAGCAATATGAATGAAAGAGTAGGAGAGCAATAGGAATGAAAGAGTAGTAGAGCAATAGGAATGAAAGAGTAGGAGAGCAATAGGAATGAAAGAGTAGAAGAGCAATAGGAATGAAAGAGTAGAAGAGCAATAGGAATGAAAGAGTAGGAGAGCAATAGGAATGAAAGAGTAGGAGAGCAATAGGAATGAAAGAGTAGGAGAGCAATAGGAATGAAAGAGTAGGAGAGCAATAGGAATGAAAGAGTAGAAGAGCAATAGGAATGAAAGAGTAGAAGAGCAATAGGAATGAAAGAGTAGGAGAGCAATAGGAATGAAAGAGTAGAAGAGCAATAGGAATAAAAGAGTAGAAGAGCAATAGGAATGAAAGAGTAGGAGAGCAATAGGAATGAAAGAGTAGGAGAGCAATAGGAATGAAAGAGTAGAAGAGCAATAGGAATAAAAGAGTAGAAGAGCAATAGGAATGAAAGAGTAGGAGAGCAATAGGAATGAAAGAGTAGGAGAGCAATAGGAATGAAAGAGTAGAAGAGCAATAGGAATAAAAGAGTAGAAGAGCAATAGGAATGAAAGAGTAGTAGAGCAATAGGAATGAAAGAGTAGGAGAGCAATAGGAATGAAAGCGTAGGAGAGCAATAGGAATGAAAGAGGCGGGGATCAATATTATCTGCACAAGGAAGAGTTGATTAATTCATTCTCAATCATGAAGAAGGAAAATAAATGATGTAAAGAAGCCGACATCACATATGTAGATCACGTGTGAACGAACTTTATGGTTGCCAAGACAACACTTCAAATAAATAAATAACGATATCCGTAGATGATTTTTCTAGTAAAACAATGTAGTATACATATATGAAACTAAATCAGTATAACATTGCTAAACTACAAGAATAAGACACGCGATACAAATGTCAGATAATTAAACATACTGACCTAGCAAGAACATGTTTAGTATCCGTCCTGGCTAGGTTAGCATGCCATGTTTGTCAATGTCACAATCTATAGTCTAGACCAGCCAATTTCCTGTGTCATTGCATTGTATTTATTGCATATAATAGTTATAGTTATTGTATATAAAATTGAGTACACGTTTTAGTAATGGAGCATATGAGCATGCACGAACCAAACAAGAATGCATAAATGAAATAATTAGCATATTTTCCGAACATTCTTACCTCATATTTAGCGTTGATTATCTACGTATTGATGACGTATGGACGAGGCCCTTCCGAAACAATAAAATGCCGAACGTTCTGACAACAATATCAGTATCAATTCGTTTGTTTAATAGAACATCCAATGTTACACTTGATTAGTTTAAACATTGAAACAAACACATGTCAAAGTGTGGGTTTTCTCCCTAGAGAGAATAGTATACTAGGAAAAAAATCGCATGCAATGAACAATTCAAATAGGCATTACGACAGTGCAAGGCTAAATTGAACACGAAATTCCTACCATTCTTGATATATTCGAACACGCGAAACAATCAACGTAGAATGTTTGAACAAGCGTTAAGCTACGCTATGTAACATAGACGTGCGTAGTATTACATAAATCACACATATCAGCCAATTAATAAAGCCCACTAGTACACTAGGTTATGAAGGCCGTACGCCACTAGTACATTAGGTTTATGAAGGCCATACGCCACTAGTACACTAGGTTATGAAGGCCATACGCCACTAGTACACTAGGTTATGAAGACCATACGCCACTAGTACATTAGGTTATGAAGGCCATACGCCATTAGTACATTAGGTTATGAAGGTCATACGCCACTAGTACACTAGGTTATGAAGGCCAAGGTTATGAATTAATGACACGTGCAACTGAAGCAGACGAACAGGTTCTCTCAATGGACATTACATCAATATTTCACAGTCGCTACGTCTACGTTAAACGCATAACATATTTCTCCTTTTGTTAAAAGTAAAAACCATATGTCAGAGCATACTTCTCGCATACTTATAAAAAAGTAGTATTCGATAATTGCGCAACAGATCAAATCACATCTCTATTAAACTGTAAATAAAATAAAACAGAGCATTATTCTAATCAACATTATAAAGAGAACAATGGGAGAACCATAACATATAATGTTCCACTCCTTCTCATATGTAACGTAATGTTCATTTATGTCAGCAACGCTAAAATATAAACTGTGCACATTTACTGGATCCGTTCAAACGAACTAATCTAATATCAGTTCGACTTCACAAAGTGACCTCACAGGTCCGTATCGTCCGAAGACGCGCACAAACACGAAATCGCACGGTCGGTTGGTGCAGAGACAACCGAAAGAGCAGACAGTTGCGCCGTCTGCAGGTGCAGCAGTCGCCGTCAGGTGGCACCTCCGGTAGTAGCCGTTGAAGCCATCGTAGAGCGGCCGCACCTCCGTGTAGACGTGAACCTGGACAACATCAACATGTCATTTGCAAATTGGACGAACTGACAGACTAGCTCACGATTCACTTAGATCCTGAATGATTAGATACAGTGATATCAAAACAAAACTAAGGAATAGTGTGGGTGTGCGTGTGCGTGTGTGTACGTGTGTGGCGTGTGTTTGTTTAAGTGTGTAAGTACGAATTGATATACTAGTTTACGATTCATATTCATCCCGAATTAGTAAATACAGGGATAGCAAATACGTGCAGTCATCTCTATTAATGAAAACAATACTATGGAATAGTGCGTGTGTGCACGTGTGTGAGGGTTTTATGTGGAAACATGAAAAAGGAAATGGGGAAATAAACAACATTCTTTTGTTTTATCCAAATAATGTTTTATTCTCTTCATGTTAGATTCAGACAAATGAATGAGAAAATAATTATTCCTAAGTGTCACTAGCCTCATCTTAGTTCAGATCAAACACATGACAAGTCATACGCTGCACTTGCAAGTGTCAGTGTGACGGCTTCTTCTTGATCAGCTGTGAGATGCGAGACTTTGTCAGAGCTAGAGCACATCGCTAGCCAGCCTCACAATGACATGTGGTGGCAACTGGGATGAGGACTTTCAGGGCTTTGTCTGAGAAAATTGGATATCCCATACCAGTTTATGCCAGAAGGTAGCCTGTTCAGAAACTTGAAAGTCTGCATCCAGCGTGTTGTCTTCTCGCAGGCCAAGTAACTCTGCTTTCGCCGTAACTTTATCATCTTTGATGACTCCTTCTTGCACGGAAAAGGCCTAATCCATGTATTCTTTTCACGGCGTTCCAGATCAGGGAAGTGTCGACTGGTGGACTATTCTGTGGAACGCAACTACTTGTTCGAAAATGTCGTTGCTCATCTCTGAGATTCGGCTTCGTACAGTTGTGTCCGAGTGACATAGAGTTCATATTTCTTGCTTGTTCATCACCAAGGACAAGTTTCGCTGCTTTAACGAAACATGGCTTGATAAGATTATCCCCGATTGTGTGAGGTTTCTTACTTTCAACAATACGGAGAGCAATGCGGAAAGATGCTTCAATAACAGCTTCACCTATTTGAGCAAAGTGACCAGTTGAATCCATTCGGTTTCAGAATATGCTCCTTCCTTTTAAAGAATTCAGTGTTATTTTTTGCAAAGTCTACATGACTTCGTTCGGAATGTTCCTTCAGTTTGCTGGGTTTCATGCTCTCCGTACGTTCGAAATGGTCCTTCAGTTTGTTGGGTTTCATGCTCTCCGTACGTTCGAAATGGTCCTTCAGTTTGTTGGGTTCCATGCTCTCCGTACGTACGAAATGGTCCTTCAGGTTGGTGGGTTTGTTGCTCTCCGTACGTTCGAAATGGTCCTTCAGTTTGTGGGTTTCATACTCTCCGTACTTTCGAAATGGTCCTTCAGTTTGGTGGGTTTCATCCTCTCCGTACGTTCGAAATGGTCGTTCAGTTTGCTGGGTTTCATGCTTTCCGTACGTTCGAAATGGTCCTTCAGTTTGTTGGGTTTCATGCTCTCCGTACGTTCGAAATGGTCCTTCAGTTTGTTGGGTTTCATGCTCTCCGTACGTACGAAATGGTCCTTCAGGTTGGTGGGTTTCTTGCTCTCCGTACGTTCGAAATGGTCCTTCAGTTTGTTGGGTTTCATGCTCTCCGTACGTTCGAAATGGTCCTTCACTTTGTTGGGTTTCATGCTCTCCGTACGTTCGAAATGGTCCTTCAGTTTGTTGGGTTTCATACTCTCCGTACTTTCGAAATGGTCCTTCAGTTTGGTGGGTTTCATCCTCTCCGTACGTTCGAAATGGTCGTTCAGTTTGCTGGGTTTCATGCTTTCCGTATGTTCGAAATGGTCCTTCAGTATGTTGGGGTTCATGCTCTATGTACGTTCGAAATGGTCCTTCAGTTTGTTGTGTTTCATGCTCTCCGCACTAAGGACTTTACTTCAATGAACACACTGAGGCGTTTCAATGGACTTATCAACAATGCTTGTAAATCCTTATCGCAAAGACGCTTCCTTGTATGATCGTTCATTTCATGGAGCCATTATTCACGCATCTGGGAACACAAATAAGTGACAAATTAGTTTCTAACAATTAAAACAAACTTACAAAAAATTATTTTGACAAGAATGTGATGCGTAATTCGTGCCAGTCAGAATATAAGCACACTGGTCAGAGATTTTAACGTTCTTCTCACAGCCGAGCGCAAATTATGCCACAAAATAATAATACAATCCTGTTTAATGTGTTTCCGCTTTAAATCATACGATTTGCCAGTAAATGTACATGTTTGCAATTGCGTGTGCGCAAACATTACATATATTCTTTTGTTTTGAAAATATATTTAACATTGCGATACTCGCACGCACATACAATCATTGGCTATTTGTACTTTCAGTTAAATACAACCGACGTCATTTTGCGTTATTTTGCGTCGATTTTGCGGTAGCTGCGGTGTTAATCGTAGGAGATGGCGATATTTTGTAGATTTTAATCGTTATATATGCAAGTATCATTGTTGGAACACGCGAAATGCCTATGTGTATTGTTATGACAAAAAGTGAACGATCATCTACGTTTATGCGAAGTACAACATTTATTAACGTTACCTGCAGCAAGATCGAGATGGCGCATGAAATTATCATCACGTGACACAACTAAGGGTTGGTAGCGCTGGAACGCCGGAACTCGGAAGCCGGTGGCCAAAAGTAGTTGAACGCTGTGTGTCTGGATGTGTCGATATTTCTGGCACGTTCGAGCATTATGCGTTCTTAACTTACAGTAGGCCTACGTCACTGCATAAACATTGTCAATGTGGTGTGCTACAAGAGCGCAAACATTATGATTGAATTATAACTACTAAAATTTCCGTTAATTAAAATGTTATCGTTACCCCCGCGAAAAACGCAAAATTTACCCCGTATGGTAATTACCCACAGATAAAATACCGCTGACCTACGTCAACGGAAAGAGTATTTATCAAAAATAAGACATTTGGATTATCGACGCATTTATTTTGTCGTAAAAGCGGATGTGTCACCTGGCTGTTGTCTCCACAGTCGCCGTCTCGCAGAGTGACGTTGACGATGAACGCGTTCTGTGATTGCAAGAGACTCATTCTGAGGACGAAATCTAACGGATTCGTTGATGACGTCACGCTTTCGCAAGTGCTTCTTTTGTCGTCGGTGAAGACGGCGCTGTCTCCGAAATCTGTAAAGCCGGTTGCCATGGCGACGGTCGCTGGATGGATGTTGATAATAATGTAGATTAATATACATATCGGATGTGGTTGTGGCAGACCTTTGAAAATTGTTATACATTTGGTTTATGTTGGATGCAGTGCTTGTGTCAGTTTCGTTAGCACGTATTGCTGCATCGTCGTAGCAAAATATTCTGACCACCGAATATTGTTCACAGTGATGTAACACAAAATGCCATATTTAATTTATTTGACTGTTTCTTAAATCTTTAAGGAATGTGACTTTTCTTGTCGGACAAAACGTTATGACTAAGAAAGTCTCATTTGTAATCACCGTATTTAGACTGAGTAAACTTACAATAAACTTCCACTTCACATAGCGTCAGACCCCCGTTTTTTTCACCATCTTTGCGGATTTGGATGAATACGTATCGTCCTCTGGCGATTGTGGTGCAATTCAGCATCCGAGTGCCGGGTGGAAATGCGCCGTTGTACTGGAGACAAACTTGTTGAGGCAATTTGTGAGGACCACTTGTTGTGGTTGGCAATGTGTTTGTCACGCCGACCGTGAAGTCGTGAAGGCGTTCAGCTGAAACATTCATTAGTGCTCCATTTCGTTTATATGTTGTATTAATTATAGTTTCCGGTCTGATTATAAAAAAATATCCTGGTATCATTCTATCTAATAACAAATGCATCAAAACAAGGAATTCATATCATCATCTAAGCAGAAACAACACAAATATTTGCGACAAGTCTTGAATTGTTTGGTACCGATTGTCATGCGAATTCAGAAAAGCTTAGTCTAAGTATATTAACAAGACATGGTAGTTTTCTCTGATCCCCATTTACCAGTTGTGATGTTGAAATTAACTAAATATATGCACATTTTCATTACCGTAAACAAATTATATTGAAATTCAACTTTTCACATATATGTGCAATCCACACCTCGTCCTCAAAATAATATGAAGTCAAACAAACAATACCCATACACTTTCCTTAGACATCTAATGTTCTATAATAATATAAAGTCAAACAAACAATACCCATATATCGAAATAATGCGTTATAGGACAGGGACCCAATGTAGTGATCTTAGAAGTGGCACTACGTGAGAGAAACGAGGAGACCAATTAACTACTGTTGCCCATCCTCGCCGCCAGGGGCTTCTGACACACTATTACACCTATTGAAACGCTGTTTGTTCAGTAAGTATGTTAACCAATGGGATTGCTTGCTAGAAGTTGCGGGGTTCGCATACGGGAACTTAACTTTGTTAGTGGATCCATCGCCGTTCAACGGTGTTTAAATTGAAGGCATTCTTAGAAACGCTCTTTAAAGTTTTGGGCGCGGGCGCGTTTAATTCCTAGAAATACGTCGACCAAGACAGGACGTGGGACGAAGTACAAATGATTCAGCGAAAATCTATGAGGCGCCGTAGCGGCCAAAAAGGTAACGAAACGGCAAAATCTCTCGAATCCTGCCACAATCGTCGAGTTCTGCAAGAGGTTTGTCTTCAAGAACCGTCGAGTCCTGCAAGAACCGTTGAGTTCTGCCAGAACCTCCGAGTTCTGTCTGCGATAACCGTCGGGTTCTGCAAGAACCGTCGAATTCTGCAAGAACCGTCGAGTAATGCCAGAACCGTCGAGTTCTGCGAGAACCTTCGAGTTCTGTCTTCGAGAACCGTCGAGTTCTGTAAGAACCGTCGAGTTCTGCGAGAACCGTCGAGTTCTGCGAGAACCATCGTGTTCTGCAAAAACCGTCGAGTTCTGCAAGAACCGTCGAGTTCTGCAAGAACCGACGAGCTTTGCAAGAACCGATAAATCTGGTTACCACCAAAATAGCGTTGTTACATGCTTAGTGACATAATGCGCAAAAACATAATATAATACACTACCCACATAAAAGTGACTAAAAGTTACCATAACAGAGTAATTTATATTTAATATATTTTCCTCAAAAACTCACAAAGTCATTCTCACAGAGGACAATGAATGAAAAAAATCATGTAAATGCTACCAACGTAAACGTACTTAAAAGCTAAATTTACATTTAAATAACAATGCCACGAGACGGCCAGCAGAATACATAACGAATTCAGTGCAACTTTCTGTGTGAGCTGTAGTGGCTTTGCAGGATCCAGGGTCCAATCCGCAGTATGTCCAACTAAACATTTTTCTCGTTTAATGCTATTATTTTATCAGTCACATTTAGTGCAATATTCGCTTTCGTTTAATTTCGCTGATTGGCAATGTGTAGTACTATTTATTTCTAAGTATGGCTTAGTAGCGACAAAACAAGTAAACTTGTTATGACGTTAAACAACAAATACGATGTGCAGCTAGAAACTATTTTATCAACACATTTAAATAGTTTTTGCAATGTATGCCTTTTTAAAAATAAATAATGTATGTGATACCTTATGAAAGTATCACCAATAATCATATTTTGAGGTTAGATGCAACTGATGCATACATTAAACCATTTAGAAACCTTAGTTTCAGATGATGAATGTACAGTCACATTTGGTGACATTCTTATGTTCGCAACTGGGATGGAGACATTCCCACCCGTGGGTTTCACATTGCGTTTAACAATATTCATCTTACACTATCTCATCATTGTATGCTACGAATACTTGCATACATTTTGACAACTATCAAACATATATTTGGTGAATGATGAGTACTATACCACATTTCATTATAATTTGATGTGCAATAAAGCATGACAATTTTATAAACAAACCCTTTCCAAAATAATTTCTATACTATTATTAAAACATTTTTAGTACCAATAATTACTAATATTTCTAAAATATATAAGACATAAATGACAATTTATACCAACTTTGTGGATGAACTATAACAAGTATATCAATTAGAATGAACTCATATGGATCATAATCCGTGAAAGTGTACCAAGCATGTTTGGAAATGAATAGCAATTTTTTTTAATAATGAGCACTATTTTTGATGTGCTTGGATTTTTAGCATAATCTAGTAGGAATATTGAAAATATTATCACCTATTTAAATTAACAGGGATTTAACGATGATCATATTTTTCATTATTTCGCCACGTTTATATTGTGTTAATTCAGGCAATTGCCGGTGCAAGGAGCATTATTTATCAATTGTCATCTTATTTACCAGACTCAAAACTTTTCTTTCACCATCTATATGGGATCCAAACATTTAACAGAATATGCTGCACAGGAATTAATAGATATGATTATAACGAAAATGGATCAGGATGAAATACCCATATAATATAGTTAGACCTTTCTAGAGCCTTTGGCCTTTTAATCTTAACTGACAAAATAAAATATTACGGTATAAATAGTACAAATCTGAACTTGTTCAGTAGCTACCTAAATAATCGTAAACAATATACTGACATTGATAGTATAAACTCAAACATGTTACCAACAGCAACTGGCATACCACAGGGCTCAATCCTGGGGCTTCTGTTATTTATTATATATATATCAGTAGAATGTTTAATTTCATCGATTATGCTGATGACACAAACTTATCAAGTACTTTAAACGCTTTTAACGAAAACGTACACAATGAATTATCATTAAACATTGCAAAATATAAATATATGACATTCCAAAAGGCAAATAAAAATGTACAAATGCTTACTATGAAGATAGTTAATATAAATATTGAACAAGTTAATGAATTTAATTTCTTAGGTTTAATTGTTAAAACAGATTTCAACTGGAAGAGACATATTAAAAAATGTCAAACGCATGTTTTACAAAAATTTGAATTAAAAAAAAACATAAAAAGTGTTATCACAACAAATTAAAACATTAATAACGAATTCATTAATTGTACCACACATTAATTATTGCATTATGGCTTGGGGTTTTCAATGAAATAGAATAATACAACTTCAAAAGAAAGCTTTGAGAATTATTACCTTAAGAGGTATTCATGAAAATATATTAAATATACGTTACTCTGCTATGGTAAATTTTAGTCACTTTTATGTTCGTGCAGAACTCGACGGTTCTCGCAGACAGAACTCGACGGTTCTTGCAGAACTCGACAGTTCTTGCAGGACTCGATAGGTTTTGCCGTTTCCCTTTTGTCCGAAAACGTGGCGTGGAATAAACTGAAAAATTAACGGTTCAACAGGTCGATCTGCCAGGTGTACTCTAGCATTACTATCGTCCCTGGCTAGCGAGGATGCCGTTGCCAAAACATTTAAAACATCTGGCGCTTGTCCAACATTGGTACTTACGGCAGCAGCCTAATCTGTTTGTGACTTGCACTTGTACAATAGGATGCTCTGCTCCCAGGTCTACTGCCCACCAGGGCTTGTCACCATATTGAGCATATGTGCATGAATTCGCATACCAGTCGCTATTCGCGTTGCCATCGACTGCCCGCCCCGCATATCCGCGATGTTCAGTTGAGCTCTGGTATGCTGGCTTGTGCAAGGCGATGTTGGTGTCCGCTGCATCACATATACAAACACAAGTGAACACACACACAGCTGAACACACACTGCGCAGAACACACACAGAGCTGAACACACACTGAGCTGAACGCAACCACCAATATAACAACAATCACAGGAAAACCAGTAACGCCCACGAAATCACTTACGCTGTTGAGTATTCGAACTCTTATAATTATGCTTGCTCTTCCTTGCATGCATACTTATTCCCCAGTGTAGAGAGATGTGTATACATCGATGTTTATTACCAGTTGCTGATGCTAAGTTTCAGGAGGCTAGATCTGACTATTTAGGTCCGTTAGTTGTAACTCCAGAATTGGTAGCTAAGAAAATAAAGGCAATGAAGGATAACAAATCACCGGGAGTGGATGGGATTCCTCCAAAATTACTAATGGAAACAGTAGAACAAATCAGTATAAATCACTTGCAAGAGTATTCAACTTGTCATTAAAAGAGGGAGTTGTTCCGTTTGAATGGAAAGAAGCCAACATCATACCATTATTTAAAAAGGGTTCGAGAAATAAGTCAGAGAATTACAGACCAGTGAGTTTAACGTCAGTGATTTGTAAATTATTAGAAAGGTTAATTAAAGACCATATGGTGGACTTCCTCGTTAAGCATAAATTATTAAATTCATCTCAACATGGATTCCTTAAAGCGAGGTCATGTTTAACAAATATGTTATGTTTTTTGGAAGAAATCACTAAGTGGATAGACGTGGGATCGCCAGTAGATATTATCTACTTAGATTTTCAGAAAGCTTTTGACAAAGTGCCACATTAAAGATTACTACTTAAATTAAAAGCCCATGGTATTGGGGATAGCATAACTGACTGGATAGAACAATGGCTGACTGACAGAAGACAACGAGTTGTAGTAGATGGAGAAGTTTCAAATTGGCAATCGGTTTTGAGTGGGGTACCTCAAGGATCAGTATTAGGACCTATATTATTCTTAATATATATCAATGATTTGGACGACAGTATAACAAGTAAAGTACTGAAATTTGCGGATGACACAAAACTGTTTAGAAAGGTGAATACTGATGGTGATAAACAACATTTACAAAATGATCTAGACAGATTAGTAAAATGGTCTGAGAAATGGCAGATGATGTTCAATTTTGAGAAATGTAAATGCCTACATACAGGACATGGGAACTTGAATGTAAACTATAAAATGGGAGATACTGTTCTGGGTACTACTGTAAAAGAAAAGTACTTAGGAGTTACAATAAGCGCTGATATGACAATTTCAGAGCAGTGTGGTATTGCAGCTTCAAAGGGTAATCAAATTATTGGATTGATTAGAAGAAACATAACATACAAGGGAAAAAAGTTAATTATACCTCTTTATAAAGCAATAGGTAGACCTCATTTAGAATACTGTATACAAGCATGGAGACCATATCGTAAGAAGGATATAGATACGCTTGAACACATATAAAGGAGAGCAACTAAAATGATTCCAGAACTGAGAGACCTTAGTTATGAAGAACGCCTGAAAGAATGTGGTTTAACAACTCTAGAGACAAGGAGGTTAAGAGGAGATCAGATTGAAGTTTCTATGATATTGAATGGGTATGAAAATATTAATAGAACTATGTTTTTCTCACTCAAGAAGGATAGCAGAACTAGAGGACATGAGGTAAAATTAGTAAAGGATCAATGTAGATTTGACATCAGGAAGCACTCGTTCTTACAGAGGACAATAAATGAATGGAACAAATTGTCTACAGATTGTGTAACTGCTAGCAGCGTGAATATGTTTAAAAACAACGTTGACACATATCTCATGAAGGCGGGTTATAAGTAAATGAACATTGGTGGACTCTCGATAAGCCAATGGCTTCCTTGTCCACTTGCCATCTGGGCCTTTGGCTTGAATGGCAAATCTTGTTAAATCTTGTTAAATGTTAATAATGGACTAGTTGCCGTCACAGCAGTTAGCCCACACCACGTCGTTTACTTGATCAATAAACTCGTTCCATTGACAAGAATCGCACTCAAGCGTTGGATTATAACGTGTTATTGATCCGTGTAACGGAAATGTTCAATGTTTTTTCATTGCACGATTTATAGGTGTGTCAATAATTGCCATGTAGCTATATTTTGTATGTCAGAAAACCGTCTTACTTTTTTTATTGAAAAACATCATGAAATATAAGATCAATAACTCATTTTGTATGAATATTATTTTTAGCCGACCGTTCATGATCAATTTCAAGATACCCAATATTACCACATAAATATCCATGTATGCCTTGGTACTTGGTGCAGCCAGTCAATATTTTGATTGCACCTTTCCATCTCTTGAATTTGCGTCGTAACATTGGCAGTTATATTAACATGTAGCGACGTATTGCTCTTGTATAGCGAAGAAAAGGCGCATCACGCTTTCAACAATTGTACGTAATTGTTCGCGTAGCGTTGCGGGCAGTCTTAATACTACCTACTCTGAGTATTCACATCAGATTGTTTCACCACCTTACAAATACTGTGAGTATAGCACCGTCGTGCGTGGCAATATGTAGTAACGTCCAAAATAACGTGTTACTATTCATCTCCAAAATGGCACATACGGCTACGCTGGAAGCGCCCCTTCAAAGATGCCCGGATGTTTAGATCAAAGAATGATTGTATACTATGCTACCCCTCATAGACGCTTTGTATTTGGGGCATCACATTATCAGTACGACCCTACGGTTGGGTCGTTTCAGTTTTCTGCTTTCGAAATTCACCCGGGCATTACCATTTCTACAGTCGGACCACCCTTTGTAGGGCCGACCGTGGTGTCCTAGATGAAACCCTAATAGTTTGGAGCCCGAGATGCAAAGCGTCTAGGATGAGTAGCATAACTTATCAATAAGAGTACTCGTTCTATTGATAAGTCTCACACAAAAACATTACTGTAATTGATTTTGTAACTTAATAGCTATATCTATATGTCCGAAAACTGGCTGATTTGATTTAAGTTTCAAAGACATTATGAATTGGAAGACAACGATACTAACACGTGTTCTACGGATATTATGTTCAACTTAACGATAAGTTATCACAGCTAATAAATGTATTATTGTTATGTCCCGTAGTGAGTGAGTTAGTGAGTGATTGACTGAGTGTGTGAGTGAGTGAGTGAGTGAGTAAATGAGTGAGTGAGTGAGTGAGTGAGTCAGTCAGTCAGTCAGTCAGTCAGTCAGTCAGTGTCCCGTAAATATTCGCCGCTTGACCTTAACAAATATGACGGCGATCGGTATACGGGGTAACATAGTGATCTATGTTGCTTTGGTTCGAATTCCCTTTTTATACAAATTATGTTTGCCTCTAAAATTGTGTTATCCTCTAAATGGACTTGCTACAGTGTATACTAACACTGTGTTGTAGAGCTCTGTGAATAGTTAAACGAATGTCCTGAATTTTTCCCATGATCGCAAACAATACTTCGATTTCGTGGTCAACTGATGTGTGTACGCGTGCATGCATGCGTGCGTGCGTGCGTGCGTGCGTGCGTGCGTGCGTGTGTGTGTGTGTTTGTGTGTGTGTGCGTTAAGCAATGTGTTTGATTTTTCGTTTATGCTTGATGTTGTGCTGGTTTTTATTTGTATTGTTTGCATATGGGTAGTTTTTGGAATGGAATGGTTACTCTGCAGTTTGTAGTAATGTTTTACATTTCAACTTCTGGTTTCATTACTTTGATATCAGGGTAGCAGCTTGTCTTAAATGCAATGTACGGCTATTTTAATTAGTTAACAGAACGACTGTTTAATGGGGCATTAATACGGTATTTATTAGTATGTATGACATTAAAGTTGGTTAGGGGTCCATCCTCAAATCGACAATTTTGCTAGTATCCACTGCATCTTGCTAGCTCGTATGTCATACTTTTGTATATATTTGTGAAATCTTCAAACAAACTATTAAATTACTTAATGTTTAGTCAAACATTAAGTGAAGGATGGAAATCACGTTCATGATCGGCATTGACTCGCACAGCGTTTACCATTTTAAATGTCCACTATTTCGATCCTTACCAGATCTTACGACTAAAGTAAATTATTTTAATGATTTGAACAAAAACATGCATTCTCTTTAGTAAATCGACTGGGGGTGTTACATAAATTATTCAAACACTACGTATTTGGTCATCAACAAACCGGATTTGGGATACGCTATATCTGATTGGTATGGAGTTTAAAAATAATAATAACATATATGCAAAACGTTTTATAATGGTGATCTTTCACCTAGACAAATGTTAATATACAAATATTTTCGACTAATTAAAAGATGCTAGTTTTTGCCATATGCAGATACTGCCTTACGGCACACAAAGGACAGACCAAATAAATCTTTAATTTCGAAGATGGATACTTTTTTAGCCCGTCAAACTCCCTTGATATACGATTTCTGATGGTAAAAATACTACATCAATAGAGAATGCAACTAAAAGTACTTTGAGTTTCAAATATGCAGATAATTTGTGAATTTTGCCTTGAAATACATTGCCGTTATGTGGTTGTGATCGTTGTTCTTCGGCAACTGGGAATAAGTTGGCTTGTTGCGTTTTCTTACAAAAGTATCCGATGGAACCGTAGATAATTTGGTTGTGAACAAGTTATGTCTATTTCGATTGTCTTGAGCTATACAGAAATCATGTTTGTTTTTATATAGTGCATAAAGAAAGTCCCGAATGCTTCCTTACTCGGCTGCTCAACTATTTGATATTACAGTTCATCAAACTGCATTAAACTAATTGCACAAGACGACATAGTATGTCGCACGGGTTTTAATGTTCTATTTATGATGTCTACTTATAACGCTGATTGTTCTCTATTCGTTTTACTCTGGGACAACAATTATTGTGTTTCATTTTCCATTGATGTTTAGTCACCAGTTTCACCAAATGTTGCCAGTTTGTACCCAAATGGTTCGATGCTGTAAACGAGCGTTTTGTGTAAGTTTTGGCATTTACATTTCTGCTGGTAGAACGTTTTCAGATCACAGATGGGGAATTAACTGATAAAGTGACGTGGAACGCTCTGCGACAATTTCAATATCTGCCATATCTGTAAGTGATGAATTATTAGCAAAAACGGATTTAAATCATAAAATATGCTGATGACATAGCACTTGGTGCATGTCTCAAAGATGAGTTATCACTTTCACAGTATTACCAGTATGTTGAAATGCTTGTATCCTGGTTCGACAACAGTTTTCTTGAGCTCAATGCCCAGAAAACACACGAGATGTACTTTAGACGTGATCGCGTCAAGGGTGCATCGCACCCTCTTTCTCAACCACTGACGATCAATGGGCAGACTGTGGAAACAGTATCCACTTTCAAGTATCTTGGTACTGTTGTTGATGAAAACCTTACCTTCACTAACAATGTAGACCACATATACAAAAAGGCACAAAAACGTATGTTTTTGCACCGGAAATTAAGGAGCTTCAATGTCAACACACAGGTTCTGCAGTTGGTGTAGAGGTCTTTAGTTGAAAGTGTACTTTCTTTTAACCTAGTGTCATGGTATGGAAATGTGTTTGTCAAGAACAAAGCAAGGCTGGCTCGGGTGGTCAACCAGGCGGGCAAAATTGTTGGTATCAAACAACTGCAGTTGTTTGGTCTTTATCAGTTTTGAGAAGGAAAGCTGTTGAAATTCACAATCATTCCATTCATCGACTCTGTTTTTGAAATTCTGCCTTCTGATCGACGGCCCAGAATGCCCTGGCACGCAAAAACAAGAGATCTTTTGTTCCGTCAGCCATAAGCATATTGAATTCTAGTGCCTGAACTTGCTGTTGTATATCTTGTCCAAGGAAGTCATGGATCAGCTGATTAAATGAGCAATTGTGTGTGTACATGCGTGTGCTGAAATTGAATTGATGGGATAGCAATGATGTACAGTATTCACAAACATGTTTTATATGTTTTACTTCTCTCATATATCAATCTTTTGTCTTGTTGTTTATACCTTAACGGTGTGAGCCCAAAGGAAAATTTCCATTTTATGTGATACATTTAATGGACAATAAAGGTTTTCAACTTCAACTTCAACTTTAATACTTGATCAAGCATTAGGTAAATTAATAGTTTGTCTCATGATTTCACACACATAAATATATATCTAAATTGGCACAAATGAGCGAGCTTGTTGCAGTGGATACTAGGTGGGTTTGATTTCTTCGCAAACTTAATTTGAAATGAGATTAGCGAAACAAATCAAATTGAGCAGGAACCTTTAAACTATTGGCTTTGCTTCGTGCACAAGTTACCGGGTTTTGATGTCCTATGCAATCGGACTCGGAATATGTTTGTTGGAAAGAAATATTTACAGTGGACCTTGCATTGTCGTGTGAATAATTAAACGACTTGTTCACTGAATGTACACCGTGTTCCTGGCAAGTTGGTGTGTGAATTGTGAATGATTTAGTCCCATCTAAGACATTTCATTCTACTATGCGACAGATTCCGTTATCCGCGATTCGGTTATGTGGCGTCCACTGTATATAATATATGTGTGGTGTCAGTCATTCTGTCTAGGAGTGTTATTACTACAGGTTGACACAGAGTGGGTCACTAAATTATTCAGAGTCTGCTCGGTCCGTCACATGTCATTAATATTGAAAGAAAAATCCTCATTTCACTGTTCTAATCTAGCTTTTCCAGCGGACTAACTCGTTTAGTTTTCCCACAAATGGGTTGTAATCACCGTTAGTTAATGCAATTTGCAATATTTTATATTATATTGCCACTGAATAGTAAAACCCTTTATAAAGGGGTGAGGCTAGTTCAGGTACTGCTGCAACGCCTACGGCTGCTTCGTCGCCTCTTGATTCTTTGATTGTCGACTCTCCTCAATCTGCCCACATCATCCGGCGTCTTACTATTATTTGGTAGTCGACCCGCCTCAATAAGCACCACGTGACCTGCCCACATCAACTATCTTCTTACTGTTCTTCCAGTTAAGCAGAACTACATCCCCATCTCGTCCCTCAACTCATTTATCCTAACGTTTAGTAGAGGTTAGCTATATAACTAACTTACTCATTCATCGTAATTTTTCTGGAGTTAAACTGGGTTGCTTCTCATTAATAATATTGTAACCATTCTCATAAAAGATACATGCCTCAAATTGAGCGCCTAATTTTTAGCCATATGTTATTTTTAGCGGATTTGTTCCATGATATTCGTGTTCCTGATTCCTAGTATTTTACATCGATGCCGTACATAGTTTTATATTTAGCAAGGTTGACAAAGTGTTGGCATTGAGTTCTATTGTGTAATTCTTCAGGCTTTGCACTTGATGCCCTGGCAAACCTGTTCATTCCAACGCCAATTCGCATTAAACCACGCTGCAGTTAATGCGCGAAGACTATTCGTTCACATAAATCATCGCCATCTACAGCCACTTATTCGTTTATACAGCTTAGTAAACCGATACTACGTGGAGTGACCGAGACTACGTGGAGTGACCGAGACTACGTGGAGTGACCGATACTACATGGAGTGACCGAGATTACGTGGAGTGAACGATAATACGTGGAGTGAATGATACTACGTGGAGTGACCGAAACTACGTAGAGTGAATGGTACTACGTGGAGTGACCGAGACTATGTGGAGTGACCGAGACTACGTGGAGTGACCGAGACTACGTGGAGTGACCAAGACTACGTGGAGTGAATGATACTAGGTGGAGTGACCGAGACTATGTGGAGTGAACGAAATTGTACAAGCTTCGAAACGTGAGCAAGTGGATTCCATTGTGTGTCCGATGTTCTAACCACAGATCTACTCCACCCACTCAGTTGGTTTTCGTATTGAAAGTCCGATGGTCAAACCACAATGCTATATTCTCTGCTCTACTCACCTTGCGACGTGCTGGCCAGCGCTATCAGTATCAAAGTCTGGAACGTGCGTCGCTGCATTGTGTTCAAACCTTCCGGGTCACGGTTGACTTATTCGTTGACGAGCGACTGCTAGGGCGACAATATCTGTTTCTTCTGTTTATGCCCCGGTCTCTACGTAAGTTATGTCTTACTGTGTCAACATAGGCAACAGCTGCGTGAATTCACTTCCAGCGATTAATATGACCCACCGACTGTCATATGTATGGCTTGTGTCGTGTTCTCCATGCAACTGGCCAATTGACCAGACAATCGATGTCGTTCTGTGCTAGCGACGTTGGTAAATAACATCATTTATTCATGGCCGCCTTTATTTTGATGCCACAAACCTAATAACAGTGAGCACAGGACATGACTATAGGGTATCTTGAGTGAAAAGTAAAGACAATAGTTTAAATTGTGCGGGTATCTTTGTAATAAAGATTGGACTATTGTGTAAATTGTACGCAGTACACGACTACTGGTTGTACAGTAACAGGGATATATGGGGCATAGATCTGCCTCGACGATGCTGGCATCAGCCACTTCTGGAAACTATAGTGGTTTGATTGGAGTGGGGCGGCACGACAATGGAGGCATTCACGTTTTCAAATACATGACAATAGAGCTTGTAAATATATTAGTTCAGCTCCGAGAGATAATGCAACGACAAACCTACGATGATGAAACAAACACTGTCGTTAGCGACGTTGGTAAACGTCATCACTTAGTCATGCCCGCGTTAATGTGGAAGTCACATAGTTAATATCAATGTGCACAGGACATAACTACAGGGTAAGTAGTGTGACAAGCAAAGACAATAGCTTAGTTTGTGCGAAGGATACAAGTATTGGGTATCTTTGTAACAACGATTAGACTATTGTGTGAAGTATGTGCAGTACACGACTACTGGATGTGCAGTAACAGGACTATATGGGGCACAGGTCTGCCAAGAAATCGCTTCTGGAAACAGTAGTTGTTTAATAGGAGTGGGACCGGAGACATTCACGTTTTCAAATACATGACAGTAGAGCTTGTATATTCACCAGTTCTTCTCCGAGAGAGAATGCTATGTTCTTCTCCGAGAGAGAATGCTATGATCTTCTCCGAGAGAGAATGCTATGACAAACCTATCACGATGAAGCAACATTTAGACCAACATGAAATATGATTTTACTAGATGGAATCCATTCGTCAGATGGCGCTGCGTCATATAATGGTTTTATTTGACATATTTAATTGAAATGAGATAAATCTTGGAAAGCGAATCTGAGCTGTTATTTGAAAGAAAAACATGAAGGAGGCGAACATCAATATTATCTGCAGAACGATGAGTTGATTCACCCGTCCTCAATCATGAATCCTCCCTTTCATTCAATATATTTCAAACTCATTATCTCAGACTATGGTACACAACGGATACACGCAAAAACGCACACTCGCACACATGAATTCACATGATAAATCTTGCGACCTCGATCCGATGCCCATTCCCTATTATCACCGCGATTGTCAACCCCTCTATGGATAGCAGCTGTGTGCCTCGTGCAATCAAGTGTGCTCAAATACGACCACTACTCAAGCAACCAACACTCGATCCAGACATCATGAATCACTGCAGACCTGTGTCCAACCTTCCTTTCATTGCTAAGGTGTTAGAGAAGTCAGCCTACCGTAGATCTCACTCGATCGAAACTGCGCTCCTCAAGGTGCAATGCGATATCCTCGAGTCTCTGGATAATGGCTGTGTCACAGTGTTGGTCATTGTCGATCTGTCTTTGAACTTTTTCGGAATCTCCGGAGCTGCAATTGGCTAGATAGCATCGTATCTCCACGACCTTACCAGGTAGTGGTCATAGATGGCGAGCACTCCGATCCAGTTCTCCTGGAACATGGTGTACCACAAGGCTCGGTACTCGGTCCAAAGAAATACACCATGTACTCAAAACCATTAGGAGCCATTATCCGTCGGTATGGACTGTGTTATCACTTCTATGCGGATGACACCCAATTGTACATCTCGTTCAAGCCGAAGGACGGTGCAGCCCAGACAGATTCCCTGGAACTAATTGACAGGTGCCTCACGGACATTGAAAGATGGATGCGCGTAAACATGCTAAAGCTGAACAGTGAAAAGACTGAGGTCGTGTTATTCACACCCAAGCATAATGCCATGCAGATGGAAAAAAGTTACTGTGCGTATTGGCGACACTAACAGTGAACAGTGTGAATAACCTGTGTATTATCTTCGACTCTGCCATGAACATGGAGCAACATTTGAACAGTGTCTGTAGGTCTGGATAATATCAGCTCCACAACATTGGGCACATTAGGTGTTATCTCACAAACGATGCCACTCAATCATTAGTCAACGGGCGTGTAGCATCACGTATAGACTGTTGTAATGCTCTGCTCAGTGGACTGCACCAACCATCAATTAACAAGTTACAACGTGTGCAGAACGCCGCGGCACGGATTGTAACCAGAACATCACGCTACATTTTTAAAACAGTACATACATATTCATCTTATTATATCCAGTCTTCTATAATATTTCATTTTTCTATCATGTTGTCATTTTTATACTTTGTTTTTACTGTCTATGATTATTCTATTCATTGTGTACAGCGCTTTGAGCAGGCTTTTATGTATGAAAAGAGAGCTTTATGAGTTCGGAATAATAATAATAATAATAATAATAACATGTACGCACACACTCACGAACACCTGCACGCACACATGCACGCACACACTCACGACCACGCGCCACTCGGGGAAGCCTAAATGTAATATTCGTAGAGTTATATTAATTAAGTTATTCTTGGTTACCACACGACCTATAATAAAGTCAAGCCCATGATCGGGATTGACCCACACAGTGTCCATTTTGGATGTCCACTGCTTTGAGCCTTACCAGATGTAACGACTAAAGTAAATTATTTGGACGATTGTAACAAAAATATGCATTTCCTTCATTAAATCGACTTCGGATGTTAAGTAGACTATTCTCACGCTACATATTTGGACATCGATGAACCGGATTTGTAATAGGCCACATCTTTTGGGGATGGAGTTTTTAAAATAATACCAACGCAAAATGTTTTATAATAGTGATCTTTCACCTTGACATATCATAAAATACAAGATACTGCGATGAATTAAGTTATGTTAGCTTTTTGCCATATATAAAGACTGCAATGCGACATATAAATAACCGTATGAGCGAGTTTAAAAAAATAAAGTTCATGCAATAACTAGCAGGACATAGTAATATAATGTAATCTGTATATCCTGCAGCTCCGCAGAAATGTTGCTCAATATAACAGCCAATACCAAGGTCTTTTAATTGTTCCAACAGCCCATCCATGTACACTCCAAATAGAAGTGGAGACATAACACCTCCTTGGCGAACCCCATTCTTCACACTGTATTGGTTTGACATTGCGTCATTCCAATTAACTTGTAGTTTCTGGTGTGTGTACATGTGAAGTAAAAGTCTTACAACTAATGGGCGCATACCCTAATCAATTATTTTTTGAAACAACATACAATAATTTACTCTATCGAATGCTTTAGAAGCATCAAGTAATAACACATGTACAGTACTACCATTATTTACATAATATGAAATAGTTTATTTTATCATAAAAGTACATATTGTTGTAGACAAGCCTTCTTTAAACCCAAATTGTAAATCTGACGTGTCAAAAACTCCAGTTTGATGGTTGATAATAATGGCATCATAAAGTTTACCAATGATGCTGCCTAAGGTCAATGCCCTGTCAGAGTTATGATGTGCCTTTCTTTTATCTTTCTGAAGTGGCACCATAGTACCTATCAGTAACTCACTTGGGGATACACCATGAATAAGCCATTGTAGAGCAAGGTCAATGCTTTAAACAGTTTTTCAGTACCATGTATAATATGGTTAGAAAATATGCCATTTTCTTCTTTTTACCATGTTTCGTGCAATTTACATATTTCTTGAGATCTTCAATATCCATACCATGCTGCTGATGGCAGTTGTGACAATCATTAGTATCATCATTTATATGCACACACATATTAATAAAAATATTTTCAACTCTATTCTTTAATAAGTGCATGTGATCTTCATCAAATCCAACAGAATTGTACATTTGTTTAAACTTTGAGGAAAATAAATCAGCAATATCTTCTGACCCTATATGACCACGAATAACATTAGGCAGAAAATTTAATTTTTTTTAAACTATGCACCTCTTTCCATAAGTTACGATAATTACCTTCACTAATAGCTTCAGCCATTCTATTGCTCGTTTATCCTTGTTTCTTCCTTTATTACATATCTCACAGCGTAGTGATACCTGGATCGAGTACGCTTCATGATATTGGCTACTTCACAATTATGTGACCTACCACGCTGCACCCAAATATTATGCCAGAACAAGGAAGTATCTTGTTGAGCCTGTACATGTTCGTTCCAACCAGGTATCACCTTGCTGCTCCCTTTCTTGGCACCCGTCTTTGGCAAACACATATCTGAGGCAACAATGCAACTATTTACAACAGTGCTATATAAATCAGAGAAAAAACCTTTGTGCATTTTACATTGGTAATCCACACAACTAAAGCATCATGCTTAAAATTAATATATGATATCAACTTATCAAGCTCACGTACTTATCAAGCCCACGTTTGATACAGCAGGAGACGCTGGCGTAGCTGGTGGATGGAGCTCTGGCGCAGTGGCTGCATGATCCGGCGTGGTTGCTGTCATCGTGTATGGGCGTGGTTGAAGAGCAAGGTCGTTTGACGCGGGACACCGAGATGACAGTGGCTCGCCTATAGATATAGAGGGCTGGACAAATTGCCTTAAGAACCGTCTGTTGCGGAGGGTGAGTCGGCCCGAGCCGTCAGTCTTGACCAGGTACTGTTCATTGTCTCCTGCATCCACGACGACGCCTGATCTGTCCCATTTATTCGGAAGGGGCCCACGCTGGTTTTGGACATATACTCTCGCGCCGATCACCAGGGGCGGTAGGGCCCGCGAGTGGGCATTTAGGGCCTCAGAGGTGCGCGCGAATCGAGCGCGCATAGCATTCTCCTTTAACAAGGTTTAACAAGATTTGCCATCCAAGCCAAAGGCCCAGATGGCAAGTGGACAAGGAAGCCATTGGCTTATCGAGAGTCCAACAATGTTCATCTACTTATAACCCGCCCTCATGAGATATGTGTCTACCTTATTTTTAAACATATTCACGCTGCTAGCAGTTACACAATCTGTAGACACTTTGTTCCATTCATTTATTGTCCTCTGTGAGAACGAGTGCTTCCTGATGTCCAATCTACATTGATCCTTTACTAATTTTACCTCATGTCCTCTAGTTCTCCTATCCTTCTTGAGTGAGAAAAACATTTTTCTATCAATCTTTTCATACCCATTCAATATCTTAAAAACTTCAATCTGATCTCCTCTTAACCTCCTTGTCTCTAGAGTTGTTAACCACATTCTTTCAGGCGTTCTTCATAACTAAGGTCTCTCAGTTCTGGAATAATTTTAGTTGCTCTCCTTTGTATGCGTTCAAGCGTATCTATATCCTTCTTACGATATGGTCTCCATGCTTGTATACAGTATTATAAATGAGGTCTAACTATTGCTTTATAAAGAGGTATAATTAACTTTTTTTCCTTGTATGTTATGTTTCTTCTAATCAATCCAAGAATTTGATTACCCTTTGAAGCTGCAATACCACACTGCTCTGAAACTTTCATATCAGCGCTTATTGTAACTCCTAAGTCATTTTCTTCTACAGTAGTACCCAGAACAGTATCTCCCATTTTATAGTTTGCATTCAAGTTCCCATGTCCTGTATGTAGGCATTTACATTTCCCAAAATTGAACAACATCTGCCATTTCTCAGACCATTTCACTAATCTTTCTAGATCGTTTTGTAAATGTTGTTTATCACCATCAGTATTAACTTTTCTAAATAGTTTTGTGTCATCCGCAAATTTCAGTACGTTACTTGTTATACTGTTGTCCAAGTCATTGATATAAACTAAGAATAATATATGTCCTAATACTGATCCTTGAGGTACCCCACTCAAAACCGATTTCCAATTTGAAACTTCTCCATCTACTACAACTCGTTGTCTTCTGTCAGTCAGCCATTGTTCTATCTAGTCAGTTATGCTATCCCCGATACCATGGGCTTTTAATTTAAGTAGTAATCTTTGATGTGGCACTTTGTCAAAAGCTTTCTGAAAATCTAAGTAGATAATATCTACTGGCGATCCCACGTCTATCCACTTAGTGATTTCTTCCAAAAAACATAACATATTTGTTAAGCATGACCTCGCTTTAAGGAATCCATGTTGAGATGAATTTAATAATTTATGCTTAACGAGGAAGTCCACCATATGGTCTTTAATTAACCGTTCTAATAATTTACAAATCACTGACGTTAAACTCACTGGTCTGTAATTATCTGACTTATTTCTCGAACCCTTTTTAAATAATGGTATGCTGTTTGCTTCTTTCCATTCAAACGGAACAACTCCCTCTTTTAATGACAAGTTGAATACTCTCGCAAGTGGTATACTGATTTGTTCTACTGTTTCCAATAGTAATTTTGGAGGAATCCCATCCAATCCCGGTGATTTGTTATCCTTCGTTGCCTTTATTTTCTTAGCTACCAATTCTGGAGTTACAACTAACGGTCCTAAATAGTCAGATTTAGCCCCCTGAAATTTAGCATCAGCAACTGGTAATGAACTAATATCTTCTTTGGTAAACACTGAACTGAAGTAACCATTTAGGTCTTCCGCCATTAAAAACCGCTGTGATATTATATTTCCAGCACTGTCTTCTAGAGGTCCAACTTTGCCTTGTACGTTTTGTTTACTCCTGACATATGCATAAAAACTCTTACTGTAATTTTTTGTGTTACATGCTAGTTTTTGCTCATAGCTTCTTTTAGATTGTCTAATTTCAGTTGTAGCTGCATTAAGTGCCTCTTTGTATTTTGCATAGTCTTCTTCCTTTCTGGTACGCCTGTAAATCCTCCACATAGTTTGTTTTAGCATTATTTTTCTAATAGCATCTTTTGACAAGTGTTTCTTTCTACACCGTTTTCCTTGTTTTTGGAAGGGAACAAATTTATCGATGATACTCTCAATTTCATATTTTAGAATATTCCAACATTCAATTGTGGTCTTATTCATCAGCATGTTATTCCAATCTAGCTTTACTAAATATTTTCTCATATCTTTGTAGTTACCTTTGTGGAAGTTTCTCTTGTACATTTTCGTATTTTTACTTTCTGATTTTACATTGATGTCAAAATGTATTTGATTATGGTCACTATTACCTAATGGTTCAAATATTTTTCCATTGTCCACTAATTCTTTTTGTGATGACAAAACTATATCTAATACATTTTCTCCCCTGGTTGGTCCTAGTACGTGCTGAGTAAGAAAGCTATCTTGGATTAAAAATAGAAATTGTTGGTCCTCAATCCCTGTACTCTCTAGAGAATTCCATTGTATGTGTCCATGGTTAAAATCTCCCATTATGATACATTCCCTTTACTAACTTCCTTTATAGCGTTTTTTTATTTTTGTGTTGTCCTCTTCGTTTATGTTTGGACTTCGGTAAACTAATCCAACAGTTAATTTTGAATTTCCTGAAACAATTTTGCACCAAACAGCTTCGTCGCAATCTGCTTCCCTTTCTAGTTTTATTTCATAAGCCTGAATAGATCTTTTAACATATAAAATAACTCCCCCGCCCCTTCTTCCTATTCGATCTTTCCTAAACACTACATATCCTGTCAGTCCTAATTCAGCATCTGTTATATCTATGTTGGCCCATGATTCAGTTATACCAATTATGTGAGGGTCAATATCTTCTACCATAATGTTTAATTCGTTTTTCTGATTTACTATGCTCCTTGCATTTAAACATACGCATCTATAACCTTTTTCAGAGATGTTTTTCGGATGATTTGATATTGGTTTATCTGTGCTAGTGGCCTCTTGTTCTGCTTGAGACACCTCTAGGTAAACCCCCTGCACTTCTAGTTTAAAGAATGTTTACTTCCAAAAATATTTGTCATTGTACCCAAGTCACTATCTACTGCTGCTGAAAGTTTGTCCGCGAATACTGCCGCCCCCTTTCCACTTAAATGAAGCCCATCCTTCATGTACATGTCAGCCCTCCCAACAAAACTTCCCCATAAATCCACAAATCCAACTTCCTCTGCCGACCAAGCCTCCCGCCACATCGGGCGGATGGATGGATTCTCAAACTTAGTACACCTGTTGACGAATGAGAACGCGTCTCTGATGGGTCTGCCAAATATCACTTCCGGTGGGGATACGTTACAATCGGGGTCGGGTATGTTCCTGAGTTGCAGCATGGTTCGTAACAGCCCATCATTATCTAGCGAGCCGGTCGGGCCTATGTTATCCATAAGAGTGCGTTTAGCCTTCTTGACCGCTACTTCAGCCCGGCCGTTAGACTGCGGAAAGGCGACCGAAGTTATGCGATGGTGGACCCCCCCATCGCGACAGGAAGTTGGATGTTTCGGAAGCTGTGAATTCAGGGCCCCCATCACTTGACAGGATTTCAGGGACGCCGAAAGTGGCGAACATCTGGCGAAGACAGGCAATGAGGCCAGTAGCTCCGGAGTAGGGTGTACCGGGGGCGTTTTGTAGATGTCCACCCAACCCGACAGGCGGTCACCAACGACGAGATAATGGCATCCGCCGTAATCGCAGAAGTCCGCGAAAACTGACTCAGAGGGAGTCGACGGCGTGTCAAGCGCCGCTGGGGGAGTCGCAGCTTGTGACGGTGCTGTTTTGTTGCATGAGCGACATCTATCTCGGGTCTCCTGAATGGCGGTGGATATGCCCGGCCAGAATACGATCGAGCGGGCACGGGATTCCATCGATGACACTCCCTGGTGGGCAGAATAGAGAGTGCGAAGTACCTCGTTGCGAAGGGAGGGAGGAATTACCACCCGATCCTGGTATAGGACGGCCCCGTCTGAGACACAAAGGCTCTCGCGGTACATCCAGAATGCCGCAACGGTGTCGTCCGTTTCGCGACGTGTGTCTGGGAAGCCTTCTTCAATGGCCACCATGAGCAGGCGCATGCCAGGATCTGATGACGAATCCATTCCGGAGCATAGGGTGAGACTTGTGAGCTCTGCATACTCACTTTGTGATGGATGGCGAGATGTTGCATCAGCAGCGGTGTTTGTCTTCCCGGGGAGATGCGTCACTTCGAAATGCCAAGGCAGTGTCCGTTGTTTGAGGCGAAATATCCGAGAATTGTTAATTTCGTCGAGTGTTCGGTCGCCAAGGATCTTGACCAGAGGCTTGTGATCAGTGACGACGACAAGGTCATCGCAGCCCTGTGTGAAATAGCGTGACTGTTCTAGGCCCCATGCAACAGCCAAGGCCTCGCCCTCTATTGGCGCGTAGCGTTGCTCGGTAGGGGTAAGGAAACGGGAGCCCGCCAAGGTTATCTTCCATCCATCGTCGCAACACCCCGGCAAGGTCGTTGCACAATCACAATGTTTTGACTAAGGAAATAACCGATCCCGAGCTTCGACCAATCGGGTCGAAGGCACGTCCGTCTTCGTAGGTCGAAGATCTCGACACCATATCTGATTGCCTCGATAATGCTCAACTTTGAGGCTTGGAATGCGCTCTCCAGGTCTACTGACCAACGGAAGGGTGTCTTTGGGCTCAAGAATGGCTTGAATGGTCTCATGATATCCCGGAGTTGAGCATAGTTCGTCACTTGGTTAACCAAACCGAACCAGGACCGGACGTCGGTCGTGGATGTTGGTGTCGGGAAATCCCGGATAGCGTCCAGATATTTCGGGAGTGGCTCAATCGTAGCGTTGGAGATGCGGAATCCGGCAAAGTCTACGGTACGTTGTGCGAACTGGAATTTGTCCGGGTTGAGGACTACCCCTGCTCTGCCGACGAGGATGAGGTAATCTATGGTCCTCCACCAATGATTCTGCAGCTCAACATCCCAGTGAACGGTGTCATCGATGCATCGCTCCTTGCGCTGGAAGTTGGCAATGATCTCATCAAAACGGCGATTGTACCCGTCCCCAGATGATAGGAAGCCTTGTGGTGCACGAGTGTATCGCCATCTGCCGAAAGGGGTGATGAACGTCGTCAGGTGCCTGTCCGAATCTCGGAGGGGAACATAATGATAGCCGTTCCACACATCCGTTACGGTTTTCCAGGATTCGCCGGGCACGCGTCTCGCCAGATGGAATGGAGATTCACTGGAGAATGTTTCGCGTGCACAATGCTTGTTCAGTGGGGAAAGGTCGACAGTCCTTCGTGGGGAGCCGTTCTGTTTCCGGGTGTCCACCATTCGGTGACACCATGTCACAGCTTCACCATGTGGCACACGTTCGATGACGCCAAGGGCCTCGTCACGCAGGAGATCCTGGTGTACGCGCTCCTGCCAATGCACATGGATCAAGGCCGGGGTGTGCACCGCCTTAGGAGTTGCACCTTCCGTGAGATGGATCTCCACTGGGGGCCCTGCCATGCAGGTGAGGGCATGTGTTGAATGTTGACGATGCAAATTCCTGGAGTAGCCATGCCTTCATCTTTGCGTTATTTGCCTCCGTGCAATCGAAGGGAAGCACTGTTGGACGATTCGGGACTATAGTGCGTGGAGGGCATGAGCAGGGTCCGTCGCTCTCAGCAAGGGCCGATACGCACCCAGCGTTACTGGCACGGAGTCCACAGTCCTGTTGATTGCGGGGGCCAGGAGGTCCGTCGATGGAGGGTGCAGAAGCTGGAATGCGCGGTAACGGGCCGATCGAGGGGAAGTCGACAGGAACGATGCCAAGGTCCACCATGGCCTCGCAGCTGAGGTAGAACCCGTGCACGGCTGGGCTCACATACACCATTGTCGCGCAGGACTGTCGATCATTAGCAGAAGACCATGCGCTGAGGCGGAGAACCACGGCCCCAGTGATTTCAATACGCGTCTTGTTGGCCGCGGACAAGTCAACAGACACGGGCAAGAGGTCTGCTGCAGAGAATCCAGCAGCCAGGAACCCTGACATCGACCATAGGCATGATTGCGCGCCGGTATCGGCTATGGCCGTGATGATTGACGGGTTGGTTGTGGGGCATGGGCGTCCGAAGGCGAGGTAGTCTGATGGTGTCACGGAGACCTGCACCTGGAGTGTCGGGTGGTCGAGGAACCGCGTCTTTCGCCACTCGCCATTAGACCAGATGTGGTGCGACAATTTCACAGATGATTGCGCGTGTGGCTCGTTGGCGGGTCGCCGACGTCGACGACGGCGACGACGGCGATGTTGGCATGGAGCACTAGTAAAGGCCGACACTTGGGTGAGCGTGGTTGCAACTTCCGGCTGTGGCGGCTGCATGCTGCGGTTGCGTGGTCGCTCGCTCGGGCGCCTTCCGCGGCGTGCTAGGTAGCAGGCGAGACAGACGCGGTGTGGTTTGGTGTTCCATCCTCTTGCGCCCTCAAAGAACAGAGCGAATACCGTCTTGCAATCGGGGCAGATCGCGGCCTGACCACGTCCCGGCTGGGAAGATACGGGCGCGGGTACCGAGGTCGTTGTGATTCTTTTGAAAGACGAGATGCCAGCAGCCGATGAAGGAAGGGCGTTTCGCGCCATCTCTTTTCCCTCAACTAGGGTAATGACATCGTTCACGGTGCGCTCGAGTATTTTGTCTGCCCCGAGGATTTCACGGCGAATATCCATGGCGGCGATCCCGGCGATGAGGACGTCCCTGACGATTATTTCTGTGAAGTCGACAGCTGTTGGAACCGGGCAGGCACATTGGACGGAGTAGGCGCAAGTTTCGGCCTTACCGCGTACACGGGCTGCAAACGATCGGAAAGATTCTTCGCGCTCTTGGCGGAGGAGAACCAGCTCAGCCCGGTTGACCCCGGTGGCGACAGCTATCACCGCCATGGCTTTCATTGCAGCCATCAGCTCATCTGTGGGCTTCACGATAATGCCAGGTCCGATTTTAGTAGTCCATTCCCGAGTTCATCGGCCGCATACTGGAATAGCTGGGAGGAGGAGTTGTGGGGATCGATGCCCGATCCCAGGGCAAACGCGACCCATCGGCGTGAAAAAACATTCCATTGTTCCTCTGAGACTCCCACATCGACCCTGGGCCGGTCCAATTTTGGCCCTCGGCATGCAGCAGCTGGTCCGGTGTAGGCCTGCTGGACGAGATGGACAGAGTTGTGGTTGCCCAAGAGCGCGATCGCTACTTCTTTGGGTTTCTGTCCAGTCGAGAAGCCACAGCCCGGCATGACATACTGGATGTCTATGGTCGCCATGCTCAGCTCAAGGGATGACGCGGGTTGCACTCGTTGCCGCAAATGACGTGCAACAGTTGATCATAAAGAAAACCACTCTCCTTCAGATGACAGTTGTCTTTAATCAGGAAATGATCAACTATTGCACTCTGAAAGGAGTAACAAAATAGTATGAATACTAAATACTAGCTAACTAAGCTAAACAGCACTGACAGTGAAATGTGCGTATAGTAATGTATCTTGTACCTCAATGTAATGTCATCAGCACACAGTGTTCACTGTCGACCCATTCGTGTGCCAGGCTACAGGTATAATGTACTGGTGCAATTGACTGCAGTGGGCACTTGATGTCCAACCATGCATAACGATACGCATCACTGACCAGTGACTACCACAGATCTATAGGCCATAAACTTGTAGGCCACTTGCTACATCTCATCACCATCCAGCAAGGTTTGCATAATAACATACTTGTCAACACCAAAATGCTTACAGTTGTAAGAGCCAAACTTGAGTTTCTTTTTATTGTCCATCATGTTTATGTTTAATTGTGACTTGAATTCACACCAGTTTCAACATTGCTCAGTGTACTGCCAGTTCGTCTGTTACCTCCGTTGGAGGGAAATATCTTCTAATGTTGATGCCACATGACCAAAAGTCAGGATTATAAACCTTCATAAGATCATCTTTAGATATTTCTAATTTAAATGTCTGATGCTTGGCATCAATGTGTGACATAAGAGACAATGAGCGAACACACACACCTTTATATTTAATGTGATCAGTCTCTTTTGTTACCTTTGACACCCTCTCTATTACTAGATCTCTACTAGGAGGTGGTGCCCCTGTACAAGATCACTGCCACAACAGTGCCAAACACAATGTTTCTCTTTTTCGTTTCTACCGGTGTCCATTTCTGTCCAATGTTCCCATCACACGACTTAGGTTTAGGCGGGGCTTGTTGTACAGGGTATGCCACTTTCTGAGTGGTCATTGCAATTGTTGTACCGGTAGCCCGATTAGTAATTCTAGGAGGCCGTACTGCCTCTGGGGCATGTTGGACAGGACATGCAACAGGTAGACTGGCTCTGACAGTTAGATTATTATTATCTCTGTTCAACTGGACAGCATCTGCATATTTTTCCTGCCTTTCTTGCTACTCCAATATGTCATGTTTATGTCCTCGTTTAGTACATCATCTACTTTTTTCTAATGTCCGTGTGCTCTGCTCTGCAGAGGGAGACATTGCCCTCAACACTGTTCATTTTTCGAATCTTACCAACCTGTCTAAAACTAATAGCAGGTCCATTTCCTCTGGGGTAAAGTTAGATAATCTCTTAATGTCAACGGCAGCAAAACACGGTTCAACTTTCATTTCATCAAATTATTGGAATGCAATGTACTGGCTGATGTACCACCATTACCGTATATTCGAGGAGTCCTGACATGTTACTTGGAAACGGCAAAGAGTTCGGGTGAAATTCGATTTCAAGGCCATTATTGTGTTTGAAAAGCATTTTGTTTGTTCACCGTTTATTCGATATTGGTGCGTGCTGGCTTAGTTTTCTTTGTTTGGTTTTACTTTTGTGATTCACATTACAGTTGACTTCGTTTAATAGAATCACTTCAGTCTAGAGCAAACTGATCATATTAAAGGCAGATAACTGTCACTCTCGCACGCATGCATGCACTCACTCACGTACACTCGCACGCGTGCACGCACTCACTCACGTACACTCACACGCATGCACGCACTCACTCACTTTCACTCGCGCACCAGGGGAAGCCAAAATGTAGTATTTGCATAGACATATTAATTGAGCTATTCTCGGTTACCACGGGATAAAAGTCCGGAAACGCTATGTTGCTATACATTTTAATAAAAGTCCATAATTTTATTTCCAACTAAGCGTCTCGAATTAAATATGTAAGTAATTAAGTACAAATACGAATCTGTTTGGGATTATTCATCACTCAAAATTGCAAAGATGGTAGTCATAGCGAATACAAGCATCGCTATCTAGGTTGATATCATGGTTATCGTGTTTGTGATTAAATTGCCACCATAAAACAGTACGAATGACGCTCAACTATAAAATGTCTTCTTACATATATAAGAATAGCAGCAGTGTAGCATGGTTTTATGATGGAAAATAAATTATGCAAAGAAGCCCACATCACATATGTAGATCACGTGAGAACGAACCTTACTATAATGGTAGTCAATTTAACACTACAAATAAATTAGTAACGATTTCCGTAAATGATTTTTCTAGCATGTCTTTATTTTACCCGTATATATTTCCAGTTTACGTTATCGAATTCGTGTAAAGCATCCTAGTATACAAATATGATTCTAAATCAGTATAACGCTGCTAAGCAACAATACTAAGAGACATTATGCAAATGTCAGTTAATTAAACTGACTTACCTAGCATACACGTGTTTTGTGTCCGGCCTTGCTGGGTTAGCATAGCAAGATTTGTCAATATCACAGTCTAGACCAATTGTGTAAGCCATTGTATTGTATTTATTGTATATAATAGTCAAAGTTATGGTATATAACAACTTGAATACACATTTTTGTAATGGAGCATAATTTGTTGTAGGTATACGTGAACCAAAGAAGCTATAATAAATTCAATAATTAGCATATTTTTTCCGAACATTGCCGCCTCATATTTAACGTTAGTTATCTATGTATTAATTAAACAATAAAGTGCCGAACGTTATGACATAGACATCAAAGAACATCAGTGTAAATTCGTTTGAATAATAGCACTTCTAACGTTATAGCACTTCTAATGTTACACTTGACTAGTGTAGACAATCAAACAAACATTTATCAAAGTGTTGGTTTACTCCCTAAATAGTAGCATAAACTAGGAAAAATAACCGCCTGCAGTGAACAATTCAAATAAGTATTGCGACAGAGCAAGGCTAGATTTAACACGAACAATTCTTGATGAATTCGAACATGCAAAACAATAAACTTAATAAAATTAAGCAGAACATTTGAACAATAATTAAACTATGATAATTAATGTAGATGAGCTTAGAAGAACAAAAAAGTGCCGAACGTTATGACATAGACATCAAAGAACATCAGTGTAAATTCGTTTGAATAATAGCCCTTCTAGAACACATGTTAGTCAGTTACTAAAGTCAGTATTTCACACATCATATCAGCCAATTAATAAAGCCAACTATATAAACAGACTAATTAAAGGCGACTTGTAAAACGTAAAGAATTATACATGTAGGCTAAGCAATCAAGACGAAGTGTAGAGTTCAGGAACAATACTACAAGACTATACATTAAAGATATTGCATATGTTTACTGAATTGGCTGTCTTGTGTAATACACCATGTCTTGCTATACACTTCAGTGGCAACACACAAATGCCTCATGTTTAAAACAATTGGCTGCATTGTGTAATACCTGCTTACGGCTTATAACAAAAACATGAATATTTAATGAAACTTGGATAAAATAACCGATATGTACCATCACATTGTATATACAGGTGTGGCAATATTTAAAGTAAATAAAAATATTGTTTTGCTTTAAACGAAGCTAGGCAAATAATAAAGAAAGATGTACTTATATAAAGGAAGCAAAACATGAAACATTCGACATCCCACATACAATTCGTATCAGTAATAAAAAGTAAACTGTGCATTAATAGAACACATACATTAATGAGTGATACATTAGGTTATGAAAGCCATACGCCACAAGTACATTAGGTTATGAAAGCCATACGCCACTAGCACATTGGGTTATGGAGGCCATACGCCCCTAGTACATTAGGTTATGGAAGCCATACGCCACTAGTGCATTAGGTTATGAAAGCCATACGCCACAAGTACATTAGGTTATGAAAGCCATACGCCACTAGTACATTGGGTTATGGAGGCCATACGCCACTAGTACATTAGGTTATGGAAGCAATACGCCACTAGTACATTAGGTTATCTAAGCCATACCCCACTAGTACATTAGGTTATGAAAGCCATACGCCACTAGTACATTAGGTTATCTAAGCCATACCCCACTAGTACATTAGGTTATGAAAGCCATACGCCACTAGAACATTAGGTTATGAACGCCGTACGCCACTAGTACATTAGGTTATGAAGGCCATACGCCACTAGTACATTCGGTTGAGGAGGCCATACGCCACTAGCACATTAAGTTATGAAGGCCGTACACCACTAGTACATTAGGTTATGAAGGCAATACGCCCCTAGTACATTAGGTTATGAAGGCCATACACCACTAGTACATTAGGTTATGAAGGTCATACACCACTAGTACATTAGGTTATGAAGGCCATACGCCACTGGTACATTAGTTTATGAAGACCATATGCCACTAGTACATTAGGTTATGAAGGCCGTACACCACTAGTACATTAGGTTATGAAGGCCATACGCCACTAGTTCATTAGGTTATCTAAGCCAAACCCCACTAGTACATTAGGTTATGAAAGCCATACGCCACAAATACATTAGGTTATGAAAGCCATAAGCCACTAGTGCATTAGGTTATGAAGGCCATACGCCACTAGTACATTCGGTTGTGGAGGCCATACGCCACTAGTACATTAGGTTATGAAGGCCATACACCACTAGTACATTAGGTTATGAAGGCAATACGCCACTAGTACATTAGGTTATGAAGGCCATACACCACTAGTACATTAGGTTATGAAGGTCATACTCCACTAGTACATTAGGTTATGAAGGCCATACGCCACTGGCACATTAGGTTATGAAGGCCACATACCACTAGTACATTAGGTTATGAAGGCCGTACACCACTAGTACATTAGGTTATGAAGGCCATACGCCACTAGTTCAATAGGTTATGAAGGCCGTACACCACTAGTATATTACGTTATGAAGGCCATACGCCACTAGTTCATTAGGTTATGAAGGCCATACGCCACTAGTTCACTAGGTTATGAAGGCCATACCCTACTGGTACATTAGGTTATGAAGGCCATACGCCACTAGTTCATTAGGTTATGAAGGCCATACAACACTAGTACATTAGGTTATGAAGGCCGTACACCACAAGAACATTAGGTTATGAAGGCCATACGCCACTAGTTCATTAGGTTATGAAGGCCATACACCACTAGTACATTAGGTTATGAAGGCCGTACACCACTAGTACATTAGGTTATGAAGGCCATACACCACTAGTACATTAGGTTATGAAGGCCATACGCCACTGGCACATTAGGTTATGAAGGCCATACGCCACAAGTTCATTAGGTTATGAAGGCCATACGCCATAAGTACATTAGGTTATTAAGGCCGACGCCACTAGTACATTAGGCTATGAAGGCAATACGCTACTAGTACATTAGGTTATGAAGGCCATACGCCACTGGTACATTAGGTTATGAATTCCATACGCCACTAGTTCGTTATGTTATGAAGGCTATACCCCACTAGTACATTAGGTTATGAAGGCCATACGCCACTGGTACATTAGGTTATTAAGGCCATTCGCCACTAGTACATTAGGTTATGAAGGCCATACACCACTAGTACATTAGGTTATGAAGGCAATACGCCACTAGTACATTAGGTTATGAAGGCCATACACCACTAGTACATTAGGTTATGAAGGTCATACACCACTAGTACATTAGGTTATGAAGGCCATACGCCACTGGTACATTAGTTTATGAAGGCCATATGCCACTAGTACATTAAGTTATGAAGGCCGTACACCACTAGTACATTAGGTTATGAAGGCCATACGCCACTAGTTCATTAGGTTATGAAGGCCGTACACCACTAGTATATTACGTTATGAAGGCCATACGCCACTAGTTCACTAGGTTATGAAGGCCATACGCTACTGGTACATTAGGTTATGAAGGCCATACGCCACTAGTTCATTAGGTTATGAAGGCCATACGCCACTAGTTCATTAGGTTATGAAGACCGTACACCACTAGAACATTAGGTTATGAAGGCCATACGCCACTAGTTCATTAGGTTATGAAGGCCGTACACCACTAGTACATTAGGTTATGAAGGCCATACACCACTAGTACATTAGGTTATGAAGGCCATACGCCACTGGCACATTAGGTTATGAAGGCCATACGCCACAAGTTCATTAGGTTATGAAGGCCATACGCCATAAGTACATTAGGTTATTAAGGCCGACGCCACTAGTACATTAGGCTATGAAGGCAATACGCTACTAGTCCATTAGGTTATGAAGGCCATACGCCACTGGTACATTAGGTTATGAATTGCATACGCCACTAGTTCGTTATGTTATGAAGGCTATACCCCACTAGTACATTAGGTTATGAAGGCCATACGCCACTGGTACATTAGGTTATTAAGGCCATTCGCCCCTAGTACATTAGGTTATGAAGGCCATACACCACTAGTACATTAGGTTATGAAGGCTATACGCCTCTAGTATATTACGTTATGAAGGCCATACGCAACTGGTACATTAGGTTATGAAGGCCATACGCCACTAGTACATTAGGTTTTGAAGGCCATACGCCACTGGTACATTAGGAGTAACAGAACCAGTCAATTAAATCAAGGTACATGGAATTAATGACACGTGCAATTGAAGCAGACGAACATGTTCTCTCAATTGACAGTACATCAATATTTCACAGTCAATACGTCTACGTTAAACGCATAACATATTTCTACTATTGTTAAATTAAAAACCATATTTCAGAGCATGCTTCTTGCATACTTATAAAAAACACTATTCGATAATTAAAAAACAGATCAAATCACACGTCTATTAAAATGTAGAAAAAATTAAACAATGCAATATTCTAATGATCATTATGAAGAGAACAATGGGAGAACCATAACATGTAATTTTTCACTGCCTCTCATATGTTACGTACTGGATCCGTTCAAACGAACTAATCTAATATCAGTTCGACTTCGCAGAGTGACCTCACAGGTCCGTATCGACCGAAGACGCGCACAAACAAAAAGTCGCACGGTCGGTTGGTGCAGAGACAGTCGAAGGTGCAGACAGTGGCGCCGTCTGCAGGCGCAGTAGTCCCCGTCAGGTGGCACCTTCGGTAGTAGCCGTTGAAGCCATCGTAGAGCGGCCGCACCTCCGTGTAGACGTGAACCTGGACAACATCAACATGTCATTTGCAAATTGGACGAACTGATAGACTAGCTCACGATTAACTTAGATCCTGAATGATTAGATACAGTGATATCAAAACGAAACTAAGGAATAGTGTGTGTGTGTGTGCGTGTGCATGTGCGCGAGCGTGTGCGTGTGCGTGTGTGTACGTGTGTGGCGTGTGATTGTTTACGTGTGTACGTACGAATTGATATACTAGTTTACGATTCATATTTATCCAGAATTAGTAAATACAGTGATAGCAAATTCGTGCAGTCATCTCTATTAATGAAAACAATACTACGGAATAGTGCGTGTGTGCACGTATGTGAGGGTGTGTGCATATGTATGCGCGTGTGTGCGTTTTTATGCGTGTGTGGCGTATGTGTGCGTGTCTTGTATTACTGTAAATCCATAAAATTAGAGTATGAATGATTATAAACTGACATCTTCCATCTTTAGAAGAAAAACATGCGGTTCGTTTGTACCTGACATATTTCTGTGCATTATCACCTCCGTCGTCGGTGTTTAACCTCTTTGGAAATGTTGCCCATTGAGCTTACCAATAAAGCCGTAATTACCCCCTCACGGTTTTATGTTGAAACATGAAAAAGGAAATGGGAAATAAACAACTTTCTTTTGTTTTATCCAAATACTGTTTTATTCTCTTCATGTTAGATTCAGACAAATGAATGAGAAAATAATTATTTCTAAGTGTCACTAGCCTTATCTTAGTTCAGATCAAACACATGACAAGTCATACGTTGCACTTGCAAGTGTCAGCGTGACGACTGGAATTGCTTCTTCTTGACCAGCTGTGAGATGCGAGGCTTTGTCACAGCTAGAACACCTCGCCAGCCAGCCTCACATTGACATGTGGTGGCAACTGGGATGAGGACTTTCAGGGCTTTGTCTGAAAAAATTGGATATCCCATACCAGTTTATGCCAGAAGATAGCCAGGTCAGAATCTTGAAAGTCTGCATTCAGCGTGTTGCCTTCTCGCAGGCCAAGGAACTCTGCTTTCGCCGTAACATCTTTGATGACTCCTTCTTGCACGGAAAAAAAGTCTCATAATCCATGTATTCTTTCCACGGCGTTCCAGATCAGGGAAGTGTCGACTGGTTGACTCTTCTGTGGAATGCAAGTGCTGCATGACATCACCAGCGAAAGGACATTTCTCCTCGGTCCCCTCAAGCAGCGTTGTCAATTGGGAGAGCATAGAGACGGCCTGAACTCTACGTTGGTAAAGCTGGAGGTTGCGCAGGAAGCTGGCTATCTTGTCTTTAGCTGAGAGGATATTCACCACATTCCGTTGTAGTGAGAGGTTCAGCTTATTGATCTCATCAAAATAAACTGCGGGGTAGGTCAGCTTTATAATGAATGTATCGTCCGTCATCTTCAAGTGGAGTTCTAGTTCTTTAGCTGTTCTCCATCTTTCCAGAAACAATGCGATTTCTTCTCTCAGTTCGAACACCCGTAGAAAGCCTTTCCCCTGTGATAACCAGCGAACCTCGGTATGGAACAATAGTACACTGGATTCAGCCATAACTTCCTTCCACACAACGCTTTGACAATTCTGGAGTTCGTACCACGGCCTCGGATATGATTAACAATTTTAACAACCTCGGAGAAGACATTGACGAGATCAGGGGAAGTGTTTTCATGCACTGGGTGAATGTGGCGTGGGGAACAAACTGCTACACGAAAGCCGCTCGGAACCCAGAATAATTTCCATCATTGATGTGCAAATGCCAACTAACTTCGCCCACTCCAGCTCCTTGTCAGTGAAGAAATTCTCCATCGTCACGATGACGTCTTCTCCACGGGTATTGGTGGTCAACGGTTCAGAGAACAGACAATCCTCTTGAACTGAGTCACCTTTCACGTACCGAACATATAAAAGCAACAGTTCACAAGAGGCAACATCCGTCAATTCATCCAACTGAAGCGCGAAGTAGGAGCTTGCTTTTACTTCTGCAACAACCTATTCCAAAATGTCGTCGCTCATCTCTGAGATTCGGCTTCGTACAGTTGGGTCCGAGTGATATATAGTTCACATTTCTTGCTTGTTCATCACCAAGGACAAGTTTCGTTGCTTCAACAAGACATGGCTTGATAAGATTCTCCCCGATTGTGTGAGGTTTCTTACATTCAACAATACGGAGAGCAATGCCACAAGATGCTTCAATAACAGCTTCACTTATTTGAGCAAAGTGACCAGTTGAATCCACACGGGTAGATTTCAGAATACGCTCCTTCCTTTTAAAGAATTCAGTGTATTTTTCTGCAAACTCTACATGACTTCGTTCGGAATGGTCCATCAGTTTGTTGGATTTCATACTCTCCGTACTTTCGAAATGGTCCTTCAGTTTGCTGGGTTTCATGCTCTCCGTACGTTCGGAATGGTCCTTCAGTTTGTTGGGTTTCATGCTCTCCGCACTAAGGACTTTTCTTCAAAGAAAACACTGAGGCGTTTCAATGGACTTATCAACAATGCTTGTAAATCCTTATTGCAAAGACGCTTTCTTGTATGATCGTTCATTTCCTGGAGCCATTATTCACGCATCTGGGAACACAAATAAGTGACAAATTAGTTTCTAACAATTACAACAAACTTACAAAAAATTTTTATGAAAAGAATGTAACGCGTAATTCGTGCCAGTCAGAATATAATCACACTGGTCAAAGATTTTAACGTTCTTCTCACAGCAGAGTGCAAATTATGCCTCAAAATAATAATACAATCCAGTGTAATGTATTTCCGTTTTAAATCATACATCTTGGCAGTAACTGTACGTATGTATATGTTTGCATTTGCTTGTGCATTACAAACATTACATATATTCTTTTGTTTTGCAAATATATTTAATATTCCGGTACACGCACGCACATTTAATAATTGGCTATTTGTTCTTTCAATTAAATACAAATACGTTGATTTTACGGTAGCTATGGTGTTAATAGTAGGAGTTGGCGATATTTTGTAGATGTTAATCGATATATATGCAAGTATAACTGTAGGAACACGCGAAATGCCAGTGTGTATTGTTAGGTCAAAAAGTTAAAGATCATCTACGTTTATGCAAAGTAAAACATTTATTAACGTTACCTGCAGCAAGATCGAGATGGCGCGTGAAATTATCATCACGTGACACAACTAAGGGTTGTAGCGCTGGAACGCCGGAACTCGGAAGCCGGTGACCAAAAGAGGAAGAGTAGTTGAGCGCTGTCAGTGTATGTGTCGATATTTCTGGCACGTTCGAGCATTATGCGTTCTTAACTTACAGTAGGCCTACATCACTGCATAAGCATTGCCAATGTGGCGCGCTGCAAGAACATTATGATTGAATTATACCGACTAACATTTCCGTTAATTAAAATGTTCCCGTTACCCCCGCAAAAAACGCAAAATTACCCCCGTAGGGTAATTACCCACAGGTAAAATACCGCTGACCTACGTCAACGGAAAGAGTATTTATAAAAAAAATAAGCATTTGGATGATAGACGCAGTTATTATGTCGTAAAGACGGATGTGTCACCTGGCTGTTGTCTCCACAGTCGCCGTCTCGCAGAGTGACGTTGACGGTGAACGAGTTCTCTGATTGCAAGAGACTCATCCTGAGGACGAAATCTAACGGATTCGTCGCTGACGTCACGATTTCGCAAGTGCTTCTGTTGTCGTCGGTGAAGACGGCACAGTCTCCGAAATCTGTAAAGCCGGTTGCTATGGCGACGGTCGCTGCATGGAGGTTGATAATAACGTAGATTAATATACACATCGGATGTGGTTGTGGTAGACCTTTACACAATGTAATACATTTGATTTATGTTGGATGCAGTGCTTGTATCAGTTTCGTTAGCACATATTGATGCATCGTCGTAACAAAGCATTCTGAATATTGTTCACAGTGATGTAACGCAAAACGCCATATTTAATGTATTTGACTGTTTCTTAGATCTTTAAGGAATGTGACTTTTCTTGTCGCACAAAATGTAATGAATACGAAAATCCAATGTGCAATTTAGACTGAGTAAACTTACAATAAACTTCCACTTCACATAACGTCAGCAACCCGTTTTTTTCATCATCTTTGCGGATTTGGATGAATACGTATCGCCCTCTGGCGATTATGGCGCAATTCAGCATCTCAGTGGCGTTTGTGAATATGCCGTTGTACTGAAGACAAACTTGATGAGGCGATTTGTCAGGACCATTTGCAGTGGATGGCAATGTGTTTGTTACGCCTACCGTGAAGTCGTGAAGGCGTTCAGCTAAAACATTCATTAGTGATCCATTTCGTTTGTATGTTGTATTAATTATAGTCACCGGTCTGATTAACAAAAAATATCCTGGTATCATTCGATCTAATAACATATGCATCAAAACAAGGAATTCATATCATCTGAGCAGAAACAACACAAATCGTTGCGACAAATCTTGATTTGTTTCATATTGATTGTCATGTGAATTCATAAAAGCTTAGTCTAAGTACATTACTAAGAACGATTAGTTCTCTCTGATCCCCTTTTACCAGTTGTGTTGTTGAAATTAATTAAATATATGCACATTTTCATCACCGTAAACAAATTATATTGAAATCCAACTTCACACAGATATGTTCAATCCACACCTCGTCCTCAAAAGAATATGAAGTAAAACCAACAATACCCATACACTTTCCTTAGACATATAATCTTCTATAGTAATATGAAGTCAAACAAACTGTATATGATTGGCACACACCTAGCTAAATGGGCTATATAAGTGTAGAGATCTTCAAAATAATGCGTTAAAGGACAGGGAGCCAATGTAGTGATCTTAGAAGTGGCACTACGTGAGAGAAACGAGGAGACCAGTTAACTACTGTTGCCCATCCTCGCCGGCAGGGGCTTCTGACACACTACTACACCTGTTGAAATGTTGTTTGTTCAGTTGGTGTGTTAACCAATGAGATTGCTCGCTTAAAGTTGCGGGGCTCACATACGGGAACTTAACTTTGTTAGTGGATCCATCATTGTTGAACGGCGTAGAAATTGAAGGCATTCCTAGAAACGTCTTTAACGTTTTGGGCGCGGGCGCGTCTAATTCCTAGAAACACGTTGACGAAGACAGGAAGTGGGACAAAGTACAAATGATTCAGTGTACAGTCACTCATGGCGTGGGATAAACTGACAAATCCCCGTCTCAACAGGTCAATCTACCAGGGGTACTAGCACTACTACCACCCCTGGATGCCGTTGCCAAAACATTTAAAACACCTGGCGCTTGTCCAACAGATGATTATACATTGGTACTTACGGCAGCAGTCTAATCTGTTTGTGACTTGCACTTGTACAATAGGATGCTCTGCTCCCAGGTCTACTGCCCACCAGGGCGTTTTTTCAGGTAGAGTATGTGTGCATGAATCCCCTAACCATTCGCCATTCGCGTTGCCATCCACTGCCCTCCTCGCGTGTCCGTAATGGTTAGTTGAGCTCTGGTATGCCGGTTTGTGCAAGGCGATGTTCGTGTCCGCTGTAGCACGTGTACAAACACAAGTGAACACATGTACAAACACAAGTGAACACACACTGAGCTGAACACAACAACCGCCATAACAAGTACGTTGTTGAGTACACGAACTCTCACCCACAATAGCGGGCGCTCTTCCTCGCATGCATGATTATTCTCCAGTGTGCCATTACAACAGGTAGTTGACAACATGGCGTTTACCTGATAAATAAACTCTTTCCATTGATAAGAATAACACTGGTGCATTTGATTATAACGTGTTATTGATTTTGTAACGGAAAAGTACAATGTTTTTCATTGTACAATTTATAAGTATGTCAATAGTTGCCATGTAGCTATATTTGTATATCCGAAAACGATCTTACTTTTTATTGAAAAACATTACGAAATGGAAGATCACTAGTTTATCTAATTTTGTATGAATATATTTTTAGCCAACTAATATGTTCAGGATAAATTTCAGGACACCCAATATTACCACATAATTCTCCATGTATGCCTTGGTACTTGGTGCAGCCAGTCAATATTTTGATTGCACCTTTCCAACTTTCGAATTTGAGACGTAAAATTGGCAGTTATAGTAACATGTAGCGACGCGTTGCTCTTGTATAGCGAAGAAAAGGCGCACCACGCTTTCAACAAGTGTACGTAATTGTTCGCGTAGCGTTGCGGGCAGTCTTAATATAACCCACTGTGAGTATTCTTTGACATACACATCAGATTGTTTCACCACCTTTCACATACTGTGAGAATAGCACCGTCACGCGTTGCAATATGTAGTAAAGTCCAAAATCTAAAAAATGGGACAAAAGGCGACGCTCGCAGCATCAAAGATGCCCGGATGTGTAGGTCAAAGAATGTTTGCATTCTATGCTACCCCTCATAGACGCTTTGCATTTGGGGCGTCACATTATTAGTACGACCCCACGGTTGGGTCGTTTCAGTTTTCTGCTTTCGAAATTCACTCGGGTATTCTACGAACAATCGGATTGCCCTTTGTAGGCCCGACCGTGGTGTCCTAGACGAAACCCTAATAGTTTGAGGCCCGATATGCAAAGCGTCTAGTATGAGTAGCATAACTGATCAATAAGCATACTCGTTCTATTGATAAGTCTCGCACTGAAACGTTTCTGTAATAGATTTTGGAACCTAATAGTTATATTTATATGTCCGAAAACTGGCTTATTTGATTTAAAATTCAAAAACAGTATGAATTGGAAGATAACAATACTAACGCGTGTTCTACGGATATTATTTTCAACCTAATGATAAATTATCAAAGCTAATAAATGTATTGCTGTAATGTCTCGTAGTGAGTGAATTAGTGAGTGAGTGAGTGAGTGAGTGAGTGAGTCAGTGAGTCAGTGAGTCGCTGAGTCAGTGAGTCAGTCAGTGTCCCGTGAATATTCGCCGCTTGACCTTAACAATATGACGGCGATCGGTAAACGGGGTAACCTGGGGATCTATACTGTTTTGCTTCATTGGTCGTAATTATTCTGGAGTTAAACTTATAGTTGCTTTTCATTTCATGGGATATTATAACCATTTCCATAAAAGAGATGATGAATGCCTCAAATTGAACGCCTGATTTTCGCCGTAAAACGTTTGTTGTCAAAGTATTGATATTGAGTTATTTATATTGTATTATATAGCCATCACCGCGCCACTGTGTAAACGAGGGATACATTATATAAAATTAAACTCCTCTTAGTCTCCTGGTCTCTAGTGTTGTCAAACCACATTTTAATAAGCGGCTTTCGTAAGTAAGGTCTCTCAATTCTGGAATCATTTTAGTTGCTCTTCTTTGTATTCTTTCTAGCTTGTCTATGTCCTTTTTACGATACGGCCTCCATGCTTGAATACAATATTCCAAATGTTGTCTAGCTTTGTAAAGTGGTACAATTAGCTGTTTTTCCTTATACGTGATAGTTCTCCTAATTAGCCCTAGAATTGTATTTCCTTTCGAAGCAGCAATCCGACATTTCTCTGAAACTTTTCATGTCAGCACTAAACTTTCAAGTCAGCATTAAATGTTACTCCTAAGTCCTTTTCTTGCATGGTTCTACCTAGTACAGCATTCCCCATTTTATATTCTTCGTCCATGTTTCCATATCCTATGTGTATGCATTTACACTTCCCAAAATTGAATAACATTTGCCATTTTTCTGATCATTTAACTAATTTATCTAGATCATCCTGTAAAAGTTGTTTATCTGTAACATTAGTAACCTTTCTGAATACTTTTGCGTCATCTGCACATTTCAGTACTTTGCTAGATATGTCATCTTCCAAATCATTTATATATATATTAAAAACAGTATAGGGCCTAATACTGATCCCTGTGGTACCCCACTCAAAACAGATTTCCAGTTTGAAATCTCACCATCTACTATTACTCTCTGTGTTCTGTGTGTAAGCCACTCTTCTATCCAGTTGATTAAATCATTAACTACACAATGGGTTTTTAGTTTAAGTAACAATCTTTGATGTGACACTTTATTGAAAGCTTTCTGAAAATCTAAGTAGACAACATCCACTGGTGACCCGTCATCTACCCACTTTGTAATTTCTTCCAAAAACATAAGAGATTGGTTAGACATGACCTTGCTTTTAGGAACCCATGTTGAAATGTATTTATTAATTTATGTATTACAAGGAATTCCACTAATTAATGTTTCGAGTAATTTACATACAACTGATTTTAAACGAAGGCTACTACTGAAATAGTATTTGTACTGTTTGAACATTGCCAGAGCGACTGGCGTAAGTATTATTTTTGTTTTACGTTGCTAGTCAATAAATCACGTGAGTGTGTATAGAAGAGAGAAAGAAACCGGTCTAATAGGACTGTTGCTGCAACTGTGGTTCCCAATGTCACTACCTCTTGTTAAACAAAGTAGATGTGTGCTGTTAAAGGGTACAAGTGAGGTTTACTGTATTTAAAAGGTGAATGACGCATTGCTTGCTAGTTTCTTGTTTGCTGTAGTGAGGGTAACAGTCAGAAGACAAGAGCTGCACAGAGGGTTCTCTGTAGACATCATCAGTCATTGTCTGCTCGTCTTGTATACTTATTACATATTGTTTGTTCATTTAGTGTAATTTTTATTGTATTTTCTTGTAACAATTGGGTTAAATTGTATCATGCAGAACCAGCTCGGGCTGAATAGTTGAGAGACGTGTGCAGCGGAGGGCGAGCTGGAGCGTCCTGTGAGGGTGAGCTGGAGCGTCGTGTGAGGGCGAGCTGGAGCGTCGTGTGAGGGCGTGGTGGACTTGAGCAGTAGGAAAGCACAGACACATGAACGGCAGGAAAGGATGGGCTGTCGAGGGGTGCTGTGAACCGTGTTCGAGCGATAGGTGAATCGTTATCGAGCGATATGTGAATCCCGTTCGAATGGTAGGTGAATCGTTATCGAGCGATATGTGAATCCCATTCGAGTGATAGGTGAATCGTTATTGAGCGATATGTGAATCCCATTCGAGTAATATGTTAATCGTTATCGAGCGATATGTGAATTCCGTTCGAGTGATATGTTAATCATTATCGAGCGACATGTGAATTCCGTTCGAGTGATAGGTGAATCATTATCGAGCGATATGTGAATCCCGTTCGAGTGATAGGTGAATCGTTATCGAGCGATATGTGAATCCCGTTCGAGTGATAGGTGAATTGTTATCGAGCGATATGTGAATCGCGTTCGAGCGATAATGTGAATCGTTTTCTTTGTTATTTCATCTTAATTTAAATTATACACGCAGTGTGGCGAGGTTTTGGTTATCATTTATTTATTTGTTTTATTAATTATGAAATTCTGTATGTATGTATTGTATATAATATACTTTCAGTAATGGAATGTAAATTAAACACGTTAACTGGCTATTGTAGTTTCAGTGGTATTATATTATACACGACCATTGCGAGACAGTGTCACACATTGAGCGCCTGATTTTTCGCCGTAAAACAGTTGTTGTCAAAGTGTTGATTATTTATATAGTATCATATAGATATCGCCGCGCCACTGTGTACACGAGGGATACATTATATAAAATGTAAAGGTAAGTTCTCATATAGCGCGGTAACAAGTCCTTGGGAGTGTTAAAAGCGCTTTGCACTTGATGCCCTGGCAGACCAGTTCATTCCAACGCCAAATCGCATTCAGCCATGCTGCAATTAATGCGCGAAGACTATTCGTTCACATAAAATCATCACCATCTATAGCCACTTACTCAATTATGCAGCTCCGTAAACAATGCTATAATCTCCGCCCTACTCACCTTGCGACGTGCTGACCAGCGCTATCAGTATCAAAGTCTGGAACGTGCGTCGCTGCATTGTGTTCAAACCTTCCCGGGTCTCGGATGATGGATTCGTTGAAAAGTGACTGCTACGGCGACAATCTCTGTTTCTACTGTCTATGTCCCGGTCTCTACGTAGTCGATGTCTTACTGTGTTCGCTCCCACGACTGAGATGACACACCGACATACGTTCGTCCGGCTTGCGTCGTGTTCTCCAAGCAACTGCCTAAACGACCCGACAAACACAGTCGTTCTTTGTTAAAAACCATGTTAAACATGATCAATTATTCACGACCGTTCTGACATGATGCCAACTTTTTTTTATTGGTGAGTCCCATGTGTGTGGTGTCAACGACCTATAAGTAGCATCACCGCCGGTTGATATTCGATAAATTACATGTTGTACCATTTTTTTTACGGCTACCCAAAATATGTTAGCGGATTGGTTTCCTCAGTGGATCTTGTGTGTAAACGTGCCTGTAATTGTAGCATTTACAGCGTGATAGAGGGGCACACATATTGAGAAGACCGCATTTGTTTTAGCCGAAAGATGTTTGCGGATTTGTTTGTAAAATTTCTTGTAGTTGTTACCAATTCAGCGAGGCAGGTGTAGTGGAGTTGGCAGGCGAGAGAGAGAGAGAGAGAGTTGGTATTTTATGTGATTGTAGTAATATTAGGGACGAGTTTCACTATTTGTTTAAATATCCTTTTTCAAGAAGCTAGACGTTTCTTTCTAGATTTTATTTTGTGAGGCCAGATAACAAAAATCAATTGTTTAATTTTTATTTTTAAACATATTGCCACTGTGTGCGTGTGTGTGCGTGTGTGTTTGCGTGTGTTTGTGTGCGTGTGTGTGCGTGTGTTTGTGTGCGTGTGTGTGTGCGTGTGTGTGTGTGTGTGCGTGTGCGCGTGTGTGCGTGTGTGCGTGTGTGTGTTTGTGTGTGTGTGTGTTTGTTTGTTTGTGTTTTTGTATGTGTGTGTTTTTGTTTGTGTGTGTGTGTGTGTGTGTGTGTGTGTGTGTGTGTGTGTGTGTGTGTGTGTTTCCTGAGTAGTTAGAAGTTATCATTATTTGACACATTAAATGCAGCCGGTTGATATTCGATAAATTACATGTTGTACCAACTCTCTCTCTCGCGTGCCAACTCCACTACACCTGCCTCGCTGAATTGGTAACCGATGAATGCACGTACGACATGTGGACAGTATTCTGCTTTTAATGCTGCAATTTGGAGATTTGGATGCTATTTGAGGCAAAAGTAAAACAATACTTCGCGGCAGCTGGCGTGTTCGTCATTGAAACCGGGTTACGCTTCGATGCACGTATAACGCAATGATGCGTGATAAATAACGAGCACACGAAGACACACTTTCAGCAAAGTGGAACGCCAGCCGGGCGATGATAAAGTCTTCTCAATATGTGTGCCCCTCTATCACGCTGTAAATGCTACAATTACAGGCAAGTTTACACACAAAGTCCACTGAGGAAACAAATCCGCTAACATATTTTGGGTAGCCGTAAAACAAATGGTACAACTTGTAATTCATCGAATATCAACCGGCGGTGTCAGAACGGTCGTGAATAAATGATCATGTTTAACATTGTTGTTAACAAAGAACGACTGTGTTTGTCGGGTCGTTTAGGCAGTTGCTTGGAGAACACGACGCAAGCCGGACGAACGTCTGTTGGTGGGTCATCTCAGTCGTGGGAGCGAACACAGTAAGACATCGACTACGTAGAGACCGGGACAGAGACAGTAGAAACAGAGATTGTCGCCGTAGCAGTCACTCTTCAACGAACAATTCAACCGTGACCCGGGAAGGTTGGAGCACAATGCAGCGACGCACGTTCCAGACTTTGATACTGATAGCGCTGGTCAGCACGTCGCAAGGTGAGTAGGGCGGAGTATATAGCATTGTGGTTTGACCATCGGACTTTAATACCAAAACAAACTTTTTAACAACAATCTTATTCAACATAGCACATTTGCGGCACAAAATAATAAGCTAGGAATCACAAACACATATATCATGAAACAATCCGGAAGAATAGAAAGAAGCCGGATAATGTGCAGGTCACTTAGAGCGGAAGCCCTCCCAAAAATGGAAGACCACAAATAAGATGGGAGGACGACGTAAAGAGGTTCGAATGAAACGCGAGGAGGATGACAGTTAATTTGCCACTGAACTTAATCATTTTGCTCTGACCTGAAGTGATTCTATTAAGCGAAGTAAACTGTAATGCGAAACACAAAGGTAAAACCAAACAAAGAAAAGTAACCTAACTCAAAAATATCGAATAAACTGGAAACAAATAAAATGCTTGCCAAACAGAATAATTTCCCTGAAATCGAATTACTCACCGAAATCTTTGCCCATTCCAATTAATATCTCAGGACTCCTCGAATAGACGGTAATGGTGGCACATACAGCCAGATTTGCCGTCAATTCACCACTGTGTATAACCAATATAAACAAAACGTGGTCGCGATGTTCGTCAATAATTCACACGCCAACTGGCCACGAATACAGTCAGTGCAACAGAGAACTAGTCGTTTAACTATTCAAACAACAACGCCAGATAAACTGCAAAAATGGTGTCTTTATCTCGGTCCTGTAAACACGTCCCGAATCCGATTACAAAGGACACGACAACAGGGTAATTTGTGCACGAAGCACAGAAAATAGTTTAAAGGTTCCATTGCATTGTTCTGACACGTCTGAATTGACAGGTTCATCCGCAATTCGATTTGTTCGCTAGTTTCATTTCAAATTAATTTTGCGAAAAATCAAACCTACCTAATATCTACTTGAACAGGCTAGCTCGTTTGTACTGTGTATGTAGTTTTGTGTGTGTGAAATCATAAGACAAGCTATAATATTAGTTAATGCTTTGTCAAACATTATTTTATAATAACATTAAAACGCTGAAAACTCATGAATTTAACCATTGCTGAAATTTCGTAACATTGTCCTGGGATCGACGAGAGGATGGAATTCAGGCCCATCGTCCGCACTGACCCGCACAGTGATTTGTATATCTACTATTTTGAGCCTTGCCAGATCTAACGACTAAAGTAAATTCTTTCTATGATTTGAATGAAAATGGGCATACTTTTATTAAATCGGATGCAGATGTTACATAAACTATTCACACACTACGTATTTGGACATTTGTGACATCCTAAATCAGTTGAGGATGGAGTTTTAACACTTTTTAAGTCTACTGGTTTACTTGCGTGCAATCGACACTAGTTTATTGTGTGCCAAAGACACGACTGTTGGGTATATTTTATCAAGGACAGGAATATTGTGGCAGTAGAATATTGTGAAAATATGTTGCATGAGCAAAGCAAACCCAATAGTTTAACGTATGCCAAGAACAGGAATATTATTTAAATTGTAGCAACACGTTTGTAAACCAACGTTTTTGATTGTGCCAGGATCGATTGCCATTGTCAAACCTGTCGTGATGTTTCTTCAGGTGGGGATGTTCATATATTCAGTATCTCAGCCAGGAATGGCATTGAACAATTCATGATTCGTTAGAAATCAACGTAAATAATATTGCAAAACACGCACCCGTTTATACGCAAACGCGATTCGGCCTGTATGCATGTATGAATGTATATATGTACATATCTATGTATGTAGTATGTATGCATGCATGAATGCATGAATGCATGCATGCATAGTGTAAGTATTTATGTATGTATGTATGTATGTATGTATGTATGTATGTATGTATGTATGTATGTATGTATGTATGTATGTATGTATGTATGTATGTATGCATGCATGTATGCATGCATGTATGTATGTATGTATATATGTATGTATGTATGTAGGTATGTATGTATATGAACATATGGATGTATGTATGTTTGTATGTATATTTCTATATTTGTATGTTTGTATGCTATGCTACTTCTCTTAAAAGTTTTGCATCTCGGGCTCAAAATTTTCGGGGTTTCGATCCCACGGTCGATTCTTCTCATTTTAATTTGTTCGAAATTCACCCCGCTACAACCCTTTCGTCGAATAATTGAATTTCCATATGTAGTCATTACATAGAACTGTCCTAAACGCTGTGCGAACAATTTCGTACAATTTTGTTGCCATTTCTTTCGTCATATACAAGGGAAACGCATCGCTACACGATACAATGAATGCCAATGTTACGTCGGAATCTCGATAGGTATTACCTGGCGGTTTACCCGGGAGAAAGAGAGAGTCAGCGGTGGAAGAGTAGACGTCTGTAATAACAGACCATGCAGACAGAAACAATTACATTATAGAGGGAGCAAAGTTTAGAGAGAGAGAAAGAGAGAGAGAGAGAGAGAGAAAGAGATCTCGGCCAAGGAACAAAGGGACATAACCAGTACGTCCATCCCGGCCAAGGAACAAATGGACAGAACCACTAAGTCCATCCCGGCCTAGGAACAAAGGGATAGAACCAGTACGTCCATCCCGGCCAAGGGACAAAGGGACAGAACCCGTACGTCCATCCCGGCCAAGGAACAAAGGAACAGAACCAGTACGTCCATCCCGACCAAGGAACAAAGGGACAGAACCAGTACGTCCAAGGAACAAATGGACAGAACCATTAAGTCCATCCCGGCCTAGGAACAAAGGGATAGAACCAGTACGTCCATCCCGGCCAAGGGACAAAGGGACAGAACCCGTACGTCCATCCCGGCCAAGGAACAAAGGAACAGAACCAGTACGTCCATCCCGACCAAGGAACAAAGGGACAGAACCAGTACGTCCATCCCGGCCAAGGACCAAAGGGACAGAACCAGTACGTCCATCCCGGCCAAGGAACAAAGGGACAGAACCCGTACGTCCATCCCAGCCAAGGGACAAAGGAACGACCGTGAATGTTTTACTGACAGTTTAATAGGGATATGATTTGATGTGTCGTGCAATTATTGAATACTACTTTGTATAATCATACAAAAAGCATGCTTTGAAATATGTTTTTATCTTTTGCAATGGGATAAATAGCTGGTTTAATTTATGTGTTTAATGTTTACTGTGATATATCGATGTCTTGTGCATTGGGAGAACTAGTCAGTCTGCTTCACTTGTTCGCATTACTAAGTCCATATACCTTCATTTAATTGATTCGTTGTGTTACTCCTAATGTACTAGTGGCGTATGGCCTTCATAACCTAATGTATTAGTGGCATGTGGCCTTTATAACCTAATGTATTAGTGGCGTATGGCCTTCATAACCTAATGTACTAGTGGCGTATAACCTTCATAACCTAATGTACTAGTGGCGTATGGCTTTCATAACCTAATGTACTAGTGGGGTATGGCCTTTATAACCTAATGTACTAGTGGCGTATGGCTTTCATAACCTAATGTTCTAGAGGCGAATGGCCTTCATAACGTAATGTACTAGTGGCGTATGGCTTTCGTAACCTAATGTACTAGTGGCGTATGGCCTTCATAACCTAATGTACTTGTGGCGTATGGCCTTCATAACCTAATGTACTTGTGGCGTATGGCCTTCATAACCTAATGTATTATTATTTTGTATTACTGATATGAATTCTGTGTGGGATGTCGATTGAATATTTACGAATATATGGTAGATATCGGTTATTTTGTCCAAGTTGGATTAAATATTCTTAGTTTTTTTTAATAGTAAGCATGTGTGTGTTCCAATTGAAGTAGCAGGACACGGTGTATTACATAACGCAACCAGTTCAGGAAATATATGTAATATCGTGATTGCATAGTCTAGTAGTATTGTTCCTGAACACTACACTTCGTCTTTGTCTAGCATAACGTATTGCTTGTTTATATGTGGATTCTATTAAATATTGAACATAGAAACAAAACGTACATATCAGTTGTTATTTTATCCTAGTTGGAGATATACCTGTCTTTCGTAAACAGTTGGCATGTATGTGTTGCAATTGAAATTTATAGCAGGACACGGTGTATTACCCAAAACACCCATTTGTGTTGACGTAGATGATAGTGCACGGAAATATGTCAGGCACAACCGAAGCCTATGTTGTCCACACACACAAGCACACGCACACGCACACACACACGCAAACACACACGCGCACACGCACACGCACACGCTCACGCACACACACACGCGCACACGCATACTACATACCAGCCATTCCGGGGAAAACCTTCAATATGCAAGAGCTAAAGCTGCTCGAGTTTCACAGTGGAGAAGCCAAAACCAAAACCAAAAGTGTTTTTTCTTGTAGGGACATATCTCTAGCGTATTTCTTATAATTTTTTTGCATTTAACTCCTTGGGATAATATTTTACCACAGTTTTACTAATTATACCTTCTTTAAAAACATTCCTTAAAACAGAACCCACGTCCATAATAGGATATATTTTGGCAAGTTTTGCTTGATATGTGTCTTATGTAATGATAGATGACATAAATACAAACGTATTGAATCAAGACTGTTATGTAGCTACAGTGTGACTCTCTTAGAGTTAACTTACATGTGTTTTAGTTGATAACTGAATATAATGTAATGTTATGTTACGTTCGTTCAAACACCAGTTGCCTGTGATTCGTTAGTAGCTTAGGCAACGCTGTATTGTACAGAGAGATGATAAACATATTGAGATGTTTACATTGTATTTTACTTTTATAGAATATTTATATATATATATATATATATATATATTGATTTTTTTTATTTGCCAAACGAGCGAATACAACACATTTATGAAAGTCCGCAGGCATCTATAATTGTATTATGGTATGAAGCGAATGACTGCCTAACTTAAATAGCCATATTTAATGTTCTACAATGCATACAAAGTGTATCTTGCTTATAATGTATAACCAAAGAAAAGGAATCGGTGGGCAAATGTTTTTTAATATTTTTATGTCACTCTCATACAAATGAATTTCAATTTACAAAAATACAGATGTAAAGGATTTTCTAGGTTATTTATTTGTGGTAGATAAAAATCTACAAATAGCTTAATCACATGTAGAAAGTGTTAAAGTCAAAAGTAGACGATTTTGACATACATATGCATTGGTAGGATGGAAAATATATCAAGGTGATATATTGTTGCTGTCGGACCTAGTAGGTCTACCATGGGTTAATACATTATGCACACGAAAAACAGTTGGTAATCACCATTTTTATACCACAAAAAGACAGAACACTGTGGATGACTATATATATATTTGGTCCCACTGTATCTACTGATTCGGTATATATATAATTGGCTCGTGAGCTAATCTATCAGTTCGTACAATTTGTGATTGACACGTTGATGTTGTCCAGGTCCACGTCTACACGGCGCCACTGTCTGCATCTTCAGTTATCAGAGAGAGAGAGAGAGAGAGAGAGAGAGAGAGAGAGAGAGAGAGAGAGAGAGAGAGAGAGAGAGAGAGAGAGAGAGAGAGAGAGAGAGAGAGAGAGAGAGAGAGAGAGAGAGAGAGAGAGAGAGAGAGAGAGAGAGAGAGAGAGAGAGAGAGAGAGAGAGAGAGAGAGAGAGAGAGAGAGAGAGAGAGAGAGAGAGAGAGAGAGAGAGAGAGAGAGAGAGAGAGAGCGAGAGAGAGAGAGGGAGAGAGGGAGAGAGAGACTTGCATTTTTACATTGTCCACTAATTAATTTTGTGAAGACAAAACTAAATCTACTACATTTTCTCCCATGGTTGATTTTAAAACGTGTTGAGTAAATAAGCTACCCTGAATTAAAAAATAGAAACTGTTGGTCCTCAACCTTGTACTCTCTACCGATTTGCAGTGTATGTGTCCATGGTTAAAATCTCCCGTTATGATACATTCCCCTTTAAGCATTTCGTGTATAACGTTTTATAGTTTTGTATTATCCTCTTCGTTTATGTTTGTACTTCGGTAAACTAATCCAATAGTTAATTTTGCATTTCCTGTTACTATATTGCAACAAACAGCTTCATCGCAATTTGCTTCCCTTTCTAATTTTATTTCGTAAGCCTGAAAAGGTTCATTAATATATAAAATAACTCCCCCTCCCCTTCTTACTAGTCGATCTCTCCTAAACATAACGTATCCTGTCAGTCCTAATTCAGCATCTGATATGTCTTTGTTGGCCCATGATTCGGTTGTACCAATTATGTGAGGGTTAATATCTTCTACTATAATGTTTAATTCGTTTTTCTTATTAACTATATGCTCCTTGCATTTAAAAAACACGCATTTAAAACCAGCTTCATACATGTTTTCCGGATACTGTGTTACTTGTTTGTTTGTACTAGAGGCCTCTTGTCCTATATGAGGCACCTCCAAGTAACCCCCTGCGCTTCTAGTTTAAACAACGTTTGCTGCCAACAATATTTGTTACACTTCCCATGCCATTGTCGACTGCTGCTGATAGTTCATAAACAAACACTGCTGCACTCTTTCCACTAAGATAAAGCCCATCTCTCATGTGCATATCAGCCCTCCCAACAAAACATCCCCACAAATCCAACTTCCTCTTCCCTGCATAGCTGCTGGACTAACGTGCTAATTGCCATCCTCCGGCAATTTCGATATCCCTGTCACATGCTTCCCATTACCGGTAAAATCCCTGACATAATTATCTGCTCAACCCTTATCTGTTTAGCTCGTCTAACTAACTGCCTGTATGTCTTAACTATGGTAGTCGTATCCTCCATCTCTGCGTTGTTAGTATACTAAAACATAACCTCCCTTGCCCGAACCCACGATTTTTTCAACCCTCTCCGTGACAGCCTCTCTTTTTGTCCCTGGAAGGCAAACAACCACGTCGTCTCCCTTGTTTAGCCCTCTGTCAGTCTTCCTGACTATCGAATCCCACACAAACACCAACTCATTAAGAGAGGTGCCGTGGCCTTGGGAAAGGGGCGTTGAAGACCGGCGTGCGCATAGCCGACGACGTCATGTCCGGACAGAGCATAAAAAGGCGACCAAACGACGCGTCACGGATGCTTGTAGGAGTCTGATGCGTGGCCTTTTGGCCCCTGGCGTGCGATATCGTAAACGTATAAAACGGGAGCCTGCGAGGAAAGGAGTCACTACAGCGACGAGACGGCGCAAGAGACAGACGCCCAAGAAACGCGAGGCCGACATATTCGACAACGATGGCTTTCGTACATAGGCATTCGTGCGAAGGGGTCAAGACCGAGGTGAATCTCTTTACCGTACCCCCGACTCAGACCAGCATCGTCGACAGCCACGTAGTGGAACATCAACCCATCGCCTCTCTGGACTCGGGTGGACCGATATAATCCTTGATACCTGGATCGGGAGACGATTACCTGGATCCCGCCAACACGATGCTACACGTGCAGGTGAAGGTGACACGAGACAATGGGGACGATTTCGACTTGGCAGATCCCGTGGGTCCTGTCAATAACTAGCTGCATTCGCTGTTCAGTCAAGTCGACGTCTACCTGAACGGTACGCTCGTGACCCCTTCGATCAACACGCATGCGTATCGCGCCTACATAGAGACGCTGCTGAGCTACGGTACCGATGCCAAGGTCACGCAACTGACGAGTCAGTTGTGGCACAAGGACACGGCCATTCGCAAAGACGCCGTCGAGATAGTCGAAGGACCCGCGGGTAACGAAGATTTCGTGGCTCGACGAGCGAACATCGTTAGGAGTCGGGTCGTCGACCTGATGGGCCGTCTCCACGTGGATCTCTTTCTGCAGGATAAATTCTTGCTCAACGGCGTCGATGTCAAAATACGACTTGTACGTAGTAAGTCCGCCGTTTGCGCTTATGGCTGGTGGGAACAACGCCGATTACAGGATAAACATCGTAAATGCCATCTTGTTTGCAAAGAAGGTCACCCTGAATCCGACCGTGCAGATGGCGCACATCAAGACTCTCGAGAAGAGCACGGTCAAGTATCCGATGCGGTACGTCGACTGCAAGGTGTACTCCATTCCCGCAGGCGCTCGGTCGCACACGCACGAGAACCTGTTCCTCGGCACTCTGCGGAAACGTCTGGTGGTGTGCTGCATCGATAACGATGCGTACAACGGTGTGTACACCACGAATCCGTTTCACGCCAAGAACAACGCCATCACCTTCCACGCAGTATACGTAGACGGACGACAGATACCCTCCAAACCTTTCCAGCCAAATTTCGAAGACGACCTCTTCGTCAGGAGCTACATGACTCTGTTATCCTCGACCGGCAAGATGTAGCAGGACGAGGGGAACGGACTGACTAGCAGCGACTACCGGAACGGCTACACTTTCTTCGGTTTTTACCTGACACCCGACCAGTGCGATGGTCTCTGCTTCCATTTGGCACAAAAGGGCAACCTGCGCATATAGCTGCATTTCCGCGACGCGCTATCGAACACCGTGAACGTCGTTACCTACGCCGAGTTCGAGTCCGTGTTGGAAATAGACGAGAGCCGCAACATCATCTACGACTACTGAGATGGACACCCCGCAGATCGTTAGACTACTGGCGATGGAAGCGCGCACCAGATCGTTCTTTCGCGACGTCGTACCCAAAGACGGACTGTCTACGACGATAGACACTCTGCCTGCGGCCTTCGTGTGCAACACCGGCGACGGCGACGAACCAGGCGAACATTAGATAGCGCTGTACCTGGACGCCGACGGACACGGTGATTACTTCTGCTCGTACAGTCTGTCGCCACGACCCGCGGCGATCCGCACCCTCGTGAACGAACATTGTTCCGAGTGGACTCATAATAGCAAGATACTTCAGGGTCCTCTGTCTAACGTTTGTGGACAATATTGTGTAGCTTATGTATTGCTTCGTTGTAACGGCTTGCCAATGAGAACATTTATCAACACATTCGGCACCGATCTAGTAGCTAACGAATGCCGCGTATTTGATTGGCTTAAACAGGTAGACTGTATTATCGTACATCGTACATCGATTGAGCCTCTGGTGAGGTGGACGCACCACCCCCAAGCTCGCGACCTCTGGCATGCTGGTTAACATCCGCAAGTCACCTCATCATCATCACCCTCGAGCCTCTGGCGAGGTGGAGTCACCCCGAAGCTCGCGACCTCTGGCGTGATAGTTAACATCCGCAAGTCACGTCATCATCATCATAATAGTCGTACTCGTAGTGATATTACACGCTACCATTGTTGTATAATCATGCTGCTTGTGTTGTTCAATAGCATACGTGTGCACTCGTACCATACCGCGTTGTGTTGGTTTCTCTTTTCCTCATTATGATCGTTAATAATGACCTTGCTAATGACCGCTGTGTAAGGGTCACTCCGTTAGGGTTAGGGTTTGGGTCACGGTTCACCGCAGACGACAGAAGGGTTACACAGCCATCAACAAATTGGGGTTAGAGTTAGGGTTAGCTGCAGTCACCAGGGTCGCTCAACATCCGCCAGATGGCGCTCAGGCTACCCAGAAGGCAGTGCGCATGCGCAATAAACAGGACACCGGATGTCCCTTCCACACTGGCTCCCTCTTTTGCTTGGTCAGAAGAGCTACTACTTGGGTATACGTTTCTGGCATGCAACATCGCACGTGTATGCATCTCTTAGGAGGATAGCAGTTGAACGATTACTGGCTGAGTTCCGTCTTACCGCTGTGGGCAATTATGGACTGCAGTGAACCCAATGTCACCTGTTGTCACCTGCAGTTCGATGCGTGCACAATCGATACAATTCCTTCGCATCACCACCGATGTGTTAGTGTTATCGTGGTCGCGTTCGTCTCACTGCGTGGGATAGCTGATTGACGTGTGAGACCGAGTGCATTGATTAACTGCGTCTAATAGGCAAAGATAATCTAAAATTCGAATCGAAAATAATAGTAACACTTAAACTAGTCATAGCATTTAAGGATTTTTCATATGAGGAAAGATTAATAAGACTAAAACTATATCGACTAGAAGAACTGAGTTTACGAAGAGATTTAATTGAGACGTTTGAATTGGTTATATTATATGGAGAACGTAAACCTAGGTCAGTTGTTATGGCATTAATCAAAACAATCTCAGGTCATAGTGAGAAATTAAATAAACAGTAATGCATGAAATTATGCAAACGATGGTTTTTCAATCAGATAATGGTAGTCCTTTGACATTCCTTGCCTGACAATATCTGACCTGCCAGCTCTACCAACATTAAAAATATAGCTGATAAAAGTGGTCTAAGACATGCGCTAATTATTAAAACCTTATTAGTAACCTAGCGAGTGCCCAATATTCGTATGAGTAAGTGTATTATGATAAGCTTTCGCAAATCTGTCTACGTTATATATATATATATATATATATATATATATATATATATATATATATATATATATATATATATATATATATATATATATATATATATATATATATTAGCTTTGTATGGCTTGAAAATTAAACGACTGATCTTTGTTTGACATTTAAGCTTTGTTATTTGACAAACTAAAATCTAGAAAGAAATGTTTAGGTTCTTGAAAAAAAGGCATTTAAACAAATAGTGAAATTCATCCCCAATATAACTACAATCACATAAAATGCATAAACACTCTTGCCTGTCAACTCCACTACACCTACCTCGCTGAATTGGCAACCGATGATTACAAGTGCGATATTTGAGCAGTATTCGGGTTTTTAACTCTGCACTCTGAGGACTTGGAGCGTAAATGCGGTAAAAGTAGAACAATACTTCGTGGCAGTTGGCGTGTACGCTTCAACGTGGTTGAACCCGGGTTACGCTTCGATGCATGTGTAACGCAATAATGCGTGATTAATAACGAGCGTACGACGACACACCTACGTTCAGCAAAGTGGAACGCCAGCCGGGCGATGATTTAGGCTTCTCAATGTGTGTGTCCTTTTATCAAGCTGTAAACGCTACAACTACAGGAAATTTTACAAACAAATCCACAAACATCTTTCGGCTAAAAAGATTAATTGATCGAATGTCAACCGGCGGTGATACTGCTTACATGTCGTTAACAACACACACATGGGAGTGCACAATAACAATAGTTTTGTGGCATCACGTTATAGCGGTCGTGAATAATTGATCATGTTCAACATGGTTGCTAACACAGAAAGAAATCACACAGCTGTTGCCTAAGTTGAAACAGACAGACATCGACTTCACAGAGACTGGGAAATAGACAGTAGAAAGAGAGACTGGGACATAGACAGTAGAAACAGACTGGGACATAGACAGTAGAAACAGAGACTGGGACATAGACAGTAGAAACAGACTGGGACATAGACAGTAGGAACAGAGACTGGGACATAGACAGTAGAAACAGACTGGGACATAGACAGTAGAAACAGACTGGGACATAGACAGTAGAAACATAGACTGGGACATAGACAGTAGAAACAGACTTGGACATAGACAGTAGAAACAGACTGGGACATAGACAGTAGAAAGAGAGACTGGGACATAGACAGTAGAAACAGATACTGGGACATAGACAGTAGAAACAGAGACTGTCACCGTAGCAGTCACTCTTCAGCGAATTTGTCAACCGTGACCAGGGAAAGTTGGACCACAATGCAGCGATGCACGTTCCAGACCTTGATACTCATGACGCTGGTCAGCACGTCGCACGGTGAGTGGGCGGAGTAGATTGGTATACACCAGTGAATCCCAACATTTTTTAATCTCATCTCCCAATTTTTAAAGGTTTTTCTGTCCATCGTGACAGAATGTTTCTCAGAGAAATAAAGTTTGTCTTGGAATTATCCGTTCTGCCAGTGCATGAAGTGGACAGCGCTTTGAGGAGCCCCAAGGACTGATACCGCACTATTATAAGAAAGTACCTTTAGCTTTTAACTATGTATTAGTTATGTACAAGTTAACTAACAAAATACCAAGATTTTAAAAACAACCTTACTCAATATACAACTATTTACGGATCAATTTAAAATACTAGCGATCACGAACACACAATAACGAACATACATATCATAAAACAAACCCACTGTAAAATGTTGTTAAAACAGGCTCTCAGTTTGAGGCAAGCAACCATATTTTACTCCAGACTAATAATGAACAATGGGTAAATCAGTTATAGAGATAACTAAAATTTGAAGTTATCTAATCTAAGACGCGTTAATGGAATAATGACACAAACATGACAACATATATCGTCTTGTCTTACTTTTGAATTGCCGAAGGGGAGGAAATAGGACAAAATATTCCAAGAAACCTTAAATAACTTTATCTGAACGCGGAACTAACTGGGACAGCTGGAAATACTACATACTGAGAAAAAAAATGTAATGGCTACGTCTGGCCAAATACCTGTTCAGTTGCCACAGTCTGCCAATATGCCAATGATACCCTTTTCACAATGCTATTTGTTATACCTGTTGCATGAACAAATATACCTATTTTTTACAAAATACATGTTACATAAAGATGATGTTGTCGCGTTGTTTTTAAATATTTCGCACACCAACTGGCCACGAAATCGGAGTACATTCAGTGCACCGGATAACAAATCGTTTAACTATTCACGGATCGCCAAACAACAGTGTAAAATTCGCTGGAGCAAATTGTTTGGCAGAACAAAGGTTTGTGAATTATTCATCAGTTGTTATTGTGGTTTAGTCTACTCCCCGTAATAGCTACATTCCGCTATAGGTACTTTTTCCCCGTTACAGCTACATGTGAGAGGAACAATTAATAGCTATTCCTAGATTATATTCTTGGACCATGTGAACATAAATTATATGAAATGGAATAGGTAATATAGAATGCATATGTACAACATATTACTACTACTATATACTACTACAATATACAACTATTATTACTACCTTCGTTACTTCTCACTGTGCTACGCCGGGAAAGTGGTCACGAAATCACCAACCACGTTGGTTGTCTAAATATCCCAATGCAACCTGAAATAAGTATTGCTCCCTCTCCTGCCCCTTCATAACATATAGAGGTGGCAGGATATTTGCTGTGATGTTGATCAGTTTAAACACATAACCGCACAACGCTACGTTATTTGTGAACGTCGTCCAAATAAAAAAATCCGATCCGAACAGTTGAGACCAGGCGATTCAGAGGAGAACAAATATAGAGGAGAAAGAGGAGACCTGTTTTTGATATACTCAGTGGTTATAAAGATATTGATAGAAACACATACTTCGTAGGCAAAGTAGGTAGTGAACTAGAGGGCGCGCAGTAGCATTAGTAAAAGAACAGTTTGGATTGGATATGATAAATACTCTTTCTTCCAGCGGATCATAACTGAATGGAACAACTACTGATTGTATTAATACTTACAGTGGCAGCATGTTTAAAAAAAAAATAAACAACCGATCTTTGTTATTCGGTCTCCCGAAATAAAATCTAGAAAGAAACGATTAGCTTCTTGAAAAAAGGACATTTAAACAAATAGTTAAACTCGTCCCTAATATCACTATAATAAAAAATACAACAGTTCTCTCGCCTATCAACTCCACCACACCTGCCTCGCTGAATTGGCAACAGATGATTACAAGTTCGACATTTAGGCAGTATTCTGTTTTGAACGCTGCACTCTGGAGACTTTTTGCCTATTTGCGGCAAAAGTAGAACGATACTTAGCGGCAGTTGGCGTGTACGCTTGAACGTCGTTGAACCCGGGTTACCCTTCGATGCACGTATAACGCAATGATGCATGATAAATAACGAGCGCACGACGACACACTTACGTGCATCAGAGCGGAACGTCAGCCAGGCGATGATGTAAGTTTCTCAACATATGTGTCCCTACAACTACAGGCAACTGTACACACAAAGTCCACTGTAGAAACAAACCCGATAGCACATTTCAGGTAGACGTAACATGGTGCAAAATATAATTTATCGAGTGTCAACCTGTGGTGATGCTGCTGACATATCGTTGACCCCATACACAATGGGTTGCACAAAACCATTGGTTCTGTGGCATCACGTTATAGCTGCCGTGAATAAATGATGGTGGTTAATATGGTCGCTAACACAGAACGACTGTGTTTGTCGGGTCGATTAGGCATTTGCTTGGAGAACACGACGCAAGCCAGACGAACGTCTGTCGTTTGGTCATCTCAGTCCTTTGAAGCGAATTCACGCAGCTGTTGCCTATGTTGACACAGTAAAACATCGGCTACGTAGAGACCGGGGTTTAGACAGTAGAAACATAGACTGTCGTCGTACCAGTCACTCGTCAACGAATCCGTCACCCGTGACCTGCGAAGGTTGGAGCACTATGCAGCGACGCACGTTGCAGACTTTGATACTGATGACACTGGTCAGCATGCCTCAAGGTGAGTGGGCGGAGTCCATTGGTCAAGTGTTCCCACCCTTTTTATCTCATCTCCCACTTTTGATAGGTTTTTCATTCCATGGTCCTCCAATGACAGTGACTTGATGTTTAGAACAACGGATTCTCAATTGAGAGGAAAAGGGTTCGGGCTGCCGTTTGCACGGATCGTGCTGCCGTTTGCACGGTTCGTGCTGCCGTTTTCACGGTTCGTGCTGCCGTTTCTAGGCTTAGCAAATTTCGTTGCTCCAGTTCATCCAACTGTATAAATTAGTACCTGGCAATAGACGGTGATGATTTTATGTGAATGAATATTCGTCGTGCATTAATAGTGTCGTGGCTGAATGCTTCCAAGAGGAGGCACATTTTTGTGGTAGAATTAAACGTTCTTCCGGGCGATGAAGTGTAAATGACTTTGAGCACTCCCAGGACTGGATAATGCGCTGGTATAAGAAATTATCTTCACCTTTTAAAATATATATCCCTCATGTTTCGGATTTACAAGTTAAATAAAAAAAAAAAATCTGACATCAAACTTACTTAATATAAAACTATTTACAGTATTAATATAAAATACTAGGATCATGAACACGTATGTCATGAAACAAATCCGCTGTGAAATGTGGTTAAAAACAGATTGTAAATATGAGGCAATCATCAATTTAGGAAAAGTGTTCCTATATCATCAATGAAAACAAACCAAAATCCAATGGGTAAATATGTTAAATAGTTAAGTTAAATGTTAAATTAGTTAAGAAGCATTAATAGAATAATGACTCAAACAGGATAACATTTATCGTCTTGTGTTGAATGGCCGAAGGGAAGGAAATAGGAGAGAATATTCACAGGGACTGTAAATGACTTGGTCCGCTGGAAATGCTACCTTTGAACAGCTGAAATGAGAAAATTTACGGTCGGCCTTTGGCCGGGACGGGCATACAGGTTCTGTCCCTTTGTCGCTTGGCCGGGATGGACGTACGAGTTCTAGTTCAAGTGTTTCGCCAGGTTGGTCTGTGTTCTGCTGTGCGAAGCAGGTTTGTAAACTTTACTCGGTCCAATCCTACGCGTTATGCAGCCAGTCTTTCATCTGGCGGCGCCGTCTTCTCTTACTCTCTTGACAGGATGAAGTGATTCTGCTATGCGGAGTCCTCTGTAATATGAAACACAAAAGTAAAACGAAACATACAAAACTAACCCCCAAATAAACAAGACGCAAATCAAATCAAATCAAATGCTGATCAAAGAAAATAATTGTTCATGAACTCGATTCATTCCCCGCACCTTTGCCTATTCCAGTTAACATTTAAGAGACCCCCGAACAGCAATGATGGTAAATATATAGACAGATCTGCGGCCACTGGAATAAGAAGATTGCCCAATTTAATTAAATCACGTGGTTCAGCTAAATCGGAGAGAAAACTCTGTGAAAGGTGTATGAAAATATGTAATTGTTTTCCACGATTACATTCGGCAGTCGGCACCTTCTCTAATACATGTTATTCGATGTACCAATTAGATTCAGATAGCCATGTCTCCGCAAATAAAAGTAATAGTATTCAGTAGTTATGCAGCAACTAATAAACACAATTAGAGTCAGACGTGTATTCTAAAATATATGAGCAGTATATAGTAAGTCTTACACAAAAAGGAAGCATGTCATAGTGCCCTTGACATTTAACACGCGCCAACATGGGAGTATCATCTTTACAAAACAATGATAAAACATTCCAATTACTCTTTTAAAAGAGTGTTTTTAGTTCACAGTCAATTCAATATTTTAATCAATACAGTACCTGTGCAATGTGTATGAAAACATTTAATTGTATTGTACATTTTACATTCGACAGTCTGCACCTTCTCTTATACATGTTATTTGATGAACCCCCCATGACAACATTTAATTGTATTGTACATTTTACATTCGACAGTCTCCACCTTCTCTTATACATGAGGGTCAGCCCCCAAGAACAATTAGCTTTGTCTGCCAATTGCCTTGTCAGTTGCCACAGTCTGCGCCACAGGGTTGCTAAGATACCAATGCTACCATTTTCACAATATCTTTGTTATGCATGAGCAAATATACCTGTTTTACAAAATACCTGTTACGTAAAGTTCATGTTGTCGCGATGCTTGTAAATATTTCACACACCAACTGGCCACGAACTCGAAGTACATTCAGTACACCAGAGAACAAGTCGCTTATGTATTCATTGAGCGCCACACAACAATGCAAGATCCACTGGAGCAAATTGTTTGGCAGAAAAATGCTTGTGTATGATTCAGCAGTTGTTATTGTGGTTTCATCTAGTTCCCGTGATAGATACTTTGTATATACATTATGCTATAGGTACATTCCCCCGTTACAGCTACACGTGAGACGAACAATTAGTAGCTACTTCCTAGATGATATTCTTGGACCATGGGAACATCATTTATCTGAAATTCAACAGGGAGCAAAACAATATATGCACAACAGCTTTATTAAGACGAATACATTAGCTGTACTGCAACTGCACTGTGTGTAAAATACAATGTTTCTCTTTGTGTAGGCATATTCGACAAGTGGATATCTCTTTGGTAATAAAGAATATATTTCACTAAATAGGAATAGGCGCGAGGAATATGTTTGTCAAAAATCCAGAACAGTGGATGTATCAAATAACGGTACCGTATAACTACTTTGTGTGTGTGTGCGTGTGTGTGTGTGTGTGTGTGTGTGTGTGTGTGTGTGTGTGTTTGTGTGTGTGTGTGTGTGTGTTTGTGTGTGTGTGTGTGTGTGTGTGTGTGTGTGTGTGTGTGTGTGTGTGGGTGGGTGGGTGTATGGGTGGGTGTTTGTGTGTGTGTTTGTGTGTGTGTGTGTGTGTGTGCGTTTGTGTGTGTGCGTTTGTGTGTGTGTGTTTGCGTGTGTGTGTGTGGTTTTACATAGTTATCTGAATACCTCGAAAACTGCGCTCACATATATACTCCCAAATTGTGCTTTTTTCGGAAGTAGCCGACAACTATGTGAATGGAGGCGCTGTTCATACCAATACATTTCGTGGTGACACATGTGTAAGTTTATATTACAGTATCAAGAAATGAAATGCAATGTGGCAATGTTAGTCTGTGACCCCGATTCGCGTATCGCCAAAATCATACGATTTACGTTACGCTACTTCGTTTGATTGCCCGACTATAAATTAATTTTACAGATAGTTGCAATATTTGCTTAATATATAAATATCATATCAAAATAACAATCGCAATTACTGATAACTGTTGTCCAAACATGACGCTCTCAGATCTACCTTATTTAACTTTGAGTGTATGATTTATATTACGGTGATTCTGTTCTACATACCATCATTCCAAGAGCCACTCTTCGTTTATCTAGCAACAGTTGGCACTGTCCTTTGTAATTACATCATTCACATTTGCTATCCTTCAAACAGTGTAACGGTCGTGTTTTTGCGTTATACTGCCTTTTTGTTTAGCCTGACAACAATGCTATTTTAAAATAACAGTATTTATTATGTGATAGGTAAATAAATGAAATGAAAAGTTGTTACCAGTGCGCTCTTTCACTTTTGAGAAAACTATGTTACTTATAATAAATCGTAACGAAAATCAGAGGCTACGATACTTGATATGTCGATAACCCTAAACCTTTTTATATTCCATTACCTTATATTTTGTTGCAAATTGTTAAAACCTCTGTAGTGAAAATTGTGAAACGTTTAGAACCGTTGTATGTAACTAATTAGCATAGAAACTTGCCCAGTTAGGTGTGAGAGGCTGTCCTTTTTTCCACTGGTCGCCATTATTGCGTGTCCTGGCCTTTTGGAACATTTCCTCAACGAGTTTAGTTTACAAACATTATTTGTCAGAAGTGATTTTTATAATTTTAAGTATTTTTTCCCGATTATTTACAGTAGAGTTCATGAATGTACAGGGGGCATAAAAGAAACCATGACGAAATATAAATTTTCTTGCTGACATCTTCTAGAGCATGGCTTGAAATATTTGTCCAGGGACTTTTGGAGTTGTTACGGTTTTCTCACAATATCCGATATACCATCTATATCCGCATAAAAATCTATGTATTCACCAAAACAAAATTGTGAGAATACAGTTAACCGTCATCAATTCCTTGACCCATACGATTTCGCCCTACTCTGTTTTATTCCACCATCTCTCGGCATCTCAACTATAAAGCACGTACATACGAATGAATAATTCACTCCGCTAAAACAACAGTCGCCATATTGATTCTCTCTGTTGTTATGCCGAAGCTTTTCGGAAGAGGCAAAAGTCGGCAATTGGCTAATCATATCAATATACAGCGAATCATCGCAGCCATAAAAGGACATTTCCGTATATATTTTGCTCGCATTCTTACGCCGATTGGCAGCATTCTAATGAGTGTTTACCGACATCGGCCAGGTCATCGTGTAGCCAGGCCAACGAGATAAATTTAGATATCCAACATGGCGGTCTTCCATACGAAAAAGTATCGGTAACTAAGGAGTGAAATATGCCTAATGACTGTTGATCAATTAAGTATTTTATTCACATATAGACATACAAATCTGTATATTAGTTAACCTGAACTTAAACATAAGATTTTGTTTCTAACGAAATACGCGGAAAACCAAATTTCACCAAACATCGTCAAACACTTCAAGGTGAATATCACGTTAAATATCCATTAACTGACATCGCACGTGGAAACGACGTATCTAATTTTTCGGAAAAACACACCCAAATGTGCTATCCCTAAATCAAAAGCAATCCTTACTTTCTGATTTACGTCAGGGGCTCTTACTTCCGTAATTCGGAGAAGAAATCAACAAGACGGGAAAATGTTAGAGTGTTATTCATGCAGAGCACATAGAGCTTGCATTACTTTGACTACTTTGATTCTTTCATAAACATACATGCATGGTTGACTGAATTACTTTAATTTTGTATTTGAGTAAAAGTAAATGTGATTCACCTAAAAACTACTTGAGTAAAAGTAAAATTACTTTGTAAAAAACTACTTGGGTAAAAAGTAAAACTACATTTCGAAAGTACTTGAAGTAAAAGTAGAAGTAAAAGTACAACACTTAGAAATAACAACAACATCATGAGTTATATTATATAAATTAAACAACTTGCATCTGACAACTGTTTTGTAACCACTCTACCTATAACAATGTTCTCCCAGACAGCCTTAGCTGGTCAATCGGTCTTCCACCATTGCACACTGTGCATACATGTATGATATATGCCGTTTTTCATCATTTACATTGTTTACCTGATTCACGTTACAAAAACATGTTTCATGTTCTGTTGAGCAACAATATTGATATACATTTCAGTTGGTCAATAAAGTAGTTTGTTTATTTGTTGTGAACGCACTAGTTAATGTAACTCAGTTGTTTAAGCAGAGATAGCGGCATCCTTAATCAAATGACAGATATTAGAAAAAAGTATATCGACATTCCATGAAAAAGATAAACAATAAAAAAAAGTTCATGGACACTGCTTACATAAAATATACAATTATAACTGATAAAGGTAAATATAAAGAAGACCCCATCATCACTATCAAGTATTTTTTCTTATTGAGAATACTGAATTACAACACGATTAATTCTAACAATTCCAAAGACGAGTAATTCATTGAACATAATCTTGTAACGTAAAACAGTGTGCGATGACTGTACTCGTTTTCAGGTTACAAACATACAAATCTACGACTTTTGGAGTAAGAAACCTCATAAACAAACAGATGGAACTAATAAATTACACTCACTTTTTGTTTCACAAGTTGACTAGATA
>BSQZ01000003.1:7692500-7840000 GCA_033239005.1 Lamellibrachia satsuma | reverse complement strand
TCTATATTCCGCTGAAATCCATTCAACTACATTCTTTTACGCGATCACGGGGTTTTGTTTATTAATGATACATCGATATAAGTTTATGAAACAAGCAAGATAAAGTTGTTCAATTTATATGAAAGTAATGACATTTTGTAAGTGCTCGCCACTACTATAGCATATTTGAAACATGTTTTGATCAGTAAATTGTTTGCTAATCTTCGCTGTTGTCAACATCCATCCAGCGACCGTCGCCATAGCAACAGGCTTCAGCGAGTTCGGAGACTGCGCCGTCTTCACAGACGATGACAGAAACACTTGCGATGTCGTGACGTCAGCAACGAATCCGCTGGATTTCGCCCTCAGAATGAATCTCTTGCAACCACAGAACGCGTTCACCGTCAACGTCACTCTGCAAGACGGCGACTGTGGAGACGACAGCCAGGTGACACATCCGTCTTTTATGACACGATAACTGCGTCGATCATCCAAATGTTTAAAAAAATAAATACACTTTATGTTGAAGTAATAAAAACACCACCCGATCCAAAAACATAATGATGCGACTATTTGCCATGTTAATATTTCGCGTGCGATACATGACATCTTACAGCCGAACTACAAAGAAGAGTACAAGTCATGGATATGAGGTGCTATCGAAATATCCTTTGCGTCTGATATAACGATCATGGAAACAACGAAATGGTCCGCAAAAAATCAAACAAACCATCAGACCCAATTAAGATCTCTTGACCACGACAAAGAGCTGAATTGGTATGGGCATGTCTCACGAACAGCCACCCTGAAAATCCTGTTAGGGGAGCAAGAAGAAGAGGAAGACAGAGGAAGAGGGGTAGGACAACATCAGAGCGTGGTTATGCTTGGACTTCTCATAGACATAAAGGGCGACAGACGACATACAGAGGTGGATATAACTGGTTGCGAGGTCATCCGTTGTGTGTCACAACGACACTAATGGTTAAGAGATTGAAATGAAGTGAGAAATGAGGTGATAGTGCAGATACATATGACAAAAACAAACGAAGCATATCTTATCCTTCTAAAGAGGGACAATGTCAGTTCTTGACTTTGCATCCTTTAATTGTTATGAATTGTACAGTGAATACAAACACACCTTGGTCGTTAACACGCTCACATGCACACACGCACGCACGCACACACACGCGTACATACTCACACACGACCGTAATTTGTGAATGTCATGTGAATGTCATGTGAATGCCATGTGAATACCATATGAGTGACATGTGAATGCCACGTGAATGCCATGTGGATGACATATGAATGCCATGTGAATGACATGCAGGTTCACGTCTACACGGAGATGGAGCCGCTCCTTGGTGACTTCAACGGCTACTACAGGAGGTGCCACCTGACGGAGCCTTCTGTGCATATAGACGGCGCCACTGTCTGCTCCTTCGGTTGCCTCTGCACCAACCGACCGTGCGACTTCGTGTTTGTGCGCGTCTTCGGTCGATACGGACCTGTGAGGTCACTCTGTGAAGTCGAACTGATATTGGATTAATTCAGTTGGACAGGTCAAGTAAATGTGCACAGTTTACATTTGCGGCGTTGTTGGTGGAGGTGTTACATTTATGCATTATGCATATGCACTATTATTTTTCATTATTCCTTTGGAATGAATTTTGCTCCGATAGATGTACTTTTTGCAATAATTAGTGACAATGAACGACACAACTTTATCATACATTTTCCATAATAATAATAATAATAACTTATGTAATTATGATTCCGATTACCGTGAATGATTTGTTTCTTGTATGGTTATTAAATGGTTTTTTTGTAGACATATTTGTGTTTATTTTATTTGCATTGTTTGTTACATAGTGACGTCACGCTCACCTTCTTATCATGCTCCAATTGGGAACGCTAGTGACAGTAAGACTCCAGTCAGTGGGATAAGATGATCAACTTCCTCCTTTCTGTGCGGTTCTTGTGCCATTCCTTTCTTAATACATATTAGAGGCTGGTGTTCGTTTCCGCCAGGTGGCTGCTGGTGAAGTTGATCGATCTTTGATTCATCATAACCTGTTTTCTGTAGGTTCATCTTTACATTATATTTAATGAACACTGTGTTGTATCTAGTCATGATTTCTATAAGTTGTCTTTCAAATGTTTTTGTTTCAGCATTACATGATATTTAATGAACACTGTGTTCTATCTGGTGATGGTTTGTTTAAGTTCTGTCTCATATGTTTTCGTTTTAGCATTACATGATGTTTATTGAAAACTGTGTTCTATCTAGTCATGGTTTCTTTAAGTTCTGTCTCAGATGTTTTTGTTTGAGCATTACATGATATTTAGTGAACACTGTTTTCTATCTAGTCAAGATTTCTTTAAGTTCTGCCTCACATGCTTTTGTTTGAGCAATACCATCAGCGTAATGCAGTATGAAATAATGTTCTTTTTAAGTGGACGTTACGAAAACCATCTATATTGTTTTAATTTATTTATTTGAAGTGTTGTGATACACCTATTGTATGAGGCTCAGTTGCATTATACCTGAATACGTTGGTTGTGCTTATGTTTAGCTTTCTGCATTGTTGAAATAAATGTCTGGCTGTGCTAATCCTGTGTATTTGATTTGAATACACAGGTTGCTTTTAAGCTTAGCTTGTTAGTGATAGAATTTAAGTGTGATTTCGATTGTCTTAAAAGGAATCACTGTATATGATATACATGGTGAATAAAAAATACAGTTGATTCATTTATTACGTTCTAGTTTGATTGCCATACAATATCAACGCTTAATAGTAGTAGGTAATTGAATCAGGAGGGACGCTGTGTGCGTGGCCTGCGCGTTGTCACTAGAAGAAAAGAAGAACAGGATGAAGGCAGCTGATTGGCTGAACGGAGTATGGGGAGTATCGCCTGAGTATCGCCTGATCAAGCCACGTGACTTCCTGTATTAAGTCACCACCCTTGACACCTCCTGCTGGATACCCGGTGGACGACATGTGAACTTCGGCCTCTGGCGGGTGACCTCGAAGCCACGTACCACATGGTGAATTCTTTAGGAATTATACAGTGCTTCTAGTGTCATGCATAGGACAGTTTTTAACAACATTTAACTGAATTTAACTAAATGCCGCCCACATTTGAACTGATTTCCCTCAATAAGCGCCCCCTTCTGAGTAAGTATGTTATAATTTTACCCATTTGCTCCCAACAAGTAACTCTTGTGACAAAACAACAAGTATAACGTGCATTGAAATACCGTCTGAAGAAGCGCACAATCATGACGTCGCATGGTCGGTTGGTGCAGAGATAACCGAAGTAGCAGACTGTGGCGCCGTCTATATGTGCAGAAGGCTCCGCCAGGTGGCACCTCAGGTAGTAACCATCTAGGAGTGGCTGTGTGCATGTATGCACATGAACGTGTTAACAAACAAGGTGTTTTTGTATCCACTGTAAAATCCATAACAAGGATGCAAAGTTAAGAATCGACATTGTCCCTCTTGAAAAGGATAACACACGCTTCTTTTGTACTTGACACATGTATGTGCACTATCACCTGTGTCAACATAAAGGGTATTTATTTGAAATAAGACATTTGGATGATCGACACATTGATTGTGTCGGAAAAGACGGATGTGTCACCTGGCTGTTGTCTCCACAGTCGCCATCTCGCAGAATGACGTTGATGGTGAACGCGTTCTGTGATTTCCAGAGACTTATTTTGATGACGAAATATCACGACATCGCAAGTGTTTCTGTTATCGGCGGCGAAGACGGCGCAGTCTCCGAACGCGCTGAAGCCTGTAGCTGTGGCCTCGGTCGCTGGATGGACGTTGATAACAGCGAAGATTAGCAGACACTTCACTGATCAAAACACATTCTAAACATGTTGTTGTAGGGACAAGCACTGAGAAAATGTCACTACTTTTGTTTAAATTGAAAAAATTTCTCTTGCTTGTTTCATATGATGAATGTCCTGGTATCATTCGAATTCAAACTAGAAAGACACAAAATTAACATAACTTGATTTGTTTAATTGTTCACTCACAAAATACTAAATTCATCCAGGTCTGATTATTTGTCAGGTGTGTTGTGGAAATTAACTAAAAATAAATAATCGTTCTTCACTTAAATAAGTTAGGTGTATATTACAATAAAGTTTTATACATGCTCCTATGTTGACGTATAGTCTTCTATATACTAGGACCATCGCATGACCAACACGCTTTTCAATGAAGTTATATGCAATGGTAAATAATAAAAATTAATAATAATGATAACAACAACAACAATAATAGCAACAACATAAATAATAACAAATAATAAAAATAAGAAATAACAATAATAATAATAACACATGATTGTTATGTACTCTTAATCTAGAGAAAGACCCAGTTCAGGAATATTTACGGTTGATCATAATGCTGTGGATACACACTAAGAAGCTAAAAATTACAATTTTATATTTATAACTGTAACAAATAAAAAGGATAACAGTTGCTAAAACGTGACTAAAAACTTAATCTAATAAACTGTGGAGACACTATGAAAACGTAGTAAAGTAGCCAAAAGTAGATCAAACACAACATTGTCGATAGTTACTATTCAAGGGAAAAATCGTGATTAACAAAATACAGAAAAACATTGAATAATACATAACTGTAATAGAAATGTAATTATTAGATAAAGAAAATAATACATATTATGATGATAAGAATAAAACGGATGTGTGAAATATAAAACTAGACATTAAATGAGTGTTTTATGCAGTGCATCAAACGTATTCATTTATACGTACATCAGCAATCAACATTTGTTGGAAACTGGACCACAGTATGCTTGGAGCCCAGGTCGACGGCCCACCAAGGACTCCTTCTAGGGTGCATGTCTGCGCAGCCATGATTGAAGTATCCAACAATTTTGTCGTCGTTTGCCGTCGGTGCAAAAATTGGATATTTGGAACATTATTAAAATGCAATAAACACACGGAATAAACACGCATCTCTAGTACTCAATCATTATTATAGGTAAATACCGTAACATGACGTGACGTCGTGCGCGCGTTGGTTTCGGAAAATATCGCCCACTAATTACGATAAACGTACACAAAATCAATTACTTTGAATACCTTTCTACTGCTTCTTGACGCCAATGTGTAGATGGTTTGTAACGGAATACATATGTGAAATAAAACGGTTAGTGCGTTTCAGTTTTAAATCTTACGTTATAAAAATTCAATCTTGGATGGGATCACACGAGCCAAATACACGTACATGAATTAAAATCAACGATTATTTCTTACATATCTCGCATATTTATTTATCTCACATCCGCACATGCACTTTGTGCTCACCGTAGGCAAACATGACATTCAATCATATCTTCCTTTTCACTTTCCTCGCACATGAAGCAGCACAAAAAATATCGTTTACGTGTTAGCTATAAAAGGTTAACACATTTGCTTAATTTAACATCATCGGGTGCAAAAAACGGTCGTCGTCTTAGGTGCCATTTTGGTTTACTTCATAGAATGGCCACCTGTGGCGCTACAATGCCGTGCTTCAAGAACCGAACAGTTCCATCTAGTCAACTTGTAAAACAAAAAGTGTGCGTAATTTAATTTGTCTATTTGTTTTTCTATCAGGTTTCTAACCCCAAATGGTTTCAAAGTCGAATATTTGCATGTTTTTAACCTGAAAATGAATATTAGCATCACACACTGTTTTACGTTACACAATTATACTCAACGGTTTACCCCTCTCAAGTATTGTAAGAATTGATCGAGTTGAAATTGAGTCTTGTGTTCAATAAGAATTACTTGATAGTGATGATAGTTTGTTATTTACCTTTACCGTTTATATTTGTTTATTTTATCTAAACAACGTCCATGCAGTTTGTTATTATTTCCCTTTTCAAGGGAGCAGCGACATATATTTTGTTTAAATGTATCCCATTTGGTGAAGGATGCAGCTATATTTGCATAAACAACTGAGATACATTAACTAGAGTGTTCACAACAAATAAGAAACTACTTTATTGACAAAATGTATTCACAAATGTTGTTCCACAGAACATGAAACATGGTTTGGTAACGTGAATCAGGTGGCCACTGTAAATAATATATAATGAAAAAACTGCATAAGGTATGTTTATGAAAGAATCAAAGTTGTAATGCAATTCCTATATGCTCCACAAAAATTCCATAGTGTTCCCGTGTTGCTGATTTCTTTTCCGAATTACGGAAGTAAGAACAGGGAGATTTGACAGTTGTTGTCGTTGACAAACAAATGTTACTTGTTGTGGGTGTTCGCACTGTTTGTTTGCACCGCTTGTGAAAACGTTCGCAGTGAAACGTTATCTTCGCAGTGGATTGGTGACCGGCCAAGTAGAATACCATTCACAACAACGAGGAAAATGATGGCAGGAACCAATCAGCGGATTGGTGATATACCAAGTAGAGCACCATTCGCAACAACGCGGAGAACGGTGGCAGGAACCAATCAGCGGATTGGTGATATACCAAGTAGAGCACCATTAGCAACAACGAGGAGAATGGTGGCAGGAACCAATCATCGGATTGGTGATATACCAAGTAGAGCACCATTCGCAACAACAGGGATAATGGTGGCATGAACTAACCAGGGCTCAGAGAAAACTGTGTCAGAAACAAAAGCAGCATTTGATTTTCGACCCAGTAAAACCCTTGTGAAACTAACACATTCGAAAAATAAGGAAATTCTGACTTTGATGCGAAGCAAAGCCGTCGCGCAAAAGAGAAAGAACCATGATCGTCGTCGTCTTCAGTGGATTCGTCGGCAAGACTTGCACAGGCTGAAGGGGACCTTCCTATGCCGCTTGGGACTGTTGATAATGTCACTTGAAACAAACGGCTGTTTTCAGAGCCAACAGTACATTGTTTTCCCACAATTGCTTTTTGTTCATTACATACATTTCATGCGGGTATCGTGAGAAAACCGTCATAAGTATAAGCTCCAAATTCGCAGGACAAATACTACAAGCAATGCTCTACAAGCTTTCAACAAGAAAATTGTATATTTAACCATGGTTTCCTTTATAACCCCTGTATATTCATGCAACCTACATAACAATATGTTTTATGACAATAATCAACAATGTACAATATATACACATTTGTAAAATATATGTATCTATGATGAGGTATGTTTACTACATTAAACAGTGGTATACTCACCAAACCATTTGTATGGTCAGCAGATTGTATGAGACTTCTTATAAAGATAAATGTATGAAAATGACAAGTGGATATTTATGATTGTGTCAAAGCAAGAGTTTCCATTGAAATGAGTGGCACTCATTGGGACGAATCCACCCATTAGATAATGTCCACAATGTCTCACCCCCTGTAGTTGTAGTTTTCTTGGAAATGAAAGCACGCTGTGTGTCTGTGGCTGTAGCCCTGATAATTATTGTTTACTGAGAGGGTAGGGCGGATTAGCACCTGTCCAGGGCCTGCCTACTATAAGGGTCTATAACCAGACTGCAAACTGGTACAGTATTAGTCTGTAGCCCAGACTGTCTCACTTGAGTCAACACACTGAATTGGTAACAACTAGCACAAGCTCTAAGTGGACTTTATCTCAGGGCTTTTGACTTGAAAAGATACTTCCTCTGGAAGACAAGTTTGTGTGGCTTCACTGCATTCAGAAAGGGAATACCTCAAACATGCACAAAACTTTGTTGATTTCGATGCTTGTAAACAATTATTTGTGTTAAATTCATATAAATCAGCGACTAAAACAATCGGAAATAAAAAAATCATAAATCAATGATTTTTTTATTTTGTTGGAGTGATTTAAATCATAATTTGAATCAATGATTTAAATCAAATTATTTAAATCAAACAACTCTGGCGGATGTAATGTGAATAATGTTTACTTCATCCATCTTGCTGTCTTCCTCAACGTGTTTCTAGGAACTAGACGAACCTGCTCCCAAAATTCCAAAGATGGTTTTCAGGGATGTCTAGCATTACCCGTCCGATCAGCGACGACGGGTCCATTACTAATAAACCTTATGTTCCCAAACGCGAGCACCGTAAATTATTGCGAGCAATCCCACTGGCTAAACGCAGCAATTACAAAAACCAGCGTTTCAACAGGTCGATATATCAGGGAACGGCGGTAGTCAGAAGCACCTGGCGGCGAAGAGGGGCAACTGTAGTTGCTCGGTCTCCTCGTTTCTCTCACTCAGTGCCATTTCCAAATTCACTCATTTGGCTACTTATTCTATATTGCATTATTTTCAATATCGGTGCAAATAAATATCAAACACTTTCACCCAAGCAATCAGCATATATACATTCACTGCTCACTCATGCAAGACAGCCCGTACAACTATATGTGTGTGAAACATTATGCATATACCGTTGGTTTGACTTCATATTATTTTAGGAGATTATATGTCTAAGGAACGTCTGTTGGTATTGTTGGTTTGCTTTCATGTTCATTTGGGACACTAGATTACTGTGGAACGTGTGTGCTTACAGTTTGTTTGACTTCATATTCTTTTGAGGACATGGTGTGATTCCATCATTTCTGTGTGCAGTTGGGTTGCAATATAAACAGTTATGTGATGGAAATATATATATATATATATATATATATATATATATATATATATATATATATATATATAGTTATTTTCCACAACGCAACTGGTAAAAGGGATCACAGTGAACAAATATTATGTACATGAGTTAACCTTTTCTGAAATCACATCGCCTTAACGACTTCACGGTCGGCGTGACAAACACATTGCCAACCACAACAAGTGGTCCTGACAAATTGCCTCACAAATTTGTCTCCAGTTCAACGGCCCATTTCCATCCGCCAATGAGATGCTGAATTGCACCGCAATCGCCAGAGGACGATACGTATTCATCCAAATCCACAACGATGGTGAAAGATGTTGTCTGACGCTATGTGAAGTAGAAGTTTATTGTAAGTTTATTCAGTCTAAATACGGTGATTACAAATTGGATGTTCTTAGCCATTACATTTTGTGCGACAAGAAAAGTCACATTCCTTAAAGTGCTAAGAAACAAGTAAATAAATTAAATATGGCGCTTGGTGTTACATAACTTTAAAAACAATTCGGTGATCAGGATGTTTCGTTACGACGATACATCAATACGCGCTAACGAGACAGACACAAGCACTGCATCCAATATAAATCAAATGTACTACATTTTTCTAAAAAGTCTACCACAATTACATAAGAAATTAGGTTTGAAATGTTCATTGTTTATGACGTGTAAACTAATCTACGTTATTGTCATCGTTCGTCCAGCAACCATCGCCATAGCAAACGGATTTACTGCTTTCATCGACAACAACAGAAATACTTCCGATGTAGTGACGTCATCAACGAATCCGCTAGATTTTGTCCTAAGAATGAGTCTCTTGCAATCACAGAACACGTTCACCGTCATCGTCATGTATCTAATCATTTGGTATTGAAGTGAATCGTGAGCTAGTTAATCATTTCGTACAGATTGTGAATGACATGTTGATGTTGTGCAGGTTCACGTCTACACGGAGGTGCGGCCGCTCTACGACGGCTTCAACGGCTACAACCGGAGGTGCCACCTGACGGCGACTGCAGCACCTGCAGACGGCGCCACTGTCTGCTCCTTCGGTTGTCTCTGCACCAACAGACCGTGCGACTTTTAGTTTGTGCGCGTCTTCGGTCGATACGGACCTGTGAGTTCACTCTGTGAAGTCGAACTGATGTTGGATTAGTTCAGGTGAACGGGCCAATAAATGTTCAAATAACAGATCAAACTCGCTTTCCAAAATTTATCTAATTTCCATTAACTATTTCGATTAAAACCATCATATGACACAGTACCATCTTTGAATGATTTCCATGTAGTAAAAATATGTTTCATGTTAGTCTAAATATCGTTTCATCATCGTAGGTTTGTCATTGCGTTCTCTCTCGGAGCAGAACTAATGAATGTACCAACACTATTGTCATGTATTTGACAACGTGAATGTCTCCGTTGCCATGCGGTCCCACTTCTGTCAAACGACTACTGTTTCCAGGAGCGGCTGATGCCAGCATCGTCATATATTCTTGTTACTGCACACCCAGTAGTCGTATACTGCGCACACTTTATACAATAGTCCAATCCTTGTTACAAAGACACCCGCACAATTTAAACTATTGTCTTTACTTTTCACAAAAGTTACCCTATAGTCATGTCCTGTGCTCACTGATATTAGCTTTGTGGCATCAACATAAACGCGGCCATGAATAAGTGATGTTTTTACCATCGTCGCTACCACAGAACGACAGCGTTCAGTCAATTGATCAGTTACATGGAGAACACGACACAATCCGGAAACATGACAGTCGGTGGGTCATAACAGTCTTTGGAAGCGAATTCACGCAGCTGTTGCCTACGTTGACACAATAAGACATCGGCTACGTATAGACCGGGAGAGAGACTATAAGAACAGGGACAGTCGCCCTAGCAGTCACTCGTCAACGAATAAATCATCCGAGACCCGGGAAGGTTGGAGCACAATGCAGCGACGCACGTTCCAGACATTGATACTGATAGCGCTGGTCAGCACGTCGCAAGGTGAGTGGGGCGGAGAATATAGCATTGTGGTTTGACCATCGGAATTTAATACCAAAAAAAACTTTTTTAAAAACAATCTTATTCAAAATAACACATTTGCGGCACTAAAAATAATAAGCTAGGAATCACAAACACATATATCATGAAACAATCTGGCAGAATAGAAAGAAGCCGGATAATGTGCAGGTCAGTTAGAGCGGAAGCCTTCCCAAAAATGGAAGACCACAAATAACATGGGAGGACGGCGTTAAGAGGTTCGAATGAAACGCGAGAAGGATGACAGTTAATTTGCCACTTAATATGATCAATTTGCTCTGACCTGAAGTGATTCTATTAAGCGAAGTCAACTGTAATGCGAAACACAAAGGTAAAACCAGAAAAAAAATTAACCTAACTCAAAAATATCAAATAAACTGGAAACAAATAAAATGCTTGCCAAACAGAATAATTTCCCTGAAATCGAATTACTCCCCGAAATCTTTGCCCATTCCAATTAATATTTCAGGACTCCTCGAATAGACGGTAATGGTGGGACATTCAGCAATATTTGCCCTCATATAAACAAAACGTGGTCGCGATGTTCGTCAATAATTCACACGCCAACTGGCCACGAATACAGTCAGTGCAACAGAGAACTAGTCTTTTAATTATTCAAACAACAACGCCATATAAACTGCAACAATGGTGTCCTTATATCGGTCCTGTAAACACGTTCTGAATCCGATTACTAAGGACACGACAACAGGGTAATTTGTGTACGAAGCATAGAAAATAGATTAAAGGTTCTGATACGTTTTAATTTACAGGTTCATCCGCAATTCGATGTTTTCGCCAGTTTCTTTTCAAATTCATTTTGCGAAAAATCAGACCTACATAATATCTACTTCAACAGATTACCTCGTTTGTACTGTGTATGTAGTTTTTTTGTCTGAAATCATAAGACAAACTATTATATTAGTTAATGCTTCGTCAAACATTATTTGATAATAATATTAAAACGCTGAAAACTCATGAATTGGTGAAATTTCGTAACTTTGTCCTGTCATCGACGAGAGGATTGAATTCACGCCTATCGTCCGCACTGACCCGTACAGTGATTTTGATATCCACTATTTTGAGCCTTGCCAGATCTAACGAATAACGTAAATTCTTTCGATGATTTGAATGAAAATATGCATATTTTATATTAAATCGGATGCAGATGTTACATAAACTAGTCACACACTATGTATTTGGACATTTGTGATATTCAAAATCAGTTGAGGATGGAGTTTTAACACTTTTTAAGTCTACTGGGTTACTTGCGTGCAAGTATCGACACTAGTTTATTGTGTACCAAAGACACGACTGTTGGGTAAATTTTTATCAAGGACAGGAATATTGTGGCAGTAATATGAGCAAAGTAAACACAATAGTTTAACGTATGCCAAGAACAGGAATATTATTTAAATTGTAGCAACACGTATGTAAACCAAAGTTTTTGATTGTGCCTGGATCGATTGCCATTGTCAAATCTGTCGTGATGTTTCTTCAGGTGGTGATGTTCATATATTCAATATCTCAGCCAGGAATGGCATTTAACAATTCATGATTCATTAGAAATCAACGTAAATTATATGGGACAACACGAACCCCATTATACGCAAACACGATTCGGCCTGTATGCATGTAAGTATGCATGCATGCATGCATGTATGAATGTATATATGTACATATCTATGTATATAGTATGTACGCATGCATGAATGCATGAATGCATGCATGCATAGTGTAAGTATGTATGTATGTATGTATGTATGTATGCATGTATGTATGTATGTATGCATGTATGTATGTATGTATGTATGTATTTATGTATGTATGCATATGAACATATGTATGTATGTATGTATGTATGTATGTATGTATGTATGTATGTATGTATGTATGTATGTATGTATGTATGTATGTATGCATGCATGTATACATGTATGAATGCATGTATGTATGCATGCATGTATGTATGTATGTATGTATGTATACATGTATGTATGTATGTATGTATGTATGCATGTATGTATGTATGTATGCATGTATGTATGTATGTATATGAACAAATGTATGTATGCATGTTTGTATGTATATTTGTATGTTTGTGTGTTTGTGTGCTATGCTACTTCTCTTAAAAGGTTTTCATCTCGGGCTCCAAATTTTCGGGGTTACGATCCCACGGTCGACTCTCCTCATTTTAATTTGTTCGAAATTCATCCCGCTACAACCCTTTCGACGAATAATTGACTTTCCCTATGTAGTCATTGCATAGAACTGTCCTAAACGCTGTGCGAACAATTTCGTACAATTTCGTACAAGAGTAGTTGGAATAATTTTGGCAACATCAAAAGACATATACCGGTGAATACTATAAACGCAGAAGGTCATGAATATTATAAACGCAGCAACGACAAGTTTGTGAAATATGCTGTCTAAAATTGTAATTATTATCAAAGGTGATTCCTAAATTCCGTGCTCAGACTGCCGGTGTAAAATCTGAAGTAATGCAAACGAGGAATCTTCATTCAGAGAATGGTAGTCGTTTGAAATTCCTTGCCTGACTATGTTATATATGCAAACTCTACTAACATTCTTCAAAATAGAACTAATAAGACATGGGTTAATTATGAAAGGCTTATTTGCAGCCTTGCGAATGCCCATTATTTGTACGTGAAAGTACATTTGGAGAAGGGACAGCGTGCGCAAAGCTGTGTACGTTCAAACAGGAGATTAAGATATGTTTCCCAGAATTAGTTTTGGGAATTAGTAAGATTGTCATAATCGATCACTGGTTTAGCTAACAGATCAATGATCAATCAATAATCGATCATAGCAATGAATCAATATATTTGATAAATATTACTATTTATGTTTATATTTCTGTAGTTATATATATATATATGTATATATATATATATATATATATATATATATATATATATATATATATATATATATATATATATTTGCTTTGTATTACTTGAAAATTTTAAATTAGTGTTTTGGCTTCACAAAATAAAATCTAGAAACAAACGTTTATCTTCTTGAAAAAATTACGTTTAAACAAATTATCAATCTCGTCGCATTAATGAAATAACAACACAAATATATATCGTCTTGTATTACTGTTGAATGGTCGAAGGGAAGGCAATATGGCAAACTATTTCCAGGAGCCGTAGATAACTTCTTAAGTAAGCTGTGCTAACTTGGTCCGTTGGAAATGCAATAGCTGAACAGCTGAACATCAATGTAGTTGTTTCTTTGAATGTCATTGACATAATTATGATGGACAGAGAACATTCACGGTCGTCCCTAGGCCGGGATGGCCGTACGGGTTCTGTCACTTTGTCCCTTGGCCGGGATGAATGTACAGGTTCTGTCCCTTTGTCCCTTGACCGGGATGGACGTTCGGGTTCTGTCCCTTTGTTCCTTGGCCGGGATGAACGTACAGGTTCTGTTCCTTTATCCCTTGGCCGGGATGGACGTACGGGTTCTGTCACTTTGTCCCTTGGCCGGGATGAACGTACAGGTTCTGTTCCTTTGTCCCTTGGCCGGGATGGACGTACGGGTTCTGTCCCTTTGTCCTTTGGCCGGGATACTTGTTCTGTCACTTTGTCCCTTGGCCGAGATGAACGTACGGGTTATGTGCTTTGTCCCTTGGCCGAGATGAACGTACGGGTTATGTGCTTTGTCCCTAGGCCGGGATGGACGTACGGGTTCTAGTTCCACAGTGTTTCGCCAACTTGTTCTGTCTTCTGTTGTACGTAGCGGGGTTAGTAGACTTTATTATGCAGCCAGTTTTTCATATGTAGGCGGCCGTCTTCTCTTGTCATCCAGGACAAGGGTTGGTTAAAAGTAATACACATATTTTTTTTTAATAAAAAGATTGCCTGTTTTTGGACATATATATATATATCATGACAATTATTGACGTAAAAAAATCGTACAATGAAAATCGTTTATTGTGTTAATTTTTTATATATTGATATTTCAATGCATCATGTTTTTAAATAAAACATAAGACCGTTTTGGGGCGTATAAATATTGCTACATGACAATTATTGATATATCCATAAATTGTACAATTACAATCGCTGTACAGTGCAGTTAGAAAATCAATATAACATTATAATAAAACGCTTCAGTTTGATTATTATTAATAGAACGTGTTTATTGATCAGGTAAACTCGGAGCTGCGAGTAATTGCTATAGTGACAACTAGTTGAATATTATCATCGGTGTATGCACATCTCTCTACACTGTGGAATAATTACGTATGCGAGGAAGAGCGCCCGCTATTGTGGGTGAGAGTTCATGTACTCAACAGCGCGTGCTTGATTAAGTGGGTGATAAGGTTTTCCTGTGACGGTTGTTATGTGGATGGTTGTATTCAGCTCAGTGTGTGTTCAATGTGTGTGTGTGTGTGTGTGTGTGTGTGTGTGTGTGTGTGTGTGTGTGTGTGTGTGTGTGTGTGTGTGTGTGTGTGTGTGTGTGTGTGTGTGTGTGTGTGTGTGTGTGTGTGTGTGTGTGTGTGTGTGTGTGTGTGTGTGTGTGTGTGTGTGTGTGTGCGTTTCTTGAATGTTTGTCCGTGTTGTTGTCTTGCATTTATGAATACAAACACGTATGCAGATAGAAAATGGCAAAACATTGCTTAAACGGAAGTAACTTTTAGTTAACACACACTAAGCTGAATACAACTACCAATCAAGATTTAACAAGATTTAACAAGATTTGCCATCCAAGCCAAATGCCCAGATGGCAAGTGGACAAGGAAGCCATTGGCTTATCGAGAGTCCAACAATGTTCACCTACTTATAACCCGCCCTCCTGATATATGTGTCAACCTTGTTTTTAAACATATTCACGCTGCTAGCAGTTACACAATCTGTAGACAGTTTGTTCCATTCATTTATTGTCCTCTGTGAGAACGAGTGCTTCCTGATGTCCAATCTACATTGATCCTTTACTAATTTTACCTCAGGTCCTCTAGTTCTGCTATCCTTCTTGAGTGAGAAAAACATATTTCTATCAATATTTTCATACCCATTCAATATCTTAAAAACTTCAATCTGATCTCCTCTTAACCTCCTTGTCTCTAGAGTTGTTAAACCACATTCTTTCAGGCGTTCTTCATAACTAAGGTCTCTAAGTTCTGGAATCATTTTAGTTGCTCTCCTTTGTATGCGTTCAAGCGTATCTATATCCTTCTTACGATATGGTCTCCATGCTTGTATACAGTATTCTAAATGAGGTCTAACTATTGCTTTATAAAGAGGTATAATTAACTTTTTTCCCTTGTATGTTATGTTTCTTCTAATCAATCCAAGAATTTGATTACCCATTGAAGCTGCAATACCACACTGCTTTGAAACTTTCATATCAGCACTTATTGTAACTCCTAAGTCCTTTTCTTTTACAGTAGTACCAAGAACAGTAGCTCCCATTTTATAGTTTACATTCAAGTTCCCATGTCCTGTATGTAGGCATTTACATTTCCCAAAATTGAACAGCATCTGCCATTTCTCAGACCATTTCACTAATCTGTCTGGATCGTTTTGTAAATGTTGTTTATCACCATCAGTATTAACCTTTCTAAACAGTTTTGTGTCGTCCGCAAATTTCAGTACGTTACTTGTTATACTGTCGTCCAAGTCATTTATTATAAATTAAGAATAATATAGGTCCTAATACTGATCCTTGAGGTACCCCACTCAAAACCGATTTCCAATTTGAAACTTCTCCAATCAAGCACGCTGTTGAGTACACGAATCGCACTGAAGCGTTTTATAATAATGTTATATTGATTTTCTAACTGCAATGTACAGCGATTTTCATTGTACCATTTTTGTATATGTCAGTAATTGCTATGTAGCGATATTAATACGCCCAAAAAAGGTCTTATGTTTTTATTTTAATATATGATCAATTGAAATATAACTATAGTAACACATTTAACACAATAAACGATTTTCATTGTACGATTTGTTTGTACGTTAATAATTGTCATGGTATTTATATGTCCCAAAATGGGCAATTTTTTTTACTCAAAAACAAAAAATGGAAGATGTGTTAACCCTTTTCATATGTGTATTACTTTCAACCAACCATTGCCCTTGAGGAAAAGAGAAGACAGCGCCTTCACATGAAAAACTGGCTGCATAATACGTAGGAATGAACCAAGTAAAGTCTACCAACCCTGCTACGCAGAAGACAGACCAGACCAAACTGGCGAAACACTGGAACTAAAACCCGTACGTCCATCTCGGCCAAGGAAAAAAGGGACAAAACCAGTACGTCCATCCCGGCCAAGGAACAAAGGGACAGAACCATTACGTCCATCCCGGCCAAGGAACAAAGGGACAGAACCATTACGTCCATCACCGCCAAGGAACAAAGGGACAGAACCATTACGTCCATCACGGCCAATAAACAAAGGGACAGAACCATTACGTCCATCACGGCCAAGGAACAAAGGGACAGAACCAGTACGTCCATCCCGGTCAAGGAACAAAGGGTCAGAACCATTACGTCCATCACGGCCAAGGAACAAAGGGACAGAACCAGTACGTCCATCCCGGCCAAGGGACAAAGTGACAGAACCAGTACGTCCATCCCGGTCAAGGAACAAAGGGACAGAACCCATACGTCCATCCCGGCCAAGGGAACGACCGTGAATGTTCTCTGTCCATCATAATTATGGCGATGATATTCAAAGAAACAACTACATTGATTTGAACGTTGGGCTGATTAGAGCAGCCATACTCATATTAAAAATACCAAGATTAAGACAAAACGCTAGCTGATAACATCGAACAAACTGGCAACACTTGGTTAAACTGGTGATTAAACATCAATGGAATTGGCATAAATTGGTGACTAAGCATCAATGGCAAATGGAAACCAACAATTGTTACCCCAGAGTAATACTAATAAAGAACAATCAGCTGAACTAAACATTATCCATTGAATATAGACTCCCGTACCACATACTCTATACACTCGCCTTGAGCAATTAGTTTAATGCCATTTGAAGAGCTATAACATAAAATAGTTGAGCAGCCGAACAAGGAAACATACGGGACATTGTACATTTAGTAAATAAAAACAACAAGGCAACATATTCCCAGAGAGATATGTTCCATCTTAGAAATTGAACATTTGTTTGGTCGGTCCTTTATATGTCGTTGAGTAAACCTATATATGGCGAAACTCGCTATATCTTGTATTTAGGATATGTCAATGTAAAAAATCACGATTGTAAAATGTTTTGCAAGGACACTATTTTAAAAACTCCATTTTCAACTCATTTAGCCTATTGCAAATCCGGTTCGTTGATGTCCAAATATGCAGTGTGTGAATAGTCTATAGCTGCGTTCACACTTACACTTTAAAACGGTTTAATTAAAACGTTTAAACTAATCCAGTCCGAGAACACACGTGTGAAAGCGATTTGGCGCTATCACGTTTTAGCTTAACCGCTTCAGTAGTTGAACCGTGTTAGCTAAAACGGTTTAAGTTGCAAGAGTGAACGCAACCGTATTAGCTAAAACATTTTAAGTACGTCACAGTCATGCGCATTCGATCTCGCGCCTCGTCGCTTCCTGTTTGAAACATAAACAAACAACATTTTCGCGCTATAATGTCTTCGGTCGAAGAAAAATGCAAAGAAACGCGATGACGCGACAATTGGGACGATGGGGAAATTCGAATATTATTGGAGGTGTGGGGAGATGATCGTGTGCAGGCCGATTTGGAAGGAACCAGCCAAAATATAACAATTTATATCGGGCACAACGTCTTCTGCGTGAAGCTGACATCGTTAACAATGACAGTTGCATGGGGGTAACGGTATCGTCGGCCATTTTGCTATGCTAGCTTGCGCATGTGCGCATACCAACTTCCTCCTTAAAACGGTTTAGCTATTGCACGTGTGAACTTTCAAACGATTTAGATAAATCGTTTTAATTATGTAGGTGTGAATGCAGAATGTGTAACATCCGTAGTCGATTTAATAAAAATTGCCTATTTTATTCACATCATCAAAGAATTGACAATAGTCGTTAGATATGGTAAGGCTCAAAATACTGGATATCCAAAATGGTAAACACTTCGCGGGTCATTGTTGATCTTGGTGACTTCCATCCTCTCGCCGATCACGTGACAATATTATAAACTTTCAACAAGATTGCAATTCGTGAGTTTTCAGCGTTTCCATTTTAATTTTAATTAATATTTGACCAAACATTAAGTAATGTAATAGTTTGTATGATTATTTCTCCCAAAAACTATATACTAACGTTGTTAAAAACAAGCTATCATTTTGCAGTGGATACTATGTAGGTTTGATAAAAAAAAAATATTTGAAATCCATTTCCATTAAAACCAAATTATTATTATTATTGAGTCGAAAGTTAGACACCATTTATTACTCCACTAACTTTATCTAAATCAGTTTTTATGATTTCACAGTCACATGTTTTGTTTTGATTGCTTTGAATAATTTTGTGTCATCGACAAGCATGTATACATTACTATTACTATTAACTGTCTCTGGTATATCATTTACATAACTTAAAAGAGAATAAGTCCCATTATTTATCCTTCCTCAACACCACCGATGACATCAAACTTATTTAGGATACCTGACCATAATTCGCATTTTTTATCCGACAGAAAAATCAGTTGTCAATTTTAAAACTTTGCATTTTATTCCAAAAGCAGATCGTTTCTACAACAACCCATTTTTCGGGACTTTGTCAAAGCTTTTCGAAATTCCTAAAGCAATAATATCAACACTCCCTGATTCACATATTCTGTGCAACTTTCAAAGGTTTCTAAAAAAAATTGTTAGAATAATTTGAATAACCGTGTTGATCTGGGGTATGTAAATTATTTTCTAATAAATGTGCTAAGATTGCATCTCTCACACAAGGTTCCATCAGTTTGCTGGCTAGACAAGTTAAAATCACTGGTCTATTATTGCAAGCCATAGACAGAGATCCTGTCTTAAATAAATATTTTTATGTCCGATCTATTGGTACAAAGCTACTAATCAAAGATTCAGTGAATATTACAAACAATGGCTTAACTAAATCCAGCACAATTCTTCAATATGTTTGGATGTATGCCATCATCGGATCCACAATTAACATTATATATATATATATATATACACACACACACACACACACACACACACACACACACACACACACACACACACACACACACACACACACACACACACACCTAACTGACTAAATGTAATCTCGATAATTAAAATTCTTACTTTCTGGACATCTATTTTCAAACCGTGCGAATACTGATATGTTGTGGTTGCACCGTCTTCGGTACTTAAATGTGCACGTCTTCCTGACATCATGCATAGCTATAGAATGCATAGCTAACTAAAGCAGTATGACAACTTGAGATAAATTAATAATTCTCCTCTGGGACAGTGAATGAATAGAGCACATTAGCTTGTAGTATATTTAAAATAAAATTTACAGTTATTTGATGAAGGCAGGCTAGAAATAAACACCAAATGGACTTCGATAAGCCAATAGCTTCCTTGTCAACTTAACATCTGAAGCTTATCGCTTCGAGTGGCAATCTTGTTCAGTCGTGTTAGATCAATTAACAATTCGATGCCGCGCGTATATTTGGGTGTGCGTGCGTGTTTGTGTTCATCTCTGTGTGTGTTCACTTGTACTTGTTGGTGTGATGCAGCGAACACCAACATCGCTTTGAAAAAGCCGGCCTACCAGATCTCGCATGTTTATCAACAATACGCGAGCCTAGCGGTCGATGGCAACTCGGCTGGCGTATGGGCCACATGCAGTCACACAGGTAGATTTAATATCAATCCATGGTGGACGGTCGATTTGGGGAATGTGCATCCTGTTGTTCAAGTACGAGTCACGAACTACCTTAAGCACCGTGAGTATCACTCTATATCAAATGACAGCGCCACACGTCTCACGTGTTGTTCACGCGAACATAGAAGGTTTGATAACGTTTAGGAGACAGAGGTATCTGTACGTGGAAGGTGTAAGTGTACAGTTGAATTGTGCTATAGATGTTTTCCATGGTGTATTTATTTTTTTATATTTAACTAGTTTCTACAACACATGTGGAGTAAGTCGTTGTATTTGATCAAAACCTATCATAAATCACACGACACACAGACGTAAATAAGTCCTGTCTAGTCGCAACGTTTTCAATTGTTTCTTCGTAGATTAGCATTTTATATATATATATATATATATATATATATATATATGACATTTTTTAATTGTTTCTGCGTAGATTACGTTAACTGTTGTTCTTGATTCACATATTATTAATTAGAATTATGTCTGGACAATATGAAATGGAACATAAATGTATGTTTTAGCTAAACGCCTTCACGACTTCACGATCGGAGTGACAAACACATTGGCAACCAAAACAGCTGGTCCTGAGAAATTGCCACATCAAGTTTGTCTCGAATACAACGGTCAATTTCCAACAACCTCCGAGATGCTGAATTGCACCACAATCGCCAGAGGGCGATACTTGTTCGTCCAGTTCCGCGAACATGGCGGATATCTGTCGCTATGTGAAGTGGAAGTTTATTGTAAGTTTATCAATTCGAAATCCAATAGGATGTTCTTAGTTATTGCGCTTGGCACAATATGAAAAGTTTACTTTATGAAAATAAGAAACGGTTAAATGTATTAAAATTAAATATGTAGGTTTACAGGTTTTCCACTCGGTAGATCCATTTTACTCGCAGTGTTTCATATAATGATATATCGATATATCTCTATGAAACTGATAAATGTAGGGTCCTCTACATTAATCATATGAAGGACATTTTCTAAATGTCTACTAATGCCACAATCCAAATTAATTTGAAACGACATTGACTATGATGTGTGAATTACTCTGATAAACAGTAAACCGTTTTAAAATTAAATTTGAAGATTTACGTTTTTGTATTTTAATATTCTTAGTTATTACGTATGGCGCATTATAAAAAGTCAGCTTCCTAAAAATAAGAAACTGTTAAATGTATTAAAATGAAATGTGTAGGTTTACTGTTTGACATACATATATTTTCCACTCAGATGATCCATTTTAACTATGTTCTTAAACGTTGCCTACCGTGTTTTCTTATAATGATATGTCGATATATTTTTGGAAGCTTTTAAATGTAGGGCCCTCTACATAGATCAAATGAATGACATTTACTACATGTCTACCAATACCACAATCCAAATTAGTTTTGAAACGTAATTGGCTATGATGTGCGCATTACTACACAGATAAAGAGTAAACTATTTTAAAATAAAATTTTTAGATTTAGGTTTATCATAAATTTTCTATTTAGCTGCCCTATTTTAAATGTTTTTAAGAGGCATTTTCTTATTTCGAATCATCGATATGTATTAATGAAACTGATGAAAGTCGAATATTCTGTACGAATAAGATAAATGACAGCTTCTAAATGTATTTTTTTGTAAGCCATTGATCGGCTAACGTTGCTTACGAAGTGACTCCAGTCTGTTTTATGAATAGTAACATAAAACATGAGAGCGTCAAATTTTTTTTAATGATATATGACGTATATATTAATATTTGCTGTTGTTAACGTCCATCCAGCGACCATCGCCATAGCAACAGGTTTCACTGAATTCGGAGACTGCGCCGTCTTCACAGACGATAAGAGAAACACTTGCGATGTCGTGACGTCATCAACGAATCCGCTGGATTTCGTCCTCAGAATGAGTATCTTGCAGTCACAGAACTCGTTCACCGTCAACGTCACTCTGCGAGACGGCGACTGCGGAGACAACGGCCAGGTGACACATCCGTCTTTTACGACACAATAACAGCTTAGATCATCCAACTGTCTAAAGTATGCGTGCGTGCGTGCGTGCGTGCGTGCGTGCGTGCGTGCGTGCGTGCGTGCGCGCATACAGAACATCAGTTCGCCAGCCGAGCCGTACAAATAATCAATAAATAAGTTCGAACGATTCCGTAAGATTCATTTTCGAACCCAGACTGCAGTCATCTTGCACACTTTTAAAATGTATCCTGCATAGTTTGAACGAAACTACTGTGTGAACAAGTAGTTTCTCCAACTCACACGCACGCGCGTGTAAAAGATTTAACAAGATTTGCCATCCAAGCCAAAGGCCCAGATGGCAAGTGGACAAGGAAACCATAGGCTTATCGAGAGTCCAACAATGTTCATCTACTTATAACCCGCTCTCATGAGATATGTGTCTACCTTATTTTTAAACATATTCACGCTGCTAGCAGTTACACAATCTGTAGACAATTTGTTCCATTCATTTATTGTCCTCTGTGAGAACGAGTGCTTCCTGATGTCCAATCTACATTGATCCTTTACTAATTTTACCTCATGTCCTCTAGTTCTGCTATCCTTCTTGAGTGAGAAAAACATATTTCTATCAATATTTTCATACCCATTCAATATCTTAAAAACTTAAATCTGATCTCCTCTTATCCTCGTTGTCTCTAGAGTTGTTAAACCACATTCTTTCAAGCGTTCTTCATAACTAAGGTCTCTCAGTTCTGGAATCATTTTAGTTGCTCTCCTTTGTATGCGTTCAAGCGTATCTATATCCTTCTTACGATATGGTCTCCATGCTTGTATACAGTATTCTAAATGAGGTCTAACTATTGCTTTATAAAGAGGTATAATTAAATTTTTCCCTTGTATGTTATGTTTCTTCTAATCTATCCAAGAATTTGATTACCCTTTGAAGCTGCAATACCACACTGCTCTGAAACTTTCATATCAGCGCTTATTGTAACTCCTAAGTCCTTTTCTTTTACAGTAGTACCCAGAACAGTATCTCCCATTTTATAGTTTACATTCAAGTTCCCATGTCCTGTATGTAGGCATTTACATTTCCCAAAATTGAACAATATCTGCCATTTCTCAGACCATTTCATTAATCTGTCTAGATCTTTTGTAAATGTTGTTTATCACCATCAGTATTAACTTTTCTAAATAGTTTTGTGTCATCCGCTAATTTTAGTACGTTACTTGTTATACTGTCGTCCAAGTCATTGATATAAATTAAGAATAATATAGGTCCTAATACTGATCCTTGAGGTACCCCCCCCTAAAAACCGATTTCCAATTTGAAACTTCTCCATCTACTATAACTCGTTGTCTTCTGTCAGTCAGCCAGTGTTCTATCCAGTCAGTCATGCTATCCCCGATACCATGGGCTTTTAATTTAAGTAGTAATCTTTGATGTGGCACTTTGTCAAAAGCTTTCTGAAAATCTAAGTAGATAATATCTACTGGCGATCCCACGTCTATCCACTTAGTGATTTCTTCCAAAAAACATAACATATTTGTTAAGCATGACCTCGCTTTAAGGAATCCATGTTGAGATGAATTTAATAATTTATGCTTTACGAGAAAGTCCACCATATGGTCTTTAATTAACCGTTCTAATCATTTACAAATCACTGACGTTAAACTCACTGGTCTGTAATTATCTGACTTATTTCTCGAACCCTTTTTAAATAATGGTATGATGTTTGCTTCTTTCCATTCAAACGGAACAACTCCCTCTTTTAATGACAAGTGGAATACTCTTGCAAGTGGTGTACTGATTTGTTCTACTGTTTCCATTAGTAATTTTGGAGGAATCCCATCCACTCCCGGTGATTTGTTATCCTTCACTGCCTTTATTTTCTTAGCTACCAATTCTGGAGTTACAACTAACGGACCTAAATGGTCAGATTTAGCCCCCTGAAATTTAGCATCAGCAACTGGTAATGAACTAATATCTTCTTTGGTAAACACTGAACTGAAGTAACCATTTAGGTCTTCCGCCATTACAAACCCCTGTGATATTATATTTCCAGCACTGTCTTCTAGAGGTCCAACCTTGTCTTGTACGTTTTGTTTACTCATAAAATGCATAAAAACTCTTGCTGTCATTTTTTTATGTTACATGCTAGTTTTTGCTCTTAGCTTCTTTTAGATTGTCTAATTTCAGTTGTAGCTGCATTAAGTGCCTCTTTGTATTTTGCATAGTCTTCTTCCTTTCTAGTACGCCTATAAACCCTCCACATAGTTTGTTTTAGCATTATTTTTCTAATAGCCTCTTTTGATAAGGGTTTCTTTCTACACCGTTTTCCTTGTTTTTGGAAGGGAACAAATTTATCGATGATACTCTCAATTTCATATTTTAGAATATTCCAACATTCAGTTGCGGTCTTATTCATCAGCATGTTATTCCAATCTAGCTTTGCTAAATATTTTCTCATATCTTTGTAGTTAACTTTGTGGAAGTTTCTCTTGTACGTTTTCTTATTTTTACTTTCTGATTTTACATTGATGTCAAAATGTATTTGATTATGGTCACTATTACCCAATGATTCAAATATTTTACATTGTTCACTTATTCTTTTTGTGATGACAAAACTATATCTAATACATTTTCTCCCTTGTTGGTTCTAGTACGTGCTGAGTAAGAAAGCTATCCTGGATTAAAAATAGAAATTGTTGGTCCTCAATCCCTGTACTCTCTAGAGAATTCCATTGTATGTGTCCATGGTTAAAATCTCCCATTATGATACATTCTCCTTTACTAACTTCCTTTATAGCGTTTTTTATTTTTGTGTTGTCCTCTTCGTTTATGTTTGGACTTCGGTAAACTAATCCAACAGTTAATTTTGAATTTCCTGAAACAATTTTGCATCAAAAAGCTTCATCGCAATCTGCTTCCTTTTCTAGTTTTATTTCATAAGCCTGAATAGATTCTTTAACATATAAAATAACTCCCCCGCCCCTTCTTCCTATTCGATCTTTCCTAAACATTACATATCCTGTCAGTCCTATTTCAGCGTCTGTTATATCTATGTTGGCCCATGATTCAGTTATACCAATTATGTGAGGGTCAATATCTTCTACCATAATGTTTAATTCGTTTTTCTTATTTACTATGCTCCTTGAATTTAAACATACGCATCTATAACCTTTTTCAGAGATGTTTTTCGGATGATTTGATATTGGTTTATCTGTGCTAGTGGCCTCTTGTTCTGCTTGAGACACCTCTAGGTAACCCCCTGCACTTCTAGTTTAAAGAATGTTTACTTCCAAAAATATTTGTCATTGTACCCAAGTCACTATCTAATGCTGCTGAAAGTTTGTCCGCGAATACTGCCGCCCCCTTTCCGCTTAAATGAAGCCCGTCCTTCATGTACATGTCAGCCCTCCCAACAAAATTTCCCCATAAATCCACAAATCCAACTTCCTCTTCCATACATAACTTCTGGACTAACATGTTAATTGCCATCCCCCGACAATTTCGATATTTGTGACCCCTCCTGCCCATTACAGGTAAAATCCCTGACAGTATTACCTGTTCAACCCGCGTCTGTTTTAGTGTTCTGACCAACTGCCTATATTTCCTAACTATGGCAGTAGTATCCTCCCTCTCTAACTTATTTGTCCCTACTTGTAATAAAACAGATCCACCCTTACCCGAGCAAACGATGTTTTTTTACCCTCTCAGTTATCGCCTCTATTTTGGCTCCAGGCAAGCAGACCACCACATCATCTCCCTTGTTTAAGACTCTGTCGGTCTTCCTAACTATCGAATCCCCCACAAACACTCTCGCTCTCTTCCTCACCCCCTCTATCACTGCTGCAAAATAACTCTTCCGTTCGATCCCCTCCGTCACATTCTGTCCTGACCCCTGCCCTCCTGTCTCCTTCGCTCCTGTCTCCCCCACTTCCCACTCCTTTGCTCTTGTCTCTCCCACTCCCCTCTTCTTCACTCCGGCTATTTTCCCTCCCGTCTCCCCCACTCCCTTATCCTTCCCTCCTGTCTCCCCTGCTCCCCTCTCCTTCACTCCGGTTGTCTTCCCTCTCGTCTCCCCCACTCCCTTCTCCTTCCCTCCTGTCTCCCCTGCTCCCCTCTCCTTCGCTCCGGTTGTCTTCCCTCCCGTTCCTTTCCTTCCCGTCTCCTTACGTCCTGTCTCCCTACTACCTGTCACCTTCCCTCCTCTCAGCTTCCTCCCAGGCTGCGGTGAGCTTTCTCTAGCATCTCTTGTGTCTTTCCCCACTTTATCATCTACTGTTCCCCCACCGGAATTACTGGAACAACCTCCCTGTTCCCTTCCCACCATTGCCACAACGAGCAGCCTCAGCTCCACCTCTAGTTCCTTCATCTTCGTACATCCCCTACACTCAAAACTAAAACTATCTGCCTGGACCTCAGCCCATGACTTATCGCACCCATACTTGACGAAGTCCACCCAGTTACTGCAACTGCCACAAATTAAGTGCCTTGTGGCCTTTAACTGCCGTTTGCACGGCGCCATCATACAATTTAGTTTTAATTAGTTTGCTACGTTAGACTTGAATAAGGCTGTTTTTGTGATCAAAAGAACACTTTAGGCTAATATACTTGCTAACTGTGTCTTCTATTAACCTCGCATGAGAAAAAAACCCTGCCACCTAGCGAATATGGAGAACACTGTGTAATAAAACAACGAAGTCAGTGTGTACTAATTTACGCTAAAATCCTGCTGTTAATTCCTTTTGACCGAAAACGTTTACTACCACTATGTCAGATATTACCTTTTTTTGTAATTTAAGTAAATAAATCACTTTATCTTATATACATATTAGCCAATGTAAACGATAGCTCGATGCACGGGTTGAATTCACGACCTGTAAACAAACTCCCTTTTATCACTCGTTGAGTTTGAATCCGGGAAAAAATACTACCTCTGTTAACAAAAACGGTTTCTTAATATATGTCTACAAGAAGTTGGTGGACAATATATGTATAATACTAATACTTATTCTAATCAATATTCCAATGTTACTGACTATTCACTATGCTATCTCAATTTACGAATGGTAAACACCCTATTAACGCTCGCTGAATTCCCTGACAGAATCCGAAACTAACTTACTCTAAAATACTCCCTCTGACTAATAATTAACAAAACCTGTTTCCTAATATATGTCTACAATACGTTTGTGTATAATATACATGCAATATTAATACTTATTCTATTTGATATACCGCGTTTTTCTCTAAATGATCTACACCAAATTCAAGTCGCTGCACCAAGTCCAAGTAGCCGGAAGTTGCTATTAAATTATGTACACACGCGCGCTAACACGCACACACACGCACGCTCATACGCACGCGCGTGTACACACACACGCTCACACACGCACACACTCACGCACGCACACACGTTATTTCTATTTATTAAAATTTTTTGTCCCATTATTATGGATGACTATACGTTTTCGATGTCACTATATCAACTGATTGGGGATAAATATGATACTTGAGCTAGTCTAACAGTTCATGCGCGTCTCGTGAATGACATGTTGATGTTGTCCAGGTTCACGTCTACACGGAGGTGCGGCCGCTCTACGACGGCTTCAACGGCTACTACCGGAGGTGCCACCTGACGGCGACTGCAGCACCTGCAGACGGCGCCACTGTCTGCTCCTTCGGTTGTCTCTGCACCAACCGACCGTGCGACTTTTTGTTTGTGCGCGTCTTCGGTCGATACGGACCTGTGAGGTCACTCTGTGAAGTCGAACTGATATTTGATTAGTTCAGTTGGACGGGTCAAGTCAACGCGGCACAGTTTACGTTTCTACGTTGTTGACATGTATGCACGTATAACGTAACACAGTTTACGTTTCTACGTTGTTGACTTGTATGCACGTATAACGTAACACACGAGAAAATCATTATATGTTATGGTTCTCCCTCATTGTTCTCTTTATATTGTTGGTTAGAATGTTGTGTTCAATTTTACTGACAGTTTAATAGGGATATGATTTGATGTGTCGTGCAATTATTGAATACTACTTTGTATAATCATACAAGAAGCATGCTTTGAAATATGTTTTTATCTTTTGCAATGGGATAAATAGCTGGTTTAATTTATGTGTTTAATATTTACCGTGATATATCGATGTCTTGTGCATTGGGAGAACTAGTTAGTCTGCTTCACTTGTTCGCGTTACTAAGTCCATATACCTTCATTTAATTGATTCGTTGTGTTACTCCTAATGTACTAGTGGCGTGTGGCCTTCATAACCTAATGTATTAATGGCGTATGGCCTTTATAACCTAATGTACTTGTGGCGTATGGCTTTCATAACCTAATGTACTAGTGGCGTATGGCTTCATAACCTAATGTACTTGTGGCGTATGGCTTTCATAACCTAATGTACTAGTGGCGTATGGCCTTCATAACCTGATGTACTAGTGGCGTATGGCTTTCATAACCTAATGTACTTGTGGCGTGTGGCTTTCATAACCTAATGTACTAGTGGCGTATGGCTTCATAACCTAATGTACTAGTGGCGTATAGCTTTCATAACCTAATGTACTAGTGGCGTACGGCCTTCATAACCTAATGTACTAGTGGCGTATGGCATAACCTAATGTACTAGTAGCGTATGGCTTTCATAACCTAATGTACTAGTGGCGAATGGCTTTCATAACCTAATGTACTAGTGGCGTACGGCCTTCATAACCAAATGTACTAGTGGCGTATGGCCTCCATAACCTAATGCATGACTCGTTAATCTATGGATTATAATAATGCACAGTTTATTTTGTATTACTAATATGAATTCTGTGTGGGATGTCGATTGAATGTTTACGAATATATATTAGATATCGGTTATTTTGTCCAAGTTTGATTAAATATTCTTGTATTTTTTTATAAATAGTAATCATGTTTGTGTTCCAATTGAAGTAGCAGGACACGGTGTATTACATAACGCAACCAGTTCAGGAAATATATATAATATCGTGATTGCATAGTCTAGTAGTATTGTTCCTGAACAATACACTTCGTCTTTGTTTAGCATAGCGTATTGCTTGTTTATACATGGGTTCTATTAAATATTGAACATACTAATAAAACGTACATATCGGTTGTTATTTTATCCTAGTTGGAGATATTCCTGTCTTTCGTAATGTATGTGTTGGAATTGAAGTTTTCAGCAGGACACGGTGTATTACCCAAAACACCCAGTTGTGTTACCTAGATGGTAGTACACGGAAATATGTCAGGCACAACCGAAGCCTATGATGTTGTCAACACACACAAGCACACGCACACGCACACGCACACGCGCACGCGCACACGCACACACACACACACGCGCACACGCATACTACATACCAGCCATTCCGGGGAAACCTTCAATATGCAAGAGCTAAAGCTGCTCGAGGTTCACGTGGAGAAGCCAAATCCAAAACCAAAAGTGTTTTTTTATTTTGTAGGAACATATCTCTAGCGTATTTCGTATAATTTTTTTTGCATTTAGCTCCTTGGGGTAATGTTGTACCACAGTTTTACTAATTATACCTTCTTTAAAAGCATTCCTTAAAACTGAACCCACGTCTATAAAAGGATATATTTTGGCAAGTTTTGCTTGATATTTTGTCTGATGTGAAGATAGATGACATGAATACAAACGATGATATGAATATATATATATATATATATATATATATATATATATATATATATATATATATATATATATATATATATATATATATATATATATATATCATGTAACAAAACTATTGACATATTATTTTTACTTAGAAAAGTACGCAAATTACACATCATAGCATGTTTTCTATAAACGTAAAATACAATGTAAACATCTCAATATGCTTATCATCTCTCTCTACAATACAGCGTTGCCTAAGCTACTAATGAATCACATGCAACCGGTGTTTTGAGTGAACGTAACATAACATTACATTATATGCAGTTATCAACTAAGACACATGTAAGTTAACTCTAAGAGAGTCACACTGCAGCCACATCACAGTCTTGATTCAATACTTGAATCAGAAATGCAAACTATTTGGCAGGAGGAAGAGGTAGGAGGAAGAGCTTCAACTCCGCATCATACTTGAATCAGAAATGGCAAAATATTTGGCAGGAGGAAGAGGTAGGAGGAAGAGCGTCAACTCGGCATCATACTTGAATCAGAAATGGCAATCTATTTGGAAGAAGGAGGTAGGAGTAATTGCTTCAACTCGGCTTCATACTTGAATCAGAAATGGCAAACTACTTGGCAGAAGGAGGTAGGAGTAATTGCTTCAACTCGGCTTCATACTTGAATAAGAAATGGCAAACTACTTGGCAGAAGGAGGTAGGAGTAATTGCTTCAACTCGGCTTCATACTTGAATAAGAAATGGCAAACTATTTGGCAGAAGGAGGTAGGAGTAATTGCTTCAACTCGGCTTCAAACTTGAATCAGAAATGGCAAACTATTTGGCAGAAGGAGGTAGGAGTAATTGCTTCAACTCGGCTTCATACTTGAATAAGAAATGGCAAACTATTGGGCAGAAGGAGGTATAAGTAATTGCTTCAACACGGCTTCATACTTGAATAAGAAATGGCAAACTATTGGGCAGAAGGAGGTATAAGTAATTGCTTCAACACGGCTTCATACTTGAATAAGAAATGGCAAACTATTGGGCAGAAGGAGGTATAAGTAATTGCTTCAACACGGCTTCATACTTGAATAAGAAATGGCAAACTATTGGGCAGAAGGAGGTATAAGTAATTGCTTCAACACGGCTTCATACTTGAATCAGAAATGGCAAACTACTTGGCAGAAGGAGGTAGGAGTAATTGCTTCAACTCGGCTTCATACTTGAATAAGAAATGGCAAACTATTTGGCAGAAGGAGGTAGGAGTAATTGCTTCAACTCGGCTTCATACTTGAATCAGAAATGGCAAATTATTTGGCAGAAGGAGGTAGGAGTAATTGCTTCAACTCGGCTTCATACTTGAATAAGAAATGGCAAACTATTGGGCAGAAGGAGGTATAAGTAATTGCTTCAACTCGGCTTCATACTTGAATCAGAAATGGCAAACTATTTGGCAGAAGGAGTTAGGAGTAATTGCTTCAACTCGGCTTCATACTTGAATAAGAAATGGCAAACTATTGGGCAGAAGGAGGTATAAGTAATTGCTTCAACACGGCTTCATACTTGAATCAGAAATGGCAAACTATTTGGCAGAAGGAGGTAGGAGTAATTGCTTCAACTCGGCTTCATACTTGAATAAGAAATGGCAAACTATTTGGCAGAAGGAGGTATAAGTAATTGCTTCAACTCGGCTTCATACTTGAATAAGAAATGGCAAACTATTGGGCAGAAGGAGGTATAAGTAATTGCTTCAACACGGCTTCATACTTGAATAAGAAATGGCAAACTATTGGGCAGAAGGAGGTATAAGTAATTGCTTCAACAAGGCTTCATACTTGAATAAGAAATGGCAAACTATTGGGCAGAAGGAGGTATAAGTAATTGCTTCAACTCGGCTTCATACTTGAATAAGAAATGGCAAACTATTGGAGGAAGGAGGTAGGAGTAATTGCTTCAACTCGGCTTCATACTTGAATAAGAAATGGCAAACTATTGGGCAGAAGGAGGTATAAGTAATTGCTTCAACTCGGCTTCATACTTGAATAAGAAATGGCAAACTAATGGGCAGAAGGAGGTAGGAGTAATTGCTTCAACTCGGCTTCATACTTGAATCAGAAATGGCAAAGATAGTTGAGAGTGAGTGAGAGAGGGAGAGAAAGAGAGAGAGAGAGAGAGAGAGAGAGAGAGAGAGAGAGAGAGAGAGATTTCATCTCCTCTTAACCGCTTTTCTGTAGGGTTGTTAAAATTCCTTTAGTCGTTCTTCATAACTTGTCCGCTGTATTCTTTCCAGCGTATATTTATCTTTCTTACGTTATGGTTTTCAAGCGTGTAAACAGTACTCTAAATGAGGCGTAACAATTGCTTTATACAGAGTTGTAATTAGCTTTTTCCTTGTATGCTATATTTCTCCTAATCAACCCAATAATGTGATTACCATTTGAAGCTGCGATGCCACACTGCTCTGAAAGTTTCATATCAGCACTTGTTACAACTCGCAAGTCCTTTTCTTTTACAAAATTACCCAGAACAGTATCTCCCATTTTATAATTTACATCCAGTGTAGGCATTTAAATTTCCAGAAATTGAACAACGTCTGCCATATCTTGAATTTGTCTAGATCTTTTTATAAATGTTGTTTAGCACCATCAATGTTAACCCTTCTAAGCACTTTTTGTGTCATCCACACATTTTTTCATAGCTTTTGTTAGATTGTCTAATTAATTGTTTTCATAGCTTCTATTAGATTGTTTAATTTCAGTCGTAGCTGAATTAAGTGCATCTTTGTAATTTGTGTAGTCTTCATCTTTTCTGGTACTCCTATAAACCATCCACATAGTCTGCTTGTACGCTATTTTCTAGTAGATTAGTTTGACAATTCTTTTTTCTATGCCGTTTTCCTTGTTTTTTAAGGGATCACATTGATCAATGATATTCTCAATTACGTATTTTAGATTGCGGTCTTATTCCTCAGCATGTTATTCCAATCTAGCTTTGCTAGTATTTTTGTCATATCTTTATATTTACCTTTGTGGAAGTTTCTCCTGTATTTTTTTATTTGTACTTTCTGATTTTACTTTGACGTCAAAATGTATTTGATTATGACCAGTGTTAAACAATTGCATTTTTACATTGTCCACTAATTAATTTTGTGAAGACAAAACTAAACCTAATACATTTTCTACAGTGGTTGGTTTTAGAACGTGTTGAGTAACTAAGCTACCCTGAATTAAAAGTACAAACTGTTGGTCCTCACCCCCATAATCTCTACCGATTTCCATTGTATGTGTCCATGGTTAAAATTTCCCATTATGATACATTCCCCTTTACTCATTTCGTGTATAATGTTTTGTATTTTTGTGTTGTCCTCTTCGTTTATGTTGGGACTTCGGTAAACTAATACAATAGTTAATGTTGCATTTACTGTAATTATATTACACCAAACAGCTTCATAGCAATTTGCTTCCCTTTCTAATTTTATTTCGTAAGCCTGAAAAGGCTCCTTAATATATAAAATTTGCTTCCCCTCCCCTTGTTCCTATTCGATCTCTCCTAAACATAACGTATCCTGTCAGTCCTAATTCAGCATCTGATACGTCTTTGTTGGCCCATGATTTGGTTATATCAATTATGTGAGGGTTAATATCTTCTACCATAATGTTTAATTCGTTTTTCTTATGAACTATATGCTCCTTGGATTTAAACACACACATTGATAACCAGCTTCATACATGTTTTCCTGATATTGTGTTACTGGTTGGTGTGTACTAGAGGCCTCTTGTCCTATTTGAGGCACCTCCAAGTAAACCCTTGCGCTTCTAGTTTAAACAACGTTTGCTGCCAACAACATTTGTTACACTTCCCATGCCATTGTCGACTGCTGATAGTTCATAAACAAACACTACTGCATTTTTTCCACTAAGGTAAAGCCCACCCCTCGTGTGCATATCAGCCCTCCCAACAAAACATCCCCACAAATCCAACGCCTGTTCCCTGCATAGCTGCTGAACTAACGTGCTAATTACCATCCTCCGGCAATTTCGATATCCCTGTCACCTGCTTCCCATTACCGGTAGAATCCCTGACAGAATTATCTGCTCAACCCTTCTCTGTTTAGCTCGTCTATCTAACTGCCTCTCTGTGTTGTTAGTGTACTTGCCCGAACCCACGATTTTTTCAACCCTCTCCGTGATAGCCTCTCATTTTGTCCCTGGAAGGCAAACCACCACGTCGTCTCCCTTGTTTAGTGCTCTGTCAGTCTTCCTGACTATCGAATCCCGCACAAACACCCTCGCTCTCTTCCTTACCCCAGCAATCAATCACTACATCAGAGTAGTTCTTGCGTTGGATCCCTTGCGTCGTATTTTGTCCAGCAGTCGTGTCACCTGGCAGCATGTTTCCATCTCCCTCTCGCCCATCAACATGTCACCTTTCCCTCCCATCTAATTATGTAGACACACGGCATATGGGTACATACGTAATTTCCGTCACAATTAACAGAACCTACTGTATGACTACTGGCGATGTGTACGACAAACGGTGGCGCCACCTCACGGAGACAATCTAGGCTAGTCGGGTGGGTGCTTTTGGAAATGGAACGCGTGTCTTGACGGGAATGTGGGTATCATCTCGTCTGCGGTGACAACAAACAAGATGGTGACGATTGCGGATGTCGGGGAAGATTTCACTACCGCATCGCCTTTTGAATGCACACTTTTCCATAAAAACCAACACTTATGCGTAAGTTCATTATTCGATTGTATTAACGTAGGATAATTTGTCGATAGTTTAAGCATTTGCCATTGCCCACTGCCGGGTTGACCACATTAATTTATGACTCGACGACAGCGACACATTATAATGTTAATGATGATAAGTCTACTTTATAGTCATAAGATAAGGTCATAAGACATAACTAAGTCATAACATCATAACTTAGTCATACGGAAACATAATAAAGCCATGACATATCCGCTGCAGTTGTCAGTGCCCATGCCCGGGGATCATTAAGTTTCTTTCCTGCCATACGAGAGATTTTGACCGCCTTTCAAGAATTTTGCACATTTCTATAATCCGGGGACCCACCTAATTTTCGCCATTGTAAAGATGCAATATGTACAGCAATCATGTGCAGTGTCAATGATAAAATGCATAGTAATATTATGTTGAATGTGTAAATTATTAAAACTTTTTGTGTAAAAAAACCTCACATTTCGGATGCTCGAATGTGCAGACGATTGAACGGTGCTGGTAGGTCTACTTAGTGAGCAATATTAGATAAACAACACTCTTATATCTGCATATTCAAGCATCGGAAAAGTTTAAATGAGTGTTTTTATACACTGTTACGCATTCAACAGATTACTGTGCATTTGACTATTGTACCTGATTGCTTTAAAATACATATTGCATTGTTAGTGGCGAAAATGAGATGGACCCGGATTCTAGAAAGGTAGATATTGCTGGTTGGCAGCACATGTATATGTCAGTAATGGAAGGATCCCTGCATGTGTATGTGTCAGTAATGGAAGGATCCCTGGTGTGAAAAGATTGAATCCGGTTTCTTTGGGCGACAAACGACTGGGAGTATGTTCCATGTTGAGTTTCTCTACAACAAAAGATTTGACAAAGATGCCAGAAGGTTGGTGACAAGACAACAATTAGTGTACCTGGTGGAAATGTCTTCTTCCTTATGTCAGGCAGCCATCATCCATTAAGAAGAATCTGCATGGAGACTATACTGCGTTGGTTTTTTAAGAGTGTTCTAGAGTTAGAGAGTCCATCACAGTTTTTTCCATTTCCCTGCATGGGATAGAAGGGATCAACGGATTTTACTGTCTCTTCCGAAAGACACAGGCAAAATAGGGTGAACGAAATTGCCCAAGCTTCGAAACGATGGAGGTGGTTTCGAATCACGTTCCCTTCGACTGAAAACTCGACACTCTACCACACGACCTCTGCGTCCCACAAACGACCACCGCGCCCCACTAGTCGGTCATGTCTGACTGACTTATAAAAATTTTGCAATTGGGAAAACAATACTGCCCTGTGCAAAAGCAAAAGGATGTAGCTGCAGAATTGATAAAAATCGGTTGTGTGAACCATCGACTGGAGTCGTATCTGCTCTATTCTTTATGAAAGTTTGGTGGTTCTAGTGCATCATATTTCATTCATTCAGATTTCTGATTTAAAGCCATTTGAAATGTGCACGTAATGTTACTTGATTGACTGTTTTTGTTGATTTCAGGATGTTATTCTCGCCGTGAAAAGAGTGACGGCTTCGTTCTCCATCATTGGATGGTATGTTTCAGCATCAATTATTAAGGCTATTTAGTATCTACGTTCCTGAGTCGTATATTTCGAGGATGGGACCGTAGGTTTGTCACGTTTGTAAAAAAAATCTCATATAATAATTTGGAGCGGGGGACCGTATAATTCAAGCAAGTGAACATAAGCGAAAGCTTTAAAAAAATTTATGTGTCAGTATGAGTATCAGCTTCCAACTGGATAAATTGTAATTTTCCTAAAAAGACTGATTATAAACAGCAGTAAGCCACATAAAACTGCTTAAATTTGTACACCTCCAATACAGGGCTACAGAATAAACTGGTGTCCCTAACGTGTAAGGCTGTAACTTACATAATTTCAGCTCCATAGCACTTTGAATTGGTTGACTCATTTATAATATATATATATATATATATATATATATATATATATATATATATATATATATATATGAATTTACTTTTATTTTAACCAATGACTATATTTGGGTATTTGAGCGCTTAGAACTGACAAAAAATCTAAGCATTCACATGTAAATTATGTCTGTAATGCCTAATGATGTGAACAAGGGGTAAGTGCCCAGAAATTGTGCCCGTTATTTTGACCTGTTTTTAGGTGCCTCTAACTTGATCCGTTTACAAGTTTATGTGAAATTTGATGATGATAATACGGAGAAAGACTGGGTTTACTGGGAGAATTTTTTATTTCCAATAGTGATTTCAACAACCTGTATACTGAAAACAGTTGCTTTAAATGCATATGTAATTAGTTTTATTATCACCTGTTGTACAATAGACATATTTATAACACAACACCCATTGGTAAAAATAATTAGTGCTAAAATGCATGCATCACAAATATCGTCTACTGTCTTATTTAGAGAAAGCCAGGCCAAGTTGATGAATGTGTTATCTTTCTTGATAAGAATCATTTTTTGTAAATGTTTCAGTTTCTTCATGATCACAGTAATCTGTTTCAGTTTCTTCATGATCACAGTAATCTGTTTCAGCTTCTTCATGATCACAGTAATCTGTTTCAGTTTCTTCATGATCACAGTAATCTGTTTCAGTTTCTTCATGATCACAGTAATCTGTTTCAGTTTCTTCATGATCACAGTAATCTGGCTGTTCAGGAAATATGCAATCTTCACTCAGGTTGGTTAAATGTCTCTGGGCCTTGTTCGGCTGTTAATTTGTGCCTACTCGAACATGTTGAAGGGTCCCACCGCAATTAAAAATTTTGCTTATCTTGCTTCAGACTCATTTTGCAAAAAAACATTTTACGTATTTAGTATCCAATATTATATGCTAGCTTGTTTTTGCAAATTTTTTATTTAATTTTGGTGAAATCATCAGACAAATTATAAGTCACATTATAGATGAAGCAAATATAAAATACTGGTTCCTTTCACTGTTATTAGTATTTGTTGTTATTGTACTTTTAGCAAACTTGATATGCCTCATTTTATGTTTGAAAACTATCATTGTGTAAACCAGTTTAGAATGTTAATGTATCTTGAATTAAATTGTGGATGGGATGCTATTAAAAAAAATTATATTATTATACAATAGATTATGTGAGTTAGTTTCTCTTGTGTGGAGTATTAACAGTTATTATCTATTGCGTTTGAATTGAGTGAGAATCATACAAACTGATTGAATCGAATGATTCAAATAATAGATAATTTCCGCTTTCAGCGACTTATCATGTGTCTCAGCATTGCTGCCCTTCTCAACTCTATATTCTACGTCCTGGTGAGTTACGTTTATTCCTAATAACGTGATCCTTTTTCCATATCGTGGAGAATCTCGTGACATTTCATTGTCGTACATCCTGTTTTATTCAGCTACAGGACTTTACAATTTTGTGTAATAATAATAAAGTACCACAATGTAATATAGAGTGTTGCACATGATTTACAGATATAAAAATTTTATCCCTGTAAATCATACGTAACATTCTATATTACATTTAATGTAGGCTGATATTAGTATCAACGATCCACCACCAAAAAAATGGGCATCCAGAAATGCACGTAACAGAAAGATTGTAATATGAATTTGTTTTACAACAAAAATATGTTTGTAGAACTTTGTAAGTGCAACTAATGTCTGATCTGCTATGTTTGTGTGTGCACACATGCCAAGACATTGTTTGCTTGATTTCTATCAATTTATTTTGTCTGTTTATTTATTTTATCTACTCTTGAGTGAGCATCTCTATACACATATTTACTAGATGAAAAATGCCACCCAGTGCACACCTTAATTGGCACTATACGGTTATTAGATTTGGACATTTGTGCCGGCCTATATTCTCTGATAATCGTGGCTAATTCTGAAGCTGCATGTGGCTCCCTCTCATGGCCATGTTGTCATCTGTTCGAATGACAGTCGTGAATTTAGCTGGAATCTGTGCTTCCGTGCATCCAAGATTTTGATCCCGAAGTGTTAGGCCATAAGATTTCTATGATTAGGTGGATCAGTTGGAATCTAGTTTAGTTAAAATGCAATTATCACCACGTAAACCAACCGTAAATGGCCACCGTGCACAGCGCCTCAAACCAGTCATAACTGGCTGACGGCAGTTTCCCTGAAACGGGATTACGTATTCAATTCAATAAAACGTTAATGTCCATTTAAAAACGGAAAATTTCCCCTTTCACAAATATAAAACATGGTTACTATTTCTGCGGTGACGAGACATGAATATGCACAAAGTTTATGCATATTCGGCAGGAAAAAATCTATAATACATGGCAATCCACATAGTTTGCTAAGGATGCCTTTACATCAAGTCAAAAAATTTTGCTTCAGCGCTAAGAAAACACAGATATACTAGTGACTCTTTCACACTATACTATTTGTTTTTAAAAATTTGCCCCCCTATACTGTTATATGGCACTATACTGTTATTCAATTTGACTGATTATTTGGCACTCGAGAGTATGTTCCCGTTATGCTGACTTCAAAATGTCCCCATCTATCAGTATCAGTAGTCATATGCATTGTACAGGCTGGTGTCAGAATGCCCATTACAAGTAATTTCAGAGATTGGACGTGTCCGTTTTAATAATAAAAGTCATGTCAGACAAGCTGTAGTTTTATGACTGAATGCAGGAATGCGTGCTCTTATGTTTGGAAGTTGACCCATCTAGTGATAAAATGAGAACAAACGTTAACAATAACGTAGCATTTTAACCTCTGTCACCCGAATGCTAAACGATATCGTGTGATGCTTGAAGATAAGGTATATTGTTTTGGCATGTTTTCATGAATTATAATGTAAATATCTAGGCAATGTATTAGCGTAAAATTAGACAGCATGGTTCCTGCAACTTATAGGGGAGCCTATTGTACCACAATTGCTTAACAAGTTGAAATAATACCACCTTAATGCATCCCCCAATAATTGGCCTGGTAAATGGGTAAGATGGTCTACACAATTTGGGAGATAATTTCCAAAAATGGCCCAATTCTATGGGTTATTGGCCTATTTCATGATTAAGACATACGCTCCACAGAAAGCTGTTCCGTTCAATGTAGTTATTGCTTCTGCTACTAGGGGGGCCTGCAGCCAGATGGCGCCATGTGTGACTTCCAGGCGTGGGGGCAGACATATTTCGGTGAGTACACATCAAACTCATTTGATTTTTGACAAATGACAATTTATTTATGCTACTTTTCAGTTTTCAAACACATTCATTGTCACTCTTGTTTTCACTGTGTATATTTATGTATGTTACAGATTGGATGGTGTTACTGTATGTTACAGATTGGACAGTGTTGCTGTATGTTACATATTAGATGGTGTTACTGTATATTGCAGAATGGACAATGTTACTGTGTTTTACATATTGGACAGTGTTACTGTGTGTTGCAGATTAGACTGTGTTGCTGTATGTTACATATTGGATGGTGTTACTGTATGTTACATATTGGATGGTGTTACTGTATGTTACATATTGGATGGTGTTACTGTATGTTATAGATTGGATGGTGTTACTTATGTTACAGATTGGACTGTATGTTACAGATTGGATGGTGTTACATATGTTACAGATTGGACAGTGTTACTGTGGGTATGCTGCATCACCTTCAACTTATACTGGAACGTGGTGCGCATGAAACCGTCAGAACAGTTTGAGAGGTACCGGTACTCGCCAAGTTGCCAATATTTAGAACCACTCATAGATCAAATATTGTCAACAAATTAACATTGTCTAACTGTGCAAAATGTTCACCTTTTGAAATTGAACTTGATCATTTGTGCAGCACATTTCATTTTATTGAATGCAAATTCACATGAATGCTGTCTGTTGATCTACATCAGTAGGCCGTGGTGTTTATATATAAAATTGCTTCAACCAGGATAGTTGAACACCTAGTTACAATTGACTTGTATGAAGTTAGTATGTATTGGCAGTATGGTTGTGTGTTGTAAGCATACTATCAATGGTTTTTGTCAAATTATATCAACACTCATGTATTTAGAAAGTTATCTTATTATTAACAGTAAAAAGGTATGTTCTTATGTAGCGCGGTTTCCAGTCCTCAAAACTGTTCAAAGCGCTTTACACTTCACCCCCTGGCAGACCTGTTAATTCCAACACCATTTTGACCTCTGCGGGAAGCATTCAGCCATGCTGCAATTACTGCTCGAAGACTATTCTAGACTAAGCCACATACTCATTTATACAGCTGAGTGAACTAAGACAATGTGGAGTGAACAAAACTGCCCAAGCTTCAAAACAACAAGAGGATTTGAACCCGGGTTCTCTCCACCGAGAGCCCAACATTGTAACTGCTACGCTACCGTGCCCCAGTAACACAACATGCTTCACACATATTCGTGTGCATGCATGTATGTGCTTATGAACACACATCCATGCCTAGGGCACATATCTGCACCCTTTATCATGGGTGCTGTTGCATAGTGGTTAGTCTTTGCGCAGTAATTATAGCCTGGCTGAATGCTTCCTAGAGAAGTTGAGTTGGTGTTAGAATGAACAGGTCTGCCAGGGGGTGAAGTGTAAAGTGCTTTGAGCAATCCGAAGGACTCGATACCACCCTATATAAGAATGTACCTTCATAATTTCATAACATAATAATAGATTTAATAATAATTTGTTTTATTTGGTATAGCGCCACATCCAAAATCCTTTGTGGCACTTCACCGCTTTACTTCATGTTAAAATCCAGGAAAACAAATATATATATATATATATATAAAGTATATATATATAAAGTATATGTATATAAGTCTAGGTGACATTTGAATCTGTTGAGTTTCAAGTTAGTCCAACTTCTCTGTTGCAGGTATTACCACATCATTGCATGGTGCGTACCACTTGGCATCTCGCTGCTGCCTTTTATTGGCAACCACTATGGCCCGGCGGGAATGTGGTGGTAAGTCAAGTTATTTGTCAACCGCCGTACACAGTCTCGAGTTGATAGGGATTTGTTTTACAATGTATACAAAATTCTCCAGTTGTGAAAAATTACTACCAGGTAGGCAGATTTCCAACCGAAAAAAAACGGATCTTGTTTAATGTTGGTATATTTCCTATTGGGATAGGAATTATATCATTGTTCATGATTACATTAGATGAAATGCCAATTGTATAATGTTTCATGATTCATATAATATTGTGAGTTTGTGACTGACAGACATATCATTGCACAACTAGTGTGTTAGACTGGAAGCTGACTTTGGTAACATGCAGTAATTTTTTTTAATAATAATAAATACATTTATGTAGCACTTAAGTCTTGAAACAGCCTAATATATACATAGGTGATAAAATTAATTAGTTAAGTAAATGATAATAAATTAGTTAACACATGCAAATATACATAGTGATATATATATATATATATATATATATATATATATATATATATATATATATATATATATATATATATATATATATTAATATATATATTTGCATCATATGTTAACTAATTTATTATTATTTACTTAACTAACTTATGTATATACTACCTGAGTTGTCCGTCGTTGCACGGGACAAAAAGGCAGCCACTGCAAGAGCCTATGACTCCTTGCACCACCCAAGAGCCTGTGACTCCTTGCACCACCCAAGAGCCTATGACTCCTTGCACCACCCAAGAGCCTATGACTCCTTGCACCACCCAAGGTCCTATGACTCCTTGCACCACCCAAGGTCCTATGACTCCTTGCACCACCCAAGGTCCTATGACTCCTTGCACCACCCAAGGTCCTATGACTCCTTGCACCACCCAGTCAAGTTTTGGTAGTGCAATGACAATAACAACTTCACGCTCCAAAAATCATGTACAACTATCAATTTCACAAAGTGTTCGGAGGACATTTGACGTAGACCACATAAAAAGGGAGAAACACACATAGTGATACAAACAATTGTACGTAACTATTGTTCTGAGTTATTTACGTCAACCGTCCACATTGGTTCCTTTGACATAAAACACAACCCCAGGAGGGAACTACACATATTTTTATATGAGGAAACAGACCTGCAGAGTTACAAACTACTTTATATTAAAGATAACATAAAATTAATTAGCTAAGTAAATAGTGATGCATCAATTTAAACACGACATGCATAGTAACATAGTTATATAAATATAAAGTGAATTAGTTAAATAAATAACTAGCTGACACTTGTATACTAATCTAGCATGTTTTACATTGTATGCCACCCAAAAAGGTGGGTCTCTAAAAGTAGCTAAACACAAGAGGAATGTGAAGTAGAATAAGACAGCCTGGCTCACAGGAAACCTTCACAGAAGTGATCACAGAGACTGTTTCTTTTCTTACAGCTGGATTGTTAATGACTGGAAGTGGCGGTTTGGCATGTAAGTGTGTGCATTGTGTCATACGAGTGATGGGTGTGATAAATCAACAAGTCTCAGTTATTGCTGATTATTAAGTTTTGTTTAGTTATTAATAATGTGTGTGTTATACACAATTGCATGCATTGATTTTATACTTAACTGCTATAGAGAGTTCTTGATAATAAGTAATATTTTATTTGACTTTTTAATCATCATTTTGTAAATTGTGGAGACGCTTTAAAATATTTATTTTATTTTTCATTAAAAGAAGCAAAACATATTCAGTGTTGGTCACAAAAAATACATTACTGCTATACACAAAAACGTAGCAAAAATGACTGAAATAGAATCTAGGTTTACAGGGCTACCACAGAAAATGCTACACATACATTTCCGTTTCAGTATGTAAGTTCTTTGGTGCACATTTGTTTCACATGATTCGTGATCACTGTGGAAAGTTAAAGATGGATATGTTTAATGTCCTTGATTTGGTGGAGGTTTGAGCAAGTGCTCCAGATGTTGGCCTCAATGTTGCAAACACTTGGATTCACATTTTGAAAATGACACATTCAGCTGCTGTCGTTGAACACATTTTGTGATTGATTTGAAGCCATGTATAAATAGTGGCCTCGGTAGACATTGTCCTTGAGATAACCCCAGAGGTAGAAGTACGGTAGTGACAGATCAGGCGAGTGTTGAATGCAAGTGTGTCTGCACCTTTCCGTAGTAATCATGCATCAAAGGAAGCAGACATGTACCAAAGGATGTAAGGAAGTTACGTTGTGTGGATGCTCTTGTTTTGTGGTTGCCCTGTAGGCAAATTAATTAATACAAATGTGACAACCTTTAAATGTGTGGGTGGGTGCATGCATGCGTGCATGTTTGTGAGAATTCTGCATTGCATTCATAAATAAACATGTACACATAACTACCGTATTCGACCTAACAAGCGTACAGTATGCTTGAAAAAAAATTGGCCATGGAAAAATTTCAATGAATCTGTTCTTATAGGAGGACACAACAATTTGTTTTTGTAGACAATAAGGTAACTTTCTAACACTAGTGGTGTCATTTGGTGACTAATGTAAAACAACTGACAACCAAGGTGCCAACTGGTTAACACTTGAGTTGTTCCACACTCAAATTACAATAACTAACAAAAATGCCCATTCCCAGGACAGGATAACTTGGTAGATTATACGGGACAGTCATGATAACAATGTTTACAAATAGGTGATCGCTTTTATGAATAAGGCTAGAAAACAATGTCTACATCTTCCTACCTTGTGTCAGCGTCTAATTCATGTTGCCGTTACCAAGCAACCTAGTCAATGTTATGTGGTATAGGGCGCTACATTCACACTAGCGACATTGAACAGTTTATGTAATTGTGGACTTCTAATCATAGATTTCATGCGTACCGTTACAGATAATTGTACATAGTAATTACAAAAGGTAATTCGTAAGTATTAATTATGTACAATTGCTACACGTTTTCTACTATAATTTATACAAATCACCCACATAGTTAAATGTTATGTGCCAGATGAGATATACTCTCAAACAATTTACGTACCGAAGTATTCACCACACACGCGCATGGTTTCTGTGATTGTTGGAAGTTAACATTTTATGTAGCGAACACTTCATTTACCATAAAAACCACAAAGAACCCTTGATATAAGGGGTATTTCTAAAAAAATAAAGGCGTTACGTTTTGGTCATAGATTACTCCCTGAAAGTTTGGCGCACGAGGTGCAAGCCGTCTAGGAGGAAAACATACACTATCTCGATTATAGTTAGATTATGGATCTTGCTGATTAAAGAGTGGCATGTACGCTTAATAGGTCGAATACTGTAAGTACATACAAATATAGCAACATCTCAATCTTTGTTTTCTTGTCCTGTCGTTGTTTCCAATGTCTCCAGGGCTGGGTCCAATTACACAAAATTATATCAATTACAATTATATTAATTTTTTTATTTCAATTACAATTACAATTACAGTCATAATTTTTCAAATCAATTACAATTACACTGTTTCAATTTCAATTACAATTACAATTATATTATGCGGAACCAAATATATTCAGCATTTGTTAATTATGTATTTTTGTGCGTTTTGCTGAATTTCGATATTTTGTGCACAACTGATAAACAAATATAATGGTAATGTTTGTACATTTGGTTGAATTGTGACTTTGAATAAAAGATAGCCGTTTAAAACATATTTTTATTATATAAAAATACAATGCAATATCTAGACATAATCCTACAGGACATATTCCAATGCAGACATTTATCCGTGGGCATTTCTTAAATTTTTCCTTGGAAAATACTAATAATAGGGTTTGATGTGTTTACTTTGAGGTTGTAGCTCCTGCTCTAAGCTGACATTCTTAATTGGTCTGCCCTTTGCTTTGTGTGAGTTGGGAATGGGAAGAGAGGCCATATAAACGGTCCTTGCCACCTGACCTGTCTCCAACCCACCACAACACAAGGGGTGTAATTGGCTTGCCAACTCTGCAATGTTTCACTGAGCTGATATTTTCTGAAGCAATATCAGGCTACAGGCTACATGTTGTTTGAATACCAGCTTAGCCTTTGTCTGACAATGTCTGTGCATTGTCTATTGCTTCCTGGCTGTTACCAACTTATTGAAAAGGCTAATTGCTAAGGCTATCCACCACTAGCTCGTGGGGAGCGGTGGTCTAATGGTTAGAGCACCCGCCTGTCGATCGAGAGGACGGTGGTTCGATTCCACCTCCGCCGTTTCGAAGCTTGGTCAATTTCGTTCACCCCACTTTGCCCGTGTGTTTCGGAAGAGACACTAAAAGCCGTTGGTCCAAACTCCTGCGTTAGCTCAAGATTGGGCTGTTTGGAGTATAACTACTTGAGACTTGAGACTGAGCACCACTGACCAGTACCCACCAGACAGTGAATACTGAGACTTAAATATAAATATATAAGCAGGTGTTATTATTAGTCTTGATTTTCAACTCATGTGAAACTTAAATTATATTGTTATCGACAATTCGTTCAAGTAGTTTGTGATATGAAACGTACTGTAATTGATTGTAATTGAAATAAATTTTCAATTATACAAAATATAACAATTACAATTACAGCAACATTTTGAAACCATAATCAATTACAATTACAATTACACAATTTTGCTGTAATCAATTACAATTACAATTACATAATTGGACCCAGCCCTGAATGTCTCACTTGTTATCTTGTTGCAGATGGTTCTGTCCATTGTTCATCATCATAGGAATCCTCTTCTTTGTGTATATCTTCCTCATCTACACAGTCAACAAGAAGGTAACCACATGTTGTCAGGGCAACCGCAGGATTTTTTTGAGGGAGGGGGAAAATGTCTGGCATCTAATTTCGACTAAACATCTTTACACTTACTAAAATGTCTACTTTCAAAGATCAGTGATTATATAATTGTATATAATAGATAATATATGTAACACAACTAGTAAATGATCTACCCCCCAGTAAAAACCTACATATAAAAAATTCGGATCTAGGGGGCACTATTAATTTTAGCTTTGTTTTGAAAGCTACAGTGTTTACTATAAATAACACCCACATAGTTATTTCATAGGCTATATTTTTTAAAAAGATGGCATTACTGAGATTATATTGTGTAAAGTATTATAACATTACCATAGTCATAAACGGACAGAGAACCTGAACGTATTAGTTGTGTTAACATAATAGAACTATATATTTGTTTGTTGTGTGTAATTGTAACATTTGCATATTGATGTTCGGGTGACCACCTTTGGAAAGTTTCCAACATTTGGATTGCATTTTTTGTGTTTAACCTAAGTTAGACTACAATTACCGTATTTGACCTAATAATTAAGCATACAGTACACTTGATAAGAAATTGGGCCATGGAAAACTGTCAAGGAATCTGTTCTTATAAGCGTACGCCAAACATTTTTCTCTAGATAATAAGGTCACTATTTAAAACTAGTGGTGTCATTTTGGTAACTAGTGTGGAACAACTGAAAAGTGGTGCCAACTGTTTAACAGCAGATGGCGACATTTTTCAGTTGTTCCACACTAGTCAAATTACAATAATTATGGATCCTGCTGATTAAAAAAGGAGGTGTACACTAATTAAAGCCTGTATGCTTAATAGGTCAAATACTATAAATCTGTTTCATTTTGATTGCACCAAATATATATATTACTCTATGCTCAACGTGCGATGGGATATTTCTGACAGGGACAATGTCAAGGAAAACAATTGCAGAAATGGACAGTGTCAAAGAAAACAATTGCTGAAAGGGACAATGTCAAAGAAAACAATTGCTGAAAGGGACAATGTCAAAGAAAACAATTGCTGAAAGGGACAATGTCAAGAAAAACAACTGGGCAGTGTAACTTTTTCATGACAGACCCACGAAGGTGGATCGACTTGCCCAAATTTGTTCACTCTGCAGTCACCTGAAAATCATTTTCAAAACAATAAAAAGATTATTTTACTGTCACTACTTGCCTTGTTATAAAGGCTGTTCTCCTCTTGGACTATGCTTTGTAGTCTTGTCTATTTTTTATTTGCAATTTACTTTTTATTGATTTAAGCTGTACTTTATTGTTTTGTAGACAGTTTTATCTATTAGTTGTATTGAATTTTTAAGACATTAAGTCGCTCCTTAGTTTTGTTATTAGTTTAATTTAGTTTGAATCACTTTGATATGTAATTATTTAATTAAAAATACTATATCAAGAACAAGCATCTCTATTATTACTTAGTGTACTTATTCACTGTTGTTTTTCTCCTTGTGTAGGTGAAGAATTGGGAAGGACTGTATGACCCAGATGTTGAACATAGCAAGGTGAGTGGGGGGCTTCCATGCCATATGGACATCACAATGGGTTCAAGTTCTTTTCATAATTGTGGCATCTGAGCACTTTGGACATTTCAATGGTTGCAAGGTTTCTTCATAATTGTGGCATCTGCACAACTTGGACATCACAATGAGTGCAAGTTTTCTTCAAAATTGTGGCAACTGCATCATACGGACATCACAATTGATGCAGATTTTCTTCATAATTGTGGTATCTGTGCCATACGGACATCACAATGTGTGCACATTTTCTTCATAATTGTGGCATCTGCGCTATAAGGGCATCACAATGGGTGCATGTTTTCTTCATAATTGTGGCATCTGCGCTATAAGGGCATCACAATGTGTGCATGTTTTCTTCATAATTGTGGCATCTGCGCTATAAGGGCATCACAATGGGTGCATGTTTTCTTCATAATTGTGGCATCTGCGCTATAAGGGCATCACAATGGGTGCATGTTTTCTTCATAATTGTGTGATCTGTGCCATATGGACATCTCAATGGGTGCACGTTTTCTTCATAATTGTGGCATCTACACCATCACAATGGGAGCAAGTTTTCTTCATAATTGTACTACTCGACATGTCAATAAGTTTACTCACTTTGTACCTAGATTTTGATGTTCGTTTAATCATAACTAAACAACAAATGAACTATCCCGAATTGTCTAATTATTCTATTTAAGACCAGAAAAATGGGGGTCATATTTTGTACCCCCAATTGTATAGTTGACCAGTTATTTTTCTGTGTGTTTCCAGGCAGTGTTGAAGGAGGACGTGAAGCCACTGAGAGCCTATCCCTTCGTCTACCTCGTAGTCTCTCTATTCCCTCTTATCAACAGGTACGTGATACGTAATGCAACTAAATATACCGTAAAGTTCCAAATAGAAGCACACTTCCCAGTTGATGCACACCCGTTTTTCAGAAGTGAAACCATTGGCAAAAATATATTTTTTTCTGGAGTCGAGTCACGCTAAATACATAGGACAGCAATAGTGGCGCCACCTTGTTGACACGATTGCCTATCTAGCATCGCTCAAAGAATTAGTGGTGGCTGGGTGATGTTTGTCTGGAATAAAAGACTGCGTTTTGTTTTTCTTGTCATGTGTCCATATGGTTTACTATGATGGAACTACTTTCTTTTTGGCAGGATACAGAATGCAGTGAGTGATGAGTCCGTGTTCTTCCTTGTGTTGATGCATGTTCTCTGTTCACCTCTACAAGGTTAGTTCTCCATAATAGTAAGAAATTATATAGTGCCCCATCCAAATAGTTGCAGTGCTGTACAGTGGTGTACAGTGCTGTACAGTGTTGTACAGTGGTTATATAGTATACCATGCACATTTAAAATGCACAAGTCTGCAATTATTACGAGTAAGATACAGTAAAAAGCCTTGTCTATGTAAATAGTAAAAATTAATGAACATGTTTCACCTTCCTGGGAAACATAGCGGATTTTGTTTGTGGTTGGTATAGTTTGTAGCCTGATAGATACACTGTAGTGATATCTGATAAGCATCAGTCAGAAGTAATCGGATAGCTATAAGCAGTTCTCCGACAAAACCTAGTTAATTATTTTAATGTAGCTATCAATGACCATATTTAGGGACCATTAGGCTTAATTTTGTTATGTATTCGTCCCTTGCACCACTACATGGTAGCATGGGTGGCTCCCCCTTCTGTTTGATGTAAGTATAAGTCTGATACACAGTAGCACTCGATCGTATTCTGGATGCTACAGGCCGATTAAATGGAAACTTAAATTTCTACAGATTATGCAGATTTTCAAGTAAAAAATATGGATTTCAACCAAAATAAAGCAACCTGTTTGTGTTTTGTAGGAGCCCTCAACGCCATCGTGTTTGGCCTCGATAAAGATACTCGGAGTAGACTGACGATCTCTCAGATTAAGGTGAGGCAGGTCGAAGTACTCGCAATACAAATATGTCTTCTGGCTGACTCATAAAGCCAATGTATGGCGATTTTAATTGGCTGATTTATTAGATAATACAGCAGTCTTTATATGTTATAAAACTTGGTATTTTTTTCATAGATATGATTGAAATGTTATAAAATGCTAAAACATATCAGTGTCGTAATATCCGTCCGTAAAACAGTCGTTGCTCGAACTGAAAAAGATTACATCATTCGGCAAGTGCAGAGGACCAGTTCGTTTTTATTCATGCATTTTTTAATTCTGATTTATGCAATTTCTAATTGGTAAATATATTACACAATAAAGAAAAAATTATGTGTGATAATGTAAATTTAGATATCATTTGAGATTGATCAGTTTAGAGAATTGAGGCATTTTAGTTATGCGAAAGATTATTTATAGCTCCCTACAATTTAGCCAATGAAAATTGCTGTATATTCCCTTTAAGGTATCAGGTCATGGTGGTGTCATATTATTTACAATTATTATTATTATAATGCCCATGGAACCAGTGTTGTTCACTATGATAATTAAAATATCAGGCTCCCATGAAGAAGACGTCAGCCTTGATTTTGGACAGTGTGTTTCTGGTTGATAACCGTGGTAACTGAGTTTATGATGGTGCTGTATACATTAGTTAGTGTTATATACGTGCATTCAGTATGCTCTATCCGATACATGCGTGCAATTATGATTTCATAATCGAGCTGGCGTGATTATGACGGTACTATTTAGTTACGTTATGACACAGTCATCACGCACAAAATGGCACGTGATGACGATTGAACTATTGTTTACATTTTGACAGGGTCATCACGTACACAATATCACACACACACGCACACACATATTTAAAATTGTTTTAAAACCAAACGACAACCAACTGTGACGACAGAGAACATGGTCGCAACTTTTAATGCATGTAAAATAAATATAAAATGGTACATTTGTAATCTGCCTCCCCCTGTAATCATCCTCGATGGCTGACAGAGTAGCACAAATAATTGGTCATGACCTTTGGCCTTGTCCAATTATTTTTGCTACTCCGCCACTGTCTCGGACGATTACACGGGGATGCAATTTGCAAATGTGCCGTTTGATATCATTGTGTATATGTCGTGGGTAGGTAGCGTTGTTTCTGGACAGTGGTCAAACATATCATTGTTGTATCTCTATACAAGTTGGCATACATTACCCAGAATTGGTTATTTCTGGGTCCAGTAACAATAATTTCAGCACCCAATCTATAGACTTGTAACTGTGGCACACGTATGTGTCTAGTTGGACCTGCAGTTGAATAGAGTGGAATTTACATCCATTTGCCATACTTCTTGTACTTAATACTTTTATGTGTATTTGAAATGTTTATACAGAATGATTCATAGAGCAAGATGTTTATAGTTGCAAACACTATATAGACAGGGACTTGTTATCACTGTATTTAGTTAGTGTTTCGGTGTTTGTGTATATCTGTTACTGTTGAATATTGTTACATATGCACCTAACTCTGCACTCATGATGGGGCGTAGCAGGAAATGAGGTTAGTCCTAAACAGTGGTGGGAGGTTGGCCTAATAACAAGTGGCTGGTGGGAGGTGGACTCTCAAAATGAGCAGGAGATGGGAGATTGGCTCCTAAAACAGATGGTAGATGGGATGTTGGCTCCCAAAGCAGATGGGAGGTTGGCCCCCAAAATGGGTGCGAGATGGGAAGTTGAGATCCCTGCCACATCCCCTCACTCCTAGTGGACCAAACTACAGGATAAAACATTGATAAAATTGAATGACAGATTATGCTTTTATGACGGTAATTTTTTTATCTTATTGAACCACCCCCGGAAGTGGAATCATAACATTTAGGTTTGACACATCAGAAAACCAGACCTGATGTACAGATCAGACCACGGCCTGGGAAACTGCGACCTTTCAACTTTGACCTTTGTTTTGCACAGGCGATGTTGCAGGCGAGAGCTGATCGCAGCACGATACGAGAGTTCCCGATAGCCCATAGTTCATGCGAACTACCCCGTGACGACTCGTTCTCTAGTGTGTCATATTCACGACTGCACTAGTAATAGGTGTGTTTAATTGTCAGGTGTTCTACTCTACTGTGCAAAGGCAAATGGCAGTAACTGCAGAATTTCTGAAGATCTGATTATTGAACCTTCAACTTGTGCCATGTAGATTTGCTCTATTCTTTATCAAAGTTTGGTGATACTGGTGCATAATATTTCTGAGTTAAAGCCATTTCAAATATGCAGTAACTGCAACACACTGGCAGGACAAAAACTTTAAAACCCAGTTATCTCATTTTGACTTTTTTGTTGATAGTGTACTGCCTTTTGCCTTTGCAAGGCAGCTTAAGATTTGTCACCCAATGGAAGTCACATTTTGTAAGTTCTCAGAGAAACCTGACCAACCATGACACTAAAGTATTAACACCAGGGTCAATTGCTTTTAATCACTTTCCAATTCCTTTTTCTTTCAGTTCGTTATTTCTAATTCCAATTCTTGCTGAAATCTTTCAATTCCAATTCATTTCCAATTCCAGTTATTTATATGTCTCTGTGTGCATACGTGCGTGCGTATATGTCTCTGTGTGCGTACGTGCGTGCGTATATGTCTCTGTGTGCGTACGTGCATGCGTATATGTCTCTGTGTGCATACGTGCGTGCGTATATATCTCTGTGTGCGTACGTGCGTGCGTATATGTCTCTGTGTGCGTACGTGCGTGCGTATATGTCTCTGTGTGCGTGCGTGCGTGCGTGCGTATTATTACTTTAAAGGATTAACACAGCAAGACCCAAGCTACTAAGTTGATATCATATTACATGAATTAGCCATTAACCTACCATGGTGGTAAATAAGTACACCATATTTAATTAATAATTATATGCTTTTTTTAATTGACTTTTTATTAGTATTTAGAATCTGCATTTGCACGATTCAGGCATTGCAACAGAAAACAAGTTTGCAGCGATTTTACAGTGTTACTCTGCGGAGACATTTCACAAGACTTAGTGAGTGCAAGTTTTTTTAAATGTGACTTGTGTTTACGTTCTTCCATTGGAGGGCAGATGTGTGTAGAGTCAGGTCTCAGTATTGGGATGTGGTGTTGCAGAATGTTAACTGTGTTGGTTCAGTGCAGCTAAGATTATACAATGAGTTTCATGGAAGAACATCAGAGAGTTTCGTTACAAATACCACAGGCTCAAATGAAGTTCTTGTCAGATGAGCTCATCGTGTGTGGTTTGTTTGTTTATTATTTTAACGCAGTGTTTCATTACAGTATGTGTGCGTGTGTGTGTGCGTGCGTGTGTGTGTGTGTGTGTGTGTGTGCATGTGTGTGTGCATGTGTGCGGTATGCATGAGTGTGTGCATGTTTATATGCTGTCAGAATCGATCAAAAGTCATGTTTTAAAATTAACGTCACAGACACTGGAGGTTAGGATATTGCCAATTGGATGACAATTTAAAAAAATTCATTATTGCGCCACTTTATGAAATAATTACCGATATTCTGATGGTTGTGTTTTTAAGCCAATCAGGATATTCCGTCCCTCTGTATTTTCACAAAATAGTTTGTTGGTAAGGAAAATTTTAAATTCTAAATGGCAGAATTTTTGAAGTTTTAATGATTATGTCAACATTAATCATAGAGGCAGGAACGAGAGAGGAAGCAGCAGTGAAAGTGGCAATAAAGAGGATGTTCTGGTCAAAAAGTTTTTCACTGATGTGCCCGAGGTTGAGCCAGCATTCACTGAAAAGTTTAAGTGTCAATTATCGCGGTAATACAGTTTTCAGATGATGATATTCAACCTCCACGAAAATACGAATGTGATTGAGATAATTATTACACAATAATAAACCATGCAGTATATTTTTCTTAATTGTGCATCTGATAAACAAATAATTTATGTCAAACGTGACATTTGGTTGATTCTGACAACAGGTTATATATGTGTGTCCGCATGCGTGCGTGTATAGTGTGTGCGTGGGTGTGTGTTATATGTGTGCGTGTAATATGAGTGTGGTTACATGTGTATGTGTGTATATGTGGTATGTGCATGCATACGTGTAATATGTGTATGTGTGTATAACAAAACATTTAAAAACCTTACTAATGTCTTGATCAATGCACTTGTGAAGTTGAACAACTGTGGAAGTTGAACAACTGTGGAAAATGGAACCTGCAGTTTATGTGCGGAGGGATACAGCTGGGGTCCCATCTACAACATTGAAATTTAAATGATTTATTTATGAGGATAATTTATCCACCATAATTAAATAAATTGTTACAAATAAGTTTGGAAATTATCAAAAACATCATACGAAGTAATGCTGATTATATGTTTGATTCACAGACTAGGGATTTTCATTCAACCCTGTATATTTTATACATTTATAACAGAGTGTCCAGAGAAACATGTATTTCATAAAATAATATGGGTTAAAATTCCACAAATTAGTTCCATTTTCAGTAGTTCCATTTTCCATGTGGCGTCCAACCTGATTAAGTTGTGTGCATGCGTGTTTCCATAAGTGTCGTTGTCTGCTCATGAAAATGCGGGAAACCCTCTCCACCGCTCAACTTTCATCGTTTTAAAGCTTTTGTTTCGTTGTTTTTTAACTTGTTGTTTTACTGGTTGCCATTTTGATGGGATATTCTCAATTGCGGTGAACGCACATGTAAGAAAATATGAAATCACTTGAAACCGAAGAAGTAGTATGCAATGGTCTCGTGTGGAACAAATAGAAACGTTTTACAGGGAATTTTTTTACATTTTATCCAAATAGTGGGAAAGTGGGACCACATGCAGGAAAAAAATGCAGTATTTCCTGCCCGACAGCACAATGTTGACACCTGTGTGTATACTTCAACCAATGTTTGCACGTATGCACGCCTGCACGTACGAGGGACATGCTGTGCTGGAGCTGGCAGTGATAGATATCAACAATTTGTTGAAGTTTCCAAACTATGGAAATATGAATCTCATCTCCTTGGATGTTCTGGACCAAAGTTCTCGTCCATGTGGTTTTTGTTGCAGCCTCTTGCAAAATTAGTTAGCGCAGTGTTAGTTAGTACAATAAAGTTAGTTAGAGCAAAGTTAGTAACTATGAAGTTAGTTAGTGAAAATTAGTTAGTCAGATCTGCCATATGACTTGAAATTATGTATATATAGCCATATAAATCCGTAGGCCTTTTTTCATTGGTTAGTTGGCCTAGTAATAAAAGTATTTGTTCATTGATCATTATATTTGTCATTTGATATATACATGTGTGAAGAACGCAAGAAAATGTGTGTACTTTATTAAAAAATTTCAGATTTTTCGTATTAAAATGGGGTACCGCTGTATTCATAAAAAATGTGCTTTGCATACAGGAAGTCCATATGGTGTGGTGGGTTGGAGTTATGCAGAAACTACTGATTATATGAGCATAATGGATATTAATAAGAGTTACATCAGCCTTTTAGTGAATAGCAGATTTCACGTATGTCATGCACATATTGACCAGAAGAAGGATGAAAGACCAGAGGAAAGAGATTTGTGAGAAGCCAGATAAGATGGGCAGGCCACTTGGTAAGGATGGATGCAGGCAAGCTAGCAAAGAGAGCAGAGGGGGACAAACAAACTTCAAGGACGCAGGAAAGGGGAAGGCCACAGCTGAGATAGGAGGACTGCGTGAGGAGGGATATGAGAAGATCGGGGGAGGATGAAAGATGGAGCGGATGGCAGCCGATAGAAAACAATGGAAAGAAAGAACAGAAAGAGTGGCTTGACAATACTTTACGTGACCTTCGCCCCTGTACAGCATGTATTGAAACAATGGTGTGAAGTGCTTCATTCATTCAGTTGTTTCTCAATGAAATTACTAACTTGGCACATCTTGAATCATGTACATAACAGTAAATAAAACATTATCTCAATACATATAATATAACATGCAAGATACAGACCTGTGCTAATCATTTTGTTTACATTAATTATTTGAAATTGTGATCCCTACGTCTTTTTGAAAACAAGCTTCATATTGTGCTTAAATCCGCTAAAGGCTCCGTGTCATATATTTAGAATCATTACTAACAATTGTTTCAGTATGTTTCCATATGTAAATTTTTCAATAAATATGTAACAATAGATGACAAATACATTTAGTTTAATCCTGCGCAACTGTCGGATGGGTTTCACTACAATTGTGGGATGGGTTTCACTACAATTGTGGGATGGGTTTCACTACAATTGTGGGATAGGTTTCACTACAATCGTGGGACGGGTTTCACTACAATCGAGGGACGGGTTTCACTACAATCGAGGGATGGGTTTCACTACAATTGTGGGATGGGTTTCACTACAATTGTGGGATGGGTTTCACTATAATTGTGGGATGGGTTTCACTACAATCGAGGGATGGGTTTCACTACAATCGAGGGATGGGTTTCACTACAATTGTGGGATGGGTTTCACTATAATTGTGGGACGGGTTTCACTACAATCGTGGGATGGGTTTCACTATAATTGTGGGATGGGTTTCACTACAATTGTGGGATGGGTTTCACTACAATCGAGGGATGGGTTTCACTACAATTGTGGGATGGGTTTCACTACAATTGCGGGATGGGTTTCACTACAATCGTGGGATGGGTTTCACTACAATTGTGGGATGGGTTTCACTACAATTGTGGGATGAGGGATGGGTTTCACTACAATTGTGGGATGGGTTTCACTACAATTGTGGGATGGGTTTCACTAAAATTGTGGGAAGGGTTTCACTACAATCGTGGGACGGGTTTCACTGCAATTGAGGGACGGGTTTCACTACAATCGAGGGATGGGTTTCACTACAATTGTGGGATTGGTTTCACTACAATTGTGGGATGGGTTTCACTACAATTGTGGGATGAGGGATGGGTTTCACTACAATTGTGGGATGGGTTTCACTACAATTGTGGGATGGGTTTCACTACAATTGTGGGATGAGGGATGGGTTTCACTACAATTGAGGGACAGGTTTCACTACAATCGAGGGATGGGTTTCACTACAATTGTGGGATTGGTTTCACTACAATTGTGTGATGGGTTTCACTACAATTGTGGGATGAGGGATGGGTTTCACTACAATCGAGGGATGGGTTTCACTACAATCGAGGGATGGGTTTCACTACAATTGTGGGATGGGTTTCACTACAATTGTGGGATGGGTTTCACTACAATTGCGGGATAGGTTTCACTACAATTGTGGGATGGGTTTCACTATAATTGAGGGATAGGTTTCACTACAATAGGTTTCACTACTGTCAAGTTAAATAACTATATGCTAATGTCTATCAAATTGTTGTCATCCTAATAACATTATAGTCTAACCATGACCGCTTACCTGTTGTAATTGTATTTATTGTCTAGTCATACACATATTTTAATTAGGCAATTGTCCATTTAGTGGCTGCATTTTCCATTGGTTTGCACAATCAATTACTCTTTGTTGACTTGGATTTAGCGACTCCCACATATAGAGACGTCTGAGGCAGTCAAAGCACTCCACTTGATCAATCTGCAGTTAGCATGCTGACATTGCTACACCTTGACCAGATGTATATCATGGTCAATGGCCTGGCGTCAGTTCATTCTCTGTCGTCCTCTCTTTCTCTGACCAGCTGGTGTTTACCATAATGATTGGTGGGCAGGTCAAGTAGTTGGGAGCTTCATGACAAGGCTGAGTCAGATGAGAACGGGAGTTTGTCTGGACCACTCTGACCTCTTCAGTAGACACTTAGTGGCTCCTTGACTGCCCAAGATCTTATGAGCGCATTTAATGAAGCCCTTTTACTGCATTGCTCATCTTGAGATGCAGGAATTACTCTAAGGATTTGTCATCTTGGCGTTGACTGGTATCTTGCTGGCTCTCTGTGTAATGCCTTTCTTGTTTGATTGCTGACTTTTGAGCTGACCAGTGCAAGTTCAGCCTCCAACATGATGCCCAGCTAGTTCTGTGCACACATACACCTGGCTTAATCATAATGTTGACTGGAAGGCTCGTTGTCTTTGTGCTATGCATACTCATTTATGGGAAACCATCATCTAGTTATTATAAGTCAGCTAATCTCCTTGTTCTTCACGTATTACATATGTTCAGATGAAATAATGCTAAATTTGTCAATGTTGTACCCACTCCTTGTTGTTAGCCTATTCTTCATAGATGGAACGTTGCTATTGTCGTTGATGTACAATATACCAGCGAGGAAAACATTACAAGACATTTAAGATATAATAGTATTTCTTTCCAGAAATACCTTGCATAGACTCGACACGTCTACAAACTGTTGAAACATTCTGTCTTGCTGCTTCCTTTCTATATTATTATGAATTCCAGAATTTACTAACATTGTTCATGGAGAACCCATGTAGTTTTGCTTGCTCTGTTCTGTTCTCGGACTGTTTAAGCCTTTTCTTATCTCTTGCAACGAGCACCAGACAGCAACACTAACTTTACTGCTTAGTTTGTTTTAACTAACAATACATAAAAGCACTGCGCTTGCAAAGCAGTTGTTTTTATTTAACGTTTTTGTTCAGTGTTCATTATGTTCCATTTAATTATTGATGCGACTACATAAGATTGCTGCATGATACATTACACCTATTTTAATTAGCTAGTTAGTAAATAGTATGCCTGTTTTTCAGCACAGTTACATGTGGTTGAAACTTTTTTCTAAGCAGCAAGAGTTTATTGAAAGAAACATGGTTAATGTACGTATAATTATTGAAATGCTAATATTCTGAAATACTTAATTATGCTGGGACAATAAATTAGTTAACATGAATGGAGAAAAGAGAAAATCATGTCAACATATGTTGTAGAATTTGAGAAAAAAAATTTAAATTACTTAATTGTAAAAGCAGTAACATTGGAAATAACATGAACATCAGACATGTGGTTGAATATGTTATTCTTATAACATGAACATCAGACATGTGGTTGAATATGTTATTCTTATAACATGAACATCAGCCATGTGTTTGAATATGTTATTATTATGACATGAACATCAGCCATGTGTTTGAATATGTTATTCTTATAACATGAACATCAAACATGTGTTTGAATATGTTATTCTTATAACATGAACATCAAACATGTGTTTGAATTGTTATTCTCATAACATGAACATCAAACATGTGTTTGAATATGTTATTCTTATAACATGAACATCAGCCATGTGTTTGAATATGTTATTCTTATGACATGAACATCAGCCATGTGTTTGAATATGTTATTCTTATGACATGAACATCAGCCATGTGTTTGAATATGTTATTCTTATAACATGAACATCAGACATGTGTTTGAATATGTTATTCTTATAACATGAACATCAGACATGTGTTTGAATATGTTATTCTTATAACATGAACATCAGACATGTGTTTGAATATGTTATTCTTATAACATGAACATCAAACATGTGTTTGACATAACATGAACATCAAACATGTGTTTGAATATGTTATTCTCATAACATGAACATCAAACATGTGTTTGAATATGTTATTCTCATAACATGAACATCAGCCATGTGTTTGAATATGTTATTCTTATAACATGAACATCAAACATGTGTTTGAATATGTTATTCTTATAACATGAACATCAGCCATGTGTTTGAATATGTTATTCTTATAACATGAACATCAGACATGTGTTTTAATATGTTATTCTTATAACATGAACATCAAACATGTGTTTGAATATGTTATTCTTATAACATGAACATCAAACATGTGTTTGAATATGTTATTCTCATAACATGAACATCAAACATGTGTTTGAATATGTTATTCTTATAACATGAACATCAAACATGTGTTTGAATATGTTATTCTCATAACATGAACATCAGCCATTGAAACAAAATTAATCAAGGGTGAGAGTGGGGCGGAATAGATTGAAAAACAGTATATCAGTTTATAAAGTGCAAGGTTTTGAGCCATTGGAAAACAATTATTTACTCGTGTACAATGTACACTCATGCATGGCATCAGTGAAGAAACAGCACACTGGCAGAATAATGAATTCCTTTGTGGATGATTCCAGTTAAAGTGTTTTAATGCATAATGTAGTGTTAATTTTGAACAAACCAATTTTACACTAACTTGTTCTTCTATACTGATGATATAATCATATGTTTGTTTGTCTTGTAGAGCGCCATCTTGAGTTGGTATCACCGGTCAGACAGTTTGATTCAAGAGTACCCATCAACTGAACACGAGAGTCCACATCATCTTGAGTTGGTATCACCGGTCAGACAGTTTGATTCAAGAGTACCCATCAACTGAACACGAGAGTCCACATCATCTTGAGTTGGTATCACCGGTCAGACAGTTTGATTCAAGAGTACCCATCAACTGAACACGAGAGTCCACATCATCTTGAGTTGGTATCACCGGTCAGACAGTTTGATTCAAGAGTACCCATCAACTGAACACGAGAGTCCACATCATCTTGAGTTGGTATCACCGGTCAGACAGTTTGATTCAATAGGACCCATCAACTGAACACGAGAATCCACATCATCTTGAGTTGGTATCACCGGTCAGACAGTTTGATTCAAGAGTACCCATCAACTGAACACGAGAGTCCACATCATCTTGAGTTGGTATCACCGGTCAGACAGTTTGATTCAATAGGACCCATCAACTGAACACGAGAGTCCACATCATCTTGAGTTGGTATCACCGGTCAGACCCATCAACTGAACATGAGAATCCACATCATGATAGTTCTTCCCTCTAGGGGCTGACCATTAGTGACCAATGTGCGTGTGTATTCTGTGCAGGGCAAGTAAAAAACATTATTGATTAAATTATTGATATGTCGGAGAAGGGAATAAAATATACGTTTAGTTATTTGTTACATGAGTTAACTGGATGAGCATTTTCTTAGAATGGTTTGGGTATATATTTGTTATTTTTTTAAATGGACACTGTTGTCAGTATATATTTCTTATGGTTCATTGAGTTTGGTGTAGGTTTGGTGAAAAGGTTACAGAGAATGTGAGAATATTTTCATTAACACAACAGAATGGATTCTATGCTGTGTTGACAGAACAATATTTAGAGTTATCTTGTTTCTTGTGTGCAAGTTAACATAAGAACTGTGTGTGTGTGTGTGCGTGCGTGCGTGCGTGCGTGCATGTATTATATATTAGCTATACATATTCAGGAAGTGTTGTACAGCATGAAAGTTGAATGGTGTTAAAACATTACACAGAAAGGCCATTACTGTTTTGATACAAGAAGGGTGATTCAATGCGGATGAATGGTTAAATTGTTCGAGCAGTGATAAAGAGTTAAAAGGAAGTGCGTTGTAAAACTGGTTTATTGTTATGAACACACACGTTGCAGGCTTCATTAATGTTTACATGGTAAGAAAAGTGTTAAATATATGCACATTTTGATATAAAATGATATGATGATATTGAACGATGATAGTGTTCACAGCAGTGGACGATGTTGTATGTAGCACGACATATTTAAACAGTATGGCTTTGTGGGTCAGTAATACCTAATGAAAATATACCATTGCATTCCATGGTAAAACACCATAGTGTTTTGAAACAGGTCAACCATGGTAAAATACCATGATATACCACAGAAACCATGGTATACCATTGTGTTTTGAAACAGTGAAATATTGTTAAAATAACATGGTGTTTTGAAACAGGTAAACCATGGTATACGATACAATTACCATACAAAATATATGTAAAATGCATGGTCTACCACAGTTTACCATATAATGTTATTGTATATCATGGTATGCCATGTAATACCACGTAACTCCATGGTATATTTTCATAATTGTGGATCAGTAATGCCAGGTTTCCTCAAGGATATGTTTTACATTTGTAACAATTTGATAATCATGACAATTAATTGTGTGTGTAGAGTATGTTTAACTCGGTGTTGTTTTGCTACAATACTATGAATCTCTGTCAGAGGCGCCAAGTTGCATAATTAGGAGGAAGGAGATTATCCTGCTGGAGATGAAAGGCGGAAGGAGGGTAGGGAAGGGGGTACTGCAGTTTAAACTAAAATTGTACTGTGGGACAATAATAATTTTGTTTAACTGCAATTTGTAGAAAATGTGGAATTGTTTCAAAAGAAGGATATTATTTGAAAAGTTAGGAAAGCAGGCGATATCAAAACATCGTCAGAAACGAAGGAGATCTTCCCAACACAGGAGGCATGGCACCTCTGGTCCCGTATTCTTGAACGACGGACGGATTCGTAACGTAAGTTTTCTCTAAATATGGCGACAAAGCTGTCCCCGAAGGGGCCCCCGATAAAGCTGCCCCCCAGATAAATTTAATATATTATACCAACATAGCGAATTTGTTATTACAAGCCTGATAGGTTCAACATGGCTTTTGTAACAACAGCCGTATTAACATAAAACTTAAGTTACGAATTCGTAAATCTTTAAAAAATACGGGCTCTGCTCTGTATGCTTGATGTAGTGAGACTAGGATGACTGGTGACAGAAGTTTAGTTTATACTGTGCAGAGGAGGATATCTGTTCAAATTAAACATTTCCGTCTTCGATTCTCCCCTTGTTATTTTGTTGTGTTTCTGTCAATGGAATATGGCATGTACGTGTTATACTGGAAAACTATTTAAATTCACTAGAAACAAACAAGAAGCAAACGCAATGTTGAATGTATTTATGAATGTCATGTGTAGGTTTGGCCATGGTTTCATTAGTTTGTTTCACAGGCGTACAACTGAGTGGCATCTATACTTATTGAGACTGGAATTATGTAAAAGTAATGAGTCCGCGTAAAAAATTAGTACGTAATAAAACGATTTAACAAGATTGCCACCCCAAACAACAAGTTCCAGATGGCAAGTGGACAAGGAAGCCATTGGCTTATCGAGAGCCCAACAATTTTATCATCTATGTATAGCTCGCCCTTATCATTATATCTGTCAATTCTATTTTTAAACATATTCACACTACTAGCATTAACACAATCATTTGGCAGTTTGTTCCATTCATTTATCACCCTCTGTGAGAAAGAGTATTTTCTACTGCCTTCTTTAAGTTTGAAGAACATATTCCTATCAACATCCTCATAACCGTTCACTATTTAAAACACTTCTATTTGGTCTCCTCTTAGTCGCCTGGTCTCTATTGTTGACAAAGTTAGTATAGTTAGTATAAAAAGGAGGCGGTGGCACCAAAGGAAAGGACTAGGACTTACATTTTTGGTTACGGTTACATTCGTAACGTTCCAGGTACGGTATTTCTGGTTTAACCACAGTTGGTTTAACCACAGTTGGTTTAACCACAGTTGGTTTAACCACAGTTGCACAACGAACGTTCACATAACGTTTATGTAAGGTTTTGGTGTTTCACCCTATTCTGGTTAAAAATGGAGTCGGTTATTGGAAAATGCGTTGTATCTTCTCTGTGCGATAAATAGTGTTTTGTACCTCACGTTGTTATGCGATATATATATATATATATATATATATATATATATATATATATATATATATATATATATATATATAAACCGGTCATATATATATATATATATATATATATATATATAGATATGTAAACCGGTCATAAGTAGTGTAGTTACTATATCTGGCCCTCACCTACGACTATTATGCATTGTGTCACTTTCTGTAATTGGAGCGTTCTGATTGGTTGCTAGGGGTCACTGCGCATGTGCTTAGGTTATTTCCTGTGACCTGGATCTATCTTATTGGTTGATTTTAATTATCGTGATTACCGTCCATGTTTATCGACTTCAGTGCCCCCTGTGAATAACGGAGCGCCACCTATCGGAGTATTCTGGTTCGTCGTATTTTTATTATCTCGGTTATTGTCAACTTCCGGTGATCATAGCGTTCTTGTTGGCTCGTGTGCTAAATTGAGACTACGAGCAAGTTCGTAAACTAATCGTGGAAACGGTAATTGGCTGGAATGACATCCGAGTGCCCGCGCATTTCCGTTTGAGCCAGGAACAGGTTATAATGCGAATCACCGCCCCTTTATCGGCTGCGTAATCATATCGGCTGCACGGAGGTATCGATTTACAGTAACCCGCGCGTTAGCTATACCTATGGTGTCTGTAGCATGTGAGTCAACGTGTAGGTAATGCAAAATCTCCATGCATAAGGCATATGTGGATCTTCCACGTGGAGAAATGAAGTCACATTTGGTTGCCTCTACAAATATGACTTGTTAGTCCCGTTAACTATTTATTGTCATAATAAATATATGATACAACATTGGAGTGTTTTTATATGGTAACCCGTAAGTGTACGATGGTAACCCGTAAGTGTACGAATGTAAAACACTTCTCGGGGACAGATAAAAATATGCAGCCAAAAGCATACGTAATTCGACAATACTATAAATACATACAGAGAAAAACAAGATACATAATAATATTAAATGCTATGTTTACGAGTACGCAACGCATATAGACGTCAAACGTCTTACGTCCACATGGTTTCCTTCGTACGGTACGAACACGTAAGACCGACAGTTGCACATGATTTTTGGGGCATGAAATTGTCATTGCCATTGGCACTGCCCTATCAAAACTTGACTGTGTAGTGCGAGGAGTCATAGGTTCTTGAAGTGGCTGCCTTTTCTCCCATACAACGCCGGCCAACTCGACTAGTTTATAGTCCTAGTAATAATAGGTATATGGTATGTTTAACTGTTCATAAAATATACATCATAGCGCATTGACTTCACGATTTTGACGGTTCCTTGCACCACGACTTCTCGTGGTTGACGGTCCTAGCATCTCGCCTTGTGGTTGCAGTTCAACCACTCATTGAATTTATACGTTTCGTTCCAACCAAGGCCACCAGCGGTAAGTGCCAAATGAATGTAATCGACCTTCCAACTGTCTCCGGCAAAACATATATGTTCGTTGTTGAAAGGCCCGAAACTCTGTAGCTTCACGCACGCGGGATAGCGGGTGAAGCACGTGGCTTTAAACGTGTATCTTCCAATGCTGTAAAGAAAAATAATTTCGATGTATTGTTTGGTACCACAGATATCGTGTCGACCTTGCCAATCGACAGTGTTTGAACTAGTAGGTCGACACAGCATTAACACAACACGTAACATGTAAATATTCTTATTACTTCTGGTCCATCTACTGCCATTTTGAAATTCGGGCAATTCTGTTCACTAAACGCCGCTCATCCCATCTATTTATCTAAGGGAAGTAAGAAAATCCCTTACAATGGAAAAAGGACGTTGTCTCGATATTGCTCTGAAATGGAGTCAGCTGCGTGAGCATAATTATTGTCTAGTTGGATACCGGGGCTATTTAAGACACCACTTGATGAATTACAATAGCAATTAATATTTGTACGATACGCTGTGTGTGTACAAACGTGTGACATAGGGTTGAAAATAAAGTTGGTGGTGTGTCATTTATCTCCTGAAATCATATGCTCTAGATTCTCAATGACATAGAGATAATACAAGAAAGATAACATTTACCTTCCCAAAGATGCAGTATTAAAAAATTATAGTATTTGTCATTAATAACCACGTTGACACGTATTTTAGAACCATATATAACAATTCTACGCATTAGCTTCACAAAATAGTACTTAGTTATTAATAAATTTTATTTCTAGGATGGCAGTTACAAGGAACGGAACTGAGGTATCTTGCTATCGCAAAATAATAATAATATCTGTTTTTATAGCACCGTATCCAATGCAGTTCACAGCGTTTTGTACAGAAAATTTACTTATGAGAATACGTTAAGGTATAGGTACGTTCTAAATAGCGCGGTATACAGTAATTGGAACTGTTAAACGCTTTACACTTCACCCCCTGGCAGACCTGCTTACTCTTCACCCCCTGGCAGACCTGTTTACACTTCACCCCCTGGCAGACCTGTTTACTCTTCACCCCCTGGCAGACCTGTTTACACTTCACCCCCTGGCAGACCTATTCATTTCAACGCCATATCGACTTCTCTGGGAATCATTCAACCACGTTGCAATTACTGCGCGAAGACTATTCGTTCGTATATAATAACAATAATATACTTCTATTGTGTCTATATCCACAGGAATACGAGGCGCAGCAAAACAGAATTAACTATCAACCATAATCATATACAAGGATGCGCGAGTCATTATCCAACGACGATTTATGGTGAATATGCAATTTGGAAAAATATAATATGTCTTGAGTGTACAACCAAGTACGCATTTGTACAGCGGACGACAAATATAATTTCATAGAATAAAATAAGTTAGGTTAAATAAAATAACAATAATAAATATATAAATTATGTTATGCCCTATAAATCAATACATTCAGATGTTTTATTTATAACGGGTCGGAGTGCTGCAGTTCTAATTATAAGCGACCAGCGTTGTATTGACAACCTATCTAATTTGAAAGTTGGCCTACACAAATCAAACACTTGCTACGCTTGCCTGTTTCGTGACAAGTCGTGACCCGGACCGCTAAGTCCTATCCAACGTGTCATACGTCTTATGTCAGATAGTTCAATTTTTATGTGGTCGTGAGTTCCAGCGTAGCGTGCCCTAGCCGTTTTCACCTTCAGCTTATAGGTACACGCTGCAACCGACCAATCCACCCATTGCTTTTTATCAAAGCAAAGATGGCTAATTAATAAAACATACATTTGATGTCCTCGTGTTGCTTCTTACATAAATCCTAACCTAAATAGAAGTAAAATCTTATTATGTACGACCGTATTAAACATAACATAACAGTATTTACATATTAATGCATCTCTTCGAAATGATGATTACGCCTCAGTTATAGATGCACCCTTGTGCAATCACTAATAGTCACCAATAAACACGTTTACTACAATAGGTAAAGTGTAATGTCGGTCTAAAGTAGGCAATGTTCACGTTGAGCGTGTCGGTTAAAATAAGTTAAGCTAAGCTTTACAACACCGTTAGCAGGCACTCCTCGACGACAGCATTCAACAGCTGACGGAAGCAACAGGAGTGTGCAGCCAGCCAGGAAACGGCTGGCGAGCATTGCTTCAGTTAACTTTGATATGTTGCGAACTCATCTCGTAATGCGGGGATGCTGTATCCGGATGCCTCGAGTCCAGCGTCACCTACTTGTAACGACTCGTCTTAAACTGGCAGTCTGCAGTGCGATTTTTACAAATGAAATTTGACAACCGTCGCCGCGATGACGTCGTCATTTGACGTCATTGGTCACGTGTTACATACGTGCCGAGTGGGATGCAAAAGATCCGCGGGAGGTTTTATTTTTAATGTAGAGGTTAACGCCTAGTTCATATTAGTTCCAGTCCCAAAGATATGTTTCAGAACGCCCCCTCTCTACCTCCTCTCTGCCTGTCTGTCTGTTTGCCTGTCTCTCTCTCTCTCTCTGCATCGCTGTGGGCAGATGAATGGATAAGTGGGTGCGTGGATGAAATGGTTAGAGGGAATGGATGATAATTTAATAAATGAATGAAATGGACGAAATGGTCTAAATGTTCTAAATGGACGAAGCGGAAGAAATGGACGAAATTGATTTATTGCGTTGAATAAATGGGTGATATGGATTAAATAGGTGAACGGACGAAACAGTCTAAATGGACGAATTGGACGTTGATTAAATGGTCGAAACGGACGAAGTGGTTGAAATGGACGAAATGGATTGAATGAACGGATACATGGATGAGTGGATGGATGGAGCAAATGAATGTATGAATGAATAATTATTCACTAGGGGACACTGTAGTCGATACACGTGGGCGATAATCAACGTAATTAAAACCAAACAATAAGAAAAATCCCGGTCACAGGAAATAACCTGTGCATATGCGGAGTGACCCATTGCAACCAATCATAACGCTCCAGTAAGAGGAAGTGACGTTAGAGGTACTAGCTACATTACTGTCGTCAGCTCATAGTTTAATGTGTTTTTCCTAAGATTCTTTTGCCTCTACCGCTGCCCACTTGATCACTGCTGGCTGTATAAAGTCACTGTGAGCCAATTTTTTTTGACGTTTAATGCGTTTTGCGAATTCAAGCGTCAACATATTTATTAGATTAAACGACCACGTAGACACTTTTCTTGGAAATCATTATTTTATTTCATTCCATCTTGTAGGGGCGGTCGATCCTAAATGTCTGCCTATCGTTGAATATTTTACTAAAATTGGCGACAAATATGGTCTGTAGTGGTCCTTGTTGACGCAAGGAATAATAACGTCTTAAATCTCTGACGAAGTCAACAGTTCACTTCAGGTAACAAAGAGCTTGAAAGGGTCCTCGTCGGAAAATTCGAGATCGTCAAAACGACCGTCGAGAATGTCGTGCAGGACATCTTTCACCTGCAATATAAGGACTCACGTCGGTGTTGTTATAATAGACGGTAACAGTTAGCTTGTCAGGAACTACAAACCGTATAGAATCCGGGCGCTCATTTTTGCCATTATATAGATACGGTGTGTACAACGACCATGTGCATTGGTCATTGCATAGTTATCTGTGGAAGGTGGAAATTAATTTTAAAACTTTGCATAATAATTTACGCATTCCACAATTAGGCCTAACTATGTCTTGTGCGTGGTTTATGTAGATGGTGTGTCTTTAATGGCGAAATTGAAGTGGGCTCGGATTCGGAGCAAGTGCCGATTAGTATGGCCTAAAGGGAATATACAGCGATTTTCATTGGTTAACCGAACGACCGACCGCCAACAATTAACTAATGAAAATCGCCGTACTTTCCCTTTAGAGGAAACTCTTATACTGTTTCTGCTTAGTGCCGAATGTTGCTTGCAAAATCGAAAATTGCTCCACGACGGTATCTTGGTATAATTTTTTTCGCTCGACAATTGACAAAAGTGGCGTCATATACAATGCCATATGGCTACACAGATATAACAATCAAAATCAACTGTTTTGATGATTTTAACTAAAACGGGCCAACGCATTGTTTTGTTAATGCGGCTTCGGTTTTTACTTGACATATTAACACACTAACATTTGAACTTACCTTCCTGTAACTGCCGGTAGAAGCCGCTATCAGGTGCTCCACCTGGCGGCGAATATGAATCATATCTAACGCGTTGTCAGGCTTGCTAACTGAGATGTCTTGACCTAGAAATGCAAATCATACAACGTTGAATATAAAACGGCCACGGTCTACAGTACATGTTATGACACACAATGATGACATTGTTGTAAACAATTTCAAATGCGAATATTATAATTACGAAGCATCGTTTGTGTGGGTCATTTAACGTTTTTGGGTTACCATGTCGGGAATAACTTTACGAACACTTCCTTGATTATAATGGGCCTCAAAATACACACGCACGCACGCACGACCGCACGCACGTACACACATACATATGTTCTACTACAACCATCTACTGGCCATATACACGAAGTAACATTAGCGAAGGATCAGTATAGCTTGAATATCAGAAAACTGATTCTCACAGCGGACAGTAAATGACAGGAACAAATTATCCACAGATTGTGTAAATGCTAGCAGCGTGAATATATTTAAAAACAAAACTGACAAATATCTCTGACGGGCGGGTTACACGTAGATGAAATAGTGTTGGACTCTCAATGAGCAAATGGCTTCCTTATCCATCCGGGCCTTTTGCCTCGGATGATAATCTTTTAAAATTATATTTCTAAAATGGCAGATAGTAAAAATCAGCCGTGCCACCTGTGTACGGGTCGGTGTAGTGAGAGACGTCTCCGTTGAAGACCACTGACCCGTCCTTCCTGGGTCGGGCCGCGTAGTCCAAGGGCTGCACGAAACTATTGTAATAGGCAAGTCGCCTCGGAAAATGACGGAACCCCATAGAAAAGCTTGGTCTGTAAACGAAATCATACACGAATAATAATAATAATAGTAATAATATATTTTATTTGGTGTAGTGCCCGGTTCAAAATTATCTAAAGCACTTCACAGTATATCAAAATATAATAACTCGAGAATTGCTAAATAAATATATTAAAATATCTGTAGTAATGCAAATAAATATGGTAAAATAATGGTAGCGCAAATTAATAATAAATAATAGGCATAAGTAAATAAATACATTAATAATAATAAACAATTAAATTATTTATATAAAATAATAATTATATTAAATAGTCAAATTAGGTTTTCAGAATATTGTTAACTAGCATGAATAAGACTAAAATAAACACAATTACATTGTAATGAGTGGCGAACTACAGCCTCTGGAAGATATGCTAAAATGCGGTCTGAAAGTTTAATTGATGCTAACATTGTAACCTATCATTTTAACGGTGTTTTGCGTTAGTAGACGCCTATGGACATGGCTTAATATGATCATGCTAAACACCCCCGTAAACGTCCGATAATGTCCTCTGAATAAATTTCGTAATACGGTAAATAACGTGCACCGTATGCGACTTTTGGTGGTGCATTGCGTTAATGGACGTTTTTGGACGTTTGTCGACGCTACCGGACGGTTGTGGACGTTTGTGGATGGTTGTAGACGTTTGTGGATAGTTGTTGACGGTTGTGGACGGTTGTAGACATTAGTGGATGGTTGTAAACTCTTGTGGACGGCTGTGGACGTTTGTGGATGGTTGTGGACTGTTGTGGACTAATGTTTATTGACATAGATGGCGGTGTACCGTTGTGGATGGTTATGGGTGAATTTGGGCGGTTGTGGACGGCTGAGACCGTGTTTTGTATGATCAGTGTGCCAGAAGGTGTCGCCACTCACCCGTCGCTAGAGGTCTCCACCATGTGCCACCAGAGGGAAGGCACATAGAGGAGGTCTCCCGGTCCCAGCACCGCCTCGATCCCCTCTAGCTTCCTCAGCTTGGGGAATCTCTCAAAGTCGGGATGATCAAAGTTAGCCTGTTTGCAGAAACGACAAGAAATATGTACACAACAGTTTCTGGGATGACACTAATTATATTGGGTGTGACCCAGAGAATGGTAGGGCCCATAAACAGTGAAACTGCACGCCCGTCCGTCCGCACGCACGCACGCACGCACGCACGCACGCACGCCCCCCCCCAAAAAAAAACCACACTAACTCACATAACATGCATATTGTCTAGCGCCTCCTGTGACAAAAGTATCCAGTTTTTGGGCTAGTTCCCGTTTTCAAAATTGAATTTCTGTCGCCATTTTCGTTTTCTGCTATGAATTGTCAGAGTTGAATCACAATCGTTTAATTCCGGGTGTAAAATCTTGGTAAAATCCTGCACTCCATGGAGCTAAGGGCGTGATTTTTATCGCGTAAGAATTTCTAGTCTTTCCACAAAGCTCATTAATTCAACATGTCTATACGTATGTTAGCAACTTATACGTGACATTGTTTTTGTGATATTCGTTCGTGACCGTTTTAGGCGTTTATGGTATGTACCATCGTGGACTTGAAGTACATACCATTGAGGAATTGATATATATGCAATGATGGACTTGAATGCCTACCATAGTGAACTTGAAATACCTTCCACGATGGACGAGAAGCACCTACCATGGTGGACTTGAAGTACTTATCATTGTCGACTTGACTGTAGCACGATGTACGTGACAGCCGAATTATTGCGTTCCTGAACCAGGGATATTCCTATGTTATACATTTACTTGACAGTGTTTTCTTATACGTGACGCACGTACCTGTGTTTGTCTGTCTCTAGAGTGATGTACGGGATGCGGGTACATGTGTCCGTAGTGATCGGGGTGGAAGAAGATGAAACGTTTGTAGCCGAAGATCTGCGAACATAGTAAATGTCGCTTTGTTGTACGTGACAGTAGCACTCTAGATCACAAGATATTATGCATAAACATAGTAAATGTCGCTTGATTGTACGTGACAGTACCATAATAGATCATAAGATATTATACATAAATCAATGGTTTCTGGGTGATTATGAATGAGTTCATTCATATGATGGTTATGAATTGGTTTGAGTGGAATGTGTGGGGGGAGGTGTGCGTGCGTGCGTGCGTGCTTGCATGCTTGCGTGTGTATGACATTTCAAAAATGTTCACTCTCACATTGACTGTGAGTTTTTAATGTATCTTAAGAATTTATTTTGTGGAGTAGAAGACACCACAAAGGCACCTATTCTGAACATATTTGGACATATGATAAACATATTTATTTATTCATCGTTGTCAGGCCGTCGAGATATGTGGCAGCTTAAGAAAGCCATGCAACCGAAATTCTTTCGCACCTGTTGGAAGATATTCTCGTCATAATCGTAATGTGCAGACGTGAGCGAGTCTCTCTGAGACTGAAAGTGTAAATACAACTATTAAGAAAAACTATTGCCTTTAGGAATCGAAATTGAAGTGCTAATGAGATCCACATTCAATACAACATGACTTGATCAAAGTTAACATTCAAAACATGGCCTTACATAAAAAACCAAACATAATTGTTTTCATGTTGTGTAAAACAAGCAGGACTTATACTGCGTATACGCTAATTAATTTATTTGAATTGAAATAAATTGCATCCTTGTAAATTACCATTTATTTAACTTCATTATTCATTATTGCACTTTAAATAAATGTAATGTATATGTTATATTAAGGGTCACTTTTCAATTCGATTTTTGTTAATCTCATTACAAATAAATTTTGAGAAAATTAAAACCTACCTAGTATCCATTACTACATTCTAGCTCATTTGTGCAACTTCTGGATGTAGTTTTTGTGAAATCATCAGATAAACTATTACATTATTTAATGCTTGATCCATCATTTATTGAAAGGAAAATGGAAACGCTGAAAAGTCACGCCCGTGATCAGCCTGGACCCTACAGAGAGTTTCAACTATACCTGACGGAACGACTAAAGTAAATACTTTCAATGATTTGAACAAAAATACGTACTTTCTTCATTAAACTGAGTAGGGATTAAACTATTCACACATACCGTACTCGCGATAAGCTAAATCAGTTGAGGATGGGGTTTTAATATTAAGGAATATTAATAACGTTGATTTATGGACAGTAAATATTATTCAGTATAAACAAATATCCGGATCGACTGACCAGAAGAACGAGATGTGAATGTTCTTTGCTCCAAGCGAACGTTTCTTCCATCGTCCGCAGTAGTTTCCAGTTTATCCGATAGATGGACTCGCCGAGCAAATCGTCCTCGAGGTGATTCTGTCGTAAACATAAACATGCGATAAATCATAGTTATTTTAGTTAAAGATCCTTCCCAATCCAATTGTCTCATTTTTAAATAATTGTGCGAAAAATAAAACCTTTCTAATGTCCACTACGACATTCGTCTTTCGTCGAGCTGGTTAACATGTCAGCGCCCAGTTAAACGGAGACTTGACCGGATTATCCCACTTTGAGGCCACGTTAAAACCACACGCGTGATATTCTTAATGTTGGATTGTTGTCGCAAGTGATTATGTTTTATTACCTATTTTAGGTGCATAGCCCCCCCAAAAAATATTTTTATTTCGCTAAATGTAGACATTAACATTTCAAACGTTAATTAATGCGGTTACAATCCTCCCCAAATAACTAAAATTATTTCTATCGTGCGTCAAGGTCACGTGTTACCAATTGTCATTGATGATCTAGTGTCAGTGGAAAAGGGTCGGGCTTCAGTTATTTTAATTCTTCAAAGAATAATTGAACCAAATACACCCATTTTCCGAAATAAGTTAGTAAATAAGCAATCAAATAAGCAAGGACGGCCGTATACAACAACAGGGAAACACGTATGTATCTTAGCGCTCAACGATCGTCCCGTCGTTACCTGCGTGTAGACACGTGACCCGTTGTCAGCGCGCTCTAGTTCGTCATAAATCCGGTAGAATTCGCTAGCGTTCATGTCGACTCGACGAAGTCCGCCAAATACTTTATAGTTGGCGAAGTTCTTCTCTGGATATGTCACTGAGAACAGTGGAAAACATAGTAAGTCATTGGTCGATAGAGAAAATAAGGGGCACACACGAATGGCGAGATTATACCAGTAAATCCGGATATGGGAAGAATTATGGCAACAACAGTGGCGTATGTAGGGGGAGGGGGCATATGTATGGGTGGCATATTTATGGGGAGGGGTGTATGTATGGGGAGGGGGCGTATGTATGGGGAGGGGGGCGTATGTATGGGGAAGGGGTGGGCGTATGTATGGGGAGGGGGGCGTATGTATGGGGAGGGGGTGGGCGTATGTATGGGGAGGGGGGCGTATGTATGGGGAGGGGGTGGGCGTATGTATGGGGAGGGGGGCGTGTGTATGGGGAGGGGGCGTATATATTGGGAGGGGGCGTACGTATGCCCCCCATACATACTTCTTAAACTTGTTTTCGTAAGCATTGGGTTTGATATTTTTAAATTATTGATATTTTTAAAATTTGCTTCCATATGTGTTGGGTTTCCCCTGTTGTGAGATCCTAGATACGCACCTGGGTAACAATTTACACCCCATTGTCCAAACACCCTATTTGCTAACTATCTCTGACGGATTTACACGACATGAAAACAAACAAACAAACAAACAAACAAACAAACAAACAAACACACAAACAAACAAACAAACGCTAAAAAGAAAAAACAACGAACGAATCTCCCCGACTCATAATAATAATAATAATGTAGTTTGTGAGGTACTCGGAGGATAAGATATCAGCAAGATTAATCTTGTCATTCTAACTAATCGAAAAAGCCAAACTTGACGGGTAATCGTTCACACTTTACTAAAGTGAAGCAGTTTGACTGATAATTTATTTGACAATATTTAAAGAACTCCGTAGATTGAAATATAATTTTAAGAAATAATGTTATCATAGGTGACAAAGTCGTTATAATTTAACTTTATAAACTAAATGGCATTGCACTTTACATTTTTGTTGTCAACGTAGCAATACGGAGCATACTGTCAACATAGCAAGTGCTTTAGTAATTAATAAAGACAATGTGTTCATGTAATCAACTTGCCGAGTTGCAAGGCTTTGACGTGGGAGAGAAGGCAACCACTGACTGGTAGTCGCGACTCTTTTCTGGTAGAGCAATGCCAATGGTAATGACAATTCCATGCACTAAAATCATGTACAGCCGCAGGTACGAAGCCTACGTACCGTAGGAAGGAACTAATATAGACGTTTCACGTAAAAACTAAGAACTTCTATTGTTCTGAGTTAGGTAATCAACGTCAAACATCCACATAAGTTCCATTGTAATATCCCGACCCACCCTGCAGGTGGGGGGTTGAATGTGTGTTAATGTACGAACCACCCCCGTGGGCCCCCGGGAACCCTTACAAAGTTCAAGCCCAATACATCCAAAACTGACCGAGATATGAGGGAACATAAAAACAGTGTCACAATCTCATAGCATAGAAGCCTGCATAGACCCACCGTTGTAGACCCTGGTAGCGGACTGCAAGACGGTCCACGGCAGGGGCGAGGTGGTTATCCGGGAACGCAAGTAGTCGAAGGTGAACGGGACGTCTGTCTTGAAAAGCCGCTGACCCGTCAAGGCGACCGGCTCCTGCGTAACACATATGTATACATTGAAATAGTGACGATGGAGATGATAATGGCGATGATTGCGAAGATGACAATGACAGACACGACGATTGTTATGAGGACACGTGGTACACAACTATCCTAATGCAATTGTGACGCCCACAAAAGCATAAGCACAAACACACGCGCGCGCACACGCACACGCACCCGCAGCACCCACGCACACCCGCACAATCGCACAAGCGCACTAATATCGCAAACAATTAGGTTAGTTGTGACGAAGTCAAGGCCGCTTATTTCCGCTACACAAACCTGTTTAGCGATAGCTTCGAACACCCTCGGGTCTGTGTAGTGGAATCGAGCGATAGGCCGTTTCTTGAAGAAGAAATCTCCGCCGAGAAATGTCGGTTTATGACTAGCTGCCTCCTGTCGTGCAGAAGAATCCCGCCAGATGTCGTCTGTCCGTGCGTTTTCATGGCGACACGTTTCATCTGCTGATAAAAATGATGGTCGTGGGATTAAAAGCCATCACAAATGCATATTAAATTGAACATGTAATTGCTCTGTGCAGTTGTGATAAATTCCTTAAAGTATTTTGTTTTATATCAATTATATAAGAAGTATCAGCATAATGCATAGAATAGCTCATTTGAAGTGATGATTTTTCACAAATGTGATTGTGCGCTCTAATCCTTTCTTTATTTAATGTCATTGAGTAAAATCTCCTGCCTCCTAATTTTAATTTGGCACATAATTATGTATAGGTAACAATTAGCAGTTGCTTGTTCAAAGGCGCGTCTTCGATGTTTGCAGAGAATAGCAAACGTGATCCATCATTACGGTGCTCCAGTTCACTTAGCTGTATAAGTGAGTACCTGGCTACAGACTGGTGGATATCTGAATGAATAGTCTTCGCGCAGTAATTGCAGCGTGGTTGAATGCTGGCCTTGGAACGAACCAGAGGGTGAAGTGTAAAACGCTTTGAACAGTTATAATGACTGGACACAGCGCTATATTAAAACGTACCTATTACATGTAAGCTGAATAAATGAACCTGTCTGATAGGGGGTGAAGTGTAAGGGTTGTGAGTGGTCATGTAGCCTGGACACCGCGACATATAAGAACTGACCTTTACATTCACCTTCTGGCGCTGTCCGTTGTTCGCCAAAGGAGATCGATAAGAATGCAGCGAATAGAAGCAGAACTAGCGCCATTGTGTACAGACCGGTCCTTCTGACGTTCAACGCTCCTTTGACCGGACGATGATTTTATATGAACCCTCGAGATGTTTACCCGCAGCTACAAGGAAGTTTCTTCCACTGAACCGGACGTGTCTCAATTACGGGACGACTTGTTGATCGTATCGTTGTTTATGCGTCGCGGCGCGGCGCATAAAGGTTGATCTGAACCGGACGTGTTTACATTGTATCAATTACGCGATGACTTGTTGATCGTATCGCTGTTCCTGCCATGCGGCACGGCGCGCCGCGGCGCATAAGGGGTGATCTCATAAATAGGGGCAAGTATCATACGTAGCATACTTTCTTAGTGCCCTCATTTTCAACATGTTATAGTATGATAATTATTATTACCAACTCAATTGTAATGTTTTGCTTTGTTTGTCGTGGTAATGATGGCTTGATATCAACCCTCGAGATGTTTGTCCGCAGCTACAAGGAAGTTTCTTCCACTGAACCGGACGTGTCTCAATTACGGGACTATTTGTTGATCGTATCTTTGTTTATGCGTCGCGGCGCGGGGTGATATCATAAATAGGGGCAAGTAGCATATGTAGCATATTAAATTTTCTTCTTGCCACCATTTTCAACATGACATAGTATGATATTACTAACTGAATTGTAATGTTCTGTTTTGTGTGTCGTTAAGCTAAAAATAAACTGAATTCGGTTGATTCATTTCGAATAGGCCAACAAAGTGGCGACAATTAAACATCACTGATCACTTGCCTAACGCCGCAGCGGTTACCTGGCCTAGACACTCTGCGATGAAATCGCCGGATGTATATAATATGTGCTTTATACAATCACGTATAAGACAAACAAAAGGGGTAGATTAATACGATTTCACAGATGAGGTATGGCTACCAAGACATTACCAACCACGCTGCCCGGTTCTGATGTCTACAATAGTGTCATTTTCACTTTTGGATTAGTTTATTTACACAAATTTAAAATGGAATTTATAATTGCTGAAAATTATAATATTGATTTATTGAAAGTAAACGATACACCCATAATACGTTTAACTGGCGGTGTACTGGAGCGAAAATGTGTACGTGACCAAATCACCACACACTAATACGTCATGCTACACGTGTTTTTACTAAATGAACTTATGCGACCGCCCCTAAATATATGTGGAGAATCATGTGACATTGGGTCCACGTGCGGAGCATATTGTGTCGGTTGTACTTTGGGTGGTGAAAAACATAGGACAACGTACACAGGAACACATCCGCATTCAGTGGACGAAACATTTTATATTCACATTTGCGACAATGCGAAAGCGAAACTTGTCGCATTTTTTTTCAAATCATCGAAAAATTTATTTTAGTCGTTAGATCTGGTAAGGCTTAAAATAGTGGGTTTCAAAGATAGTAAATACTGCTGTCTATACATGTTGAAAATTGGTTTTTCATTTCCAAATTATGTACTTTGGAATAAATAAGGAAATGAAATATCACAGTAGTAACCGGTGTTGAATATATATTACTGATATGTTATAAAATACTGATACAAGTCATTATCGCAATGTTCGACCGCTGCGTTGCCCGAAGAGAGGACCGAATCTTTTTGTTCCTGCATTTTCGAATTCCCGTTTATGCAATTTCTAACGGTAAATATACTACAGCAATAAAGTGAAGTGAAATTTATTTGTTTAGATCATACATACAGAGTCAAAAAACAGTTTGTACATATTTTACAGTTTTGATGATCCAGGGAGGCTTGCACTAAGACCTGAGAGATCGCTATCGTACAAGCCTCCCTATGACTACGTATGGTGTAATGATCATTATTACTGTTGTAAATATATGTGGAGTTGCTAACTTTGCCTACAAATATAACAGTGCTAATAATAGTAACAAATAATACTAGCAACTAATATATATAGTGCAAGTAATGTGAATACTATTTGTTTTCGTGTGTATAAATGTGAATAATATGTGAATCGAATATAATTCTTAATATTATCATGTAATAATTACAGAGAAGTAAAATAATACAGAAAGGATCAAAACATTATTCTTGTAAAATACAATTAAAATCTTGACAGTAAAAATAATACATTATTTCCAAATTTATTAGTTACAAATTATATTGTGAGGAACTCAAAAACCAGCTGTTTTTATAATAAAAAAATTATAGTGATAATATTACTTAATGAATATTCAGTATAATATTATATTACATAGCTATGAATTGAAGTAATGCAGTTTATCATGATAATGATGACGAAGGCATACCATACATTTCTAGGCTTCAGCTGGCATATTCTTTTTGCAGATGTAGCAGTTATTAACATTACATTCCAAATCATCTTTAGTTATGATATATTTTTTGGAGTAATTCACAAAGCCTTGATACGAATGGGTGTTAATATTCTCCATGGCAATTTGTGGAAGAAAGTTTCCTTGAAGTAATTTTGGTATTGTATGTCTGATACAAAGGCGGCAGTATATTGTATTAGTCTGTTTAATCTGGATGTTAAAATCATGGTTTTGGGGAAAATTATTTATTATATCGGTAAAGCGTTGTGGTGCCTTTCTTTATGATAATAAAGATTAAACATGACGTATAACATTGCTAATTAATATTTTAGACGTACTTTGAGATCGATTAAGTTAAGTTAAGTTAAGAGTTATTACTGCAACGTACGAGATGAAATGATTTTTTTCTCACCCACGTGCATATTCAAACATCACTTGAATTCAGCATTGCGATGTTCTGTAATGTCCGTTTCGCTGATGTCTTACGCAACGATAACAATGTGGCCAAGGGTCTTGTTAATACGTATTATTCACCATAGAAAAACATATTTTGTTGGAAGCCTAGACGCGTCTGTTTACTTCAAAACAAGACGTTGCCACATTTGTATAGAAATAGCTCAAAGTACATAAAACGAGCGTCACTGCATAACACCAGTTGCGTGTGACCGATACTCTCGAACCAAGAACAATGAGGAGCCATGGTACAATTTAAAAGTCATTGTGCTGATAGCATCATGTTTACTTTAATTTTAAAATGCCTGCCTAAGCGTGACTAAATAATATGCATTAGACACGAATCGAAGACGCACTGCTCGCGTGACAGACGAGCATTCTACCGCCGAGCCATTAAATTTCACACGATTACGTTATATTTAGGTGTATATTCATGATAGTCTTGACATACAGGTGGCGCAACCTAGCCCCGAGAAAACGGCGAATTTACAAATACACAGATAATCGAGGGGCGAGTATGCTATACACCGTCCAGCCTGGTTAGTTCCGGGATCAAATGTTTTCTAGCACGTGCATCATGCTCGATATATACCTGCGGTTGTATGCCTGTGTTTGTTTTCCTATATGCATGTATGTCTGTATGTCTGTCTGCCTGTCTGTCTGTTTGTTATCTCATTTCTCTGTCAGTTTTGCATGTATGGGGCTAACATTCGTTAGGGGTGCCCAGAGGCCCACGGGGGTGGATGGTACATTAAACAAATTAGTAATCCACCAGGGTAAAGAATGGACTACGTGTCACGTAGATTACGACACTCGGAACAACACATGTTTGCAACGCCGTGTGTGTTTTCTCCGATTGGTGATCTACGTCAAACAGCCACATAAGTTCCGTCGTATTGTACGAACGCTTCGTGAAACCCGCAGTGGTACGTGATTTTTGGGGCATGAAGTTGTAACCATCATTACGATTGGTATTGGCATTGGCATTGGCATTAGCATTGGCATTAGCATTGGCATTGTCCTACCAAAATGTCACTGGATAGTGGAAGTCGTCATAAGATCTTCTAGTTGCAGCATTTTCTCCAGTGCAACGCTGGGCAACTCGGCTAGTGTTGTTGTAATTTTTTTTATTCGTGTTTCTTGTGTTGTTCAGTATAATATATATATACTGCCTTACAGCATAATATATATTATGACAGACCAACAAATCTTCATTGTTGAAGAAGAAGCATATCGTTTCTCATTGTATTCGTTATTATTTCGTCAAATTCCAGTTTTATGCCATTTCTGACGGTAAATATACTACGGCAATAATGAATGAAACTTGAAGTAAGACATTTCGAGTCTAAATAAAATGTGTTAATGTGTCTATTTGTTCATTCAAATGATGTCAGCCAGTCATTGATATAGATATATCATGACACGTAATCATAACTGGTTAACAGTGTGCAACTGATTAACCATGTGCTACACCATAATGACAACATGCGTTATCATAGTTTCGCTTCAAAAACGAAACCTAAGCCACATTTCACTAAATAATGTTGTCGACAATCGACGTATCCGCCATCTGCCGATAAAAAATGTGCTATTCTGGGAGACTCCATTGTAATTTTATCAAAATGTGTTTACATCATTTTGCCCCTCTGTTGGACCGGGAAGTTACAATCCAGCGGCCATTTTGTCGCAATGCGGATGTTTTTGCATGTTTGCGCAGTGCGAACTGCGCAAACATCAGACGTCACATACCGGATCTTGGCTGCGTATATAAAGGTTTGTCGACGCCATGTCAGCGCAGTTTCTCGCAGTCTCCTTCGTCAGCGGTCGTCGGTACGTCGTTGGTCCAGCCTTGTTCCGTAGTCGACCATCAAAGATGCGTCCCTCATCAGCGCTTGCTTACCTCGCTGGGCTACTGATGGTATGTGTTTATTGAGTTTTACTTATACAATTAATGTAAAATGTTCCCCATCAATTCGATTTTTTCGCTAGTCTCTTTGCAAATTCATTTTGCGAAAAATCAAGCCTACATAGTATCCACTGCAACATGGTAGCTCGTTTGTGTAACTTTTGTATGTAGTTTTTCTCCACACAGTGTATTGATTACGTAATGTTTTAATTGAAGTGAAAAGTATTGATTACGTATGTTTTAACGTTTTAATTGAAGTGAAAAGAGAAAAGATGAAAACTCACGAATATCACCCTTGCCGAAATCTCGTAACTTTGTAATGTGATAGGCAAGAGGGTGAAAGTCACGCCCATATTTGGCATTCATCCGTACATTATTTACAATTTTGGATATCCACTATTTTGAGCTTTACCTGATCTAAGTATTCAAGTAAATTATTTCGATGATCTAATCACCCACTGCATATTTGGACATCAACGAATCGGATTTGCGACAGACTAAATGAGGTTTAGAAAAAATATTATTCATTTCTTCTGTCAGGGACAATCTACCTACACATATGGTGATTTCATTTAAAAGGCCGCACGCAGCTCGTTTGAATTGCGATGCATGCTTAATAGGCATGACATTGAATGTCAAATATGAGGGTGTCACACGCCCCACAATAAAATTATACATATTGACAACAACATAACAAGAATAATGATATTACAAATACCAACGGATAGCATATCAATCTTATATGTATTTAACACGATTTAACAAGATTGCCATCCAAGGCAAAATCCCAAATGGCAAGTGGACAAGGAAGCCATTGGCTTATCGAGAATTCACAATTTTGTCATCTCCTGAGATATGTGTCAACCTCGTTTTTAAACTTATTCACGCTGCTAGCAGTTACACAATATGTAGATAATTTGTTCCATTCATTTATTTTCCTCTATGAGAACGAGTACTTCCTGATATCTAATCTACACTGATCCTTTACCATTGTCACCTCATGTTCTCTAGCTTTACTATCTTTCTTGAGTGAGAAAAAATATTTCTATTAATATTTTCATACCCATTCAATATCTTAAAAAAAATAATTTCTCCTTGTATGTTATATTTCTCCCAATCAAACCAAACATTGTATTATAATTTGAAGCTGCGAAAGCACACTGCTCTGAAACGTTCATGTCAACATTTATTGTTACTTCTAAGTCCTTTTCTTTTACGGTACTACCTAGAACAGTATACATCCAAGTTCCCGTGTCATATGTGTAGGCGTTTACATTTCAAAAAATTTAGTAACATCTGCCATTTTCAAATTATTTTAAAAACTAATTTGTCTAGATAGATTTGTAAATGTTGTTTACTAACATCATTATTATCCTTTCTAAACACGTTTGTTTCATCCGCAAATTGTTATATTATCGTCCAAGTCTTTGATATATATTTCAAAGACTTACTACAACACGCTGTCTTCTGTCAGTCAGCCATTGTTCTATTCAGTCAACTATGCCATCTCCGACACGATTGGCTTTTAATTTAAGTAGTAATCTTTGATGTGGCATTTGTCGAAAGCTTTCTGAAAATATAAGTAGACAATATGTACTGATGATCCCTAGTCTATCCACTCAGTGATTTCTTCCAAAAAACACAACGTATTTATTAAGCATTACCTCGCTTTTAGGAATCAATCTATCAATCAATCAATCAATCAACCAATCAATTAATCAGTAATTTATTTCAAACAACCAACAATACAAATTCCATTATTACAAAATACAACATCATTTGCAACATGTAAAGATAAAATAAAAAATAGTATATTTATGTATGATACAAATACAATATCTTACAATAAATATAAATTACGAAACCATTTAAATAATAACTAATGCATACATTGCCTACAACATATAACGTTCTATTATAATTATTTAGATTTTTTAGGCCTAATACAAAGAAGAAGAAAGAAGATTTAACTTATAACTACATCATTGTTAACCTTTCTAAACACGTTTGTGACATCCTCAAATTTCAGTACGTTGTTTGTTATATTATCGTCCAAGTCATTGATATACATTAATAATAATATAGGTCATAATAGATATGTTTCTGGTACAACATTCAAAACTGATTTCAACACAAATTCCATTATTACAAAATAAAACACCATTTGCGACATGTAAAAAATAAAAATAAACAATAGAGTGTTGGTGGAAAGGGAATGAACAGAAGTGTGATACTTATCTATGGTTAACCCCCAACCAGTATAATTATGTATGATACAAAAGTAATGTCTTGTAATAAATGTTAAGTACAAATCCATTTAACTAATAACTAATGCATACAGTACCTACAGCATATAATGTTTGATTATAAATATTTAGATTTGTTAAGCCTAATAAATAGTAAGAAGATGTAACTTATAAGTTTGTTTTAATGCTGGTATGCTTCTGCAGCTAATGATATTCTCATGCAACGAATACCACAGTTTTACTCCACATACAGAAATGCGCACTGATTTTATGTTGGTACGCACACGATGAGTTTTGAAGTGCATATGATGCACAATTCGGCTGCGAAGTTAATCTTACGCCGGCCACGAAGCGATAGCGCCACGCCTCTTTTGTGCATTCTTCACTGGCTCCCTGTAACGCGCAGAATCGAGTTTAAGCTCTTAGTATTTACATATAGAGCTGTGCAAGGTGATGCGCCGAAATACCTATGTGATCTCGTATGCCCGTATACACCAACAAGAGTCTTGAGCTCTGCTAACAATAACATGTTAACGGTTCAGCGGACTCACGTCAAAGATGGAGACTTCGTTTACAGTCGCTGCGGCGACTCTGTGGAACACTCTGCCAATTGACATTAAAATGTCAGACACCCTCTCCACTTTCAAGGCACACACACACACACACACACACACACACACACACACACACACACACACACACACACACACACACACACACACACACACACACACACACACACACACACACACACACACACACACACACACACCCACCCACCCACCCACCCACCCACCCACCCACCCACCCACCCACCCACCCACCCACCCACCCACCCACCCACCCACCCACCCACCCACCCACCCACCCACCCACCCACACACCCACCCACACACACACACACACACACACACACACACACACACACACACACACACACACACACACACACACACACACACACACACACACACACACACACACACACACACACTCACACACACACACACACACACACACACACACACACACACACACACACACACACACACACACACACACACACACACACACACAAACACACACACACACACACACACACACACACACACACACACACACACACACACACACACATGTATTTACAATTTTCTGTTTCTATCCTGTCTCTATAGCTGTAACTAAAATTTATATTTTAGAATAGTTATTTAATAACTGTATTTATTTTACTAATTTATTTTTCTACTTTTTTATATATTTATTTATTTTTATTACGTTTTAGTATTTTGCATTAAATAAAATAATTTATATGTTTATATACACCTAATATTCTAAGTCTTAATTACATAGCATAAACGTATATTTTATTCATTTAAAGTAGCTGTATACTGGTTGTAGAAATAGTTATAATTATTATTATTTTAGCAGTTTTAGAAAACTAGTTACAATTGTCTTGTACATGTTGTAAAGCGCCACAAACAATATAACACTGGATATGGCGCTATATGAAATAAAATGTATTATTATTATTATTATTTATACACACAATAATGTCAACATCTGGCAGACGGTTTCTGAATAACATATAATTGGTTTTTGACAACTTCAGTGATAATTTGTTTAGAGCAAACTATATCCACAATTTGGCAAGTTCTGTATTTAACATATCTCGTACTTCTAATAAATTGTTACCGGCACAAAATATATTCGTATCATCTGCAAAAAAGTATGAATATTACTAATATTGATACGTTGCAGATATTATTAACTTAGAGGACAAATAATCTTGGACCCACAATAGGCCCCTGTGGAACTCCACACGTGACACCTAATAGCCCCGAGACACATCCGTCAACAAATTGCTTCCTGTTCGAACGGTAGTACACCATGTACACAATGTACACCATGAACATTACACGTTTTGATAAGTATTCCATGGTCTACTGTTTCGAAAGCCTTTCTTAGATTAATAAAAACACCAACTGCATGATTTTTACTGTCCTTAGCATTTTATATTTCCTCTATCAATTCAATTACTTCGTGGTGACGTGGACATATTTGTACGGAACCCGAACTGATTCGAATTTAATCTGTTGTTGGCTTTGAAAAAAAACTGTCTTTTTCCAAGACTTTTGAGAATTGCGGCAAGAGATAGATTGACCTATGATTGGTACGGTCGGTTTTCGCACCGTTTTTAAACAATGGCATTACTTTGGCATTTTTCATTCTTGATGGGAAAACACCAGTTGTAAATGAAATATTACATATGTGCGTGAGAGGTTTGAAGATGGCATATATGACCTTTGCGACAATATCTATACTTATGTCTACAAAGTCTGAAGATTTTTTTGTATATGCTTTCACTGTTATTATAACCTCTTTTTTGTACACGCTTTCACTGTTATTATAACCTCTTTTTTGTACACGCTTTCACTGTTATTATAACCTCTTTTTTGTACACGCTTTCACTGTTATTATAACCTCTTTTTTGTCAACGCTTTCACTGTTATTATAACCTCTTTTTTGTACACGCTTTCACTGTTATTATAACCTCTTCCTCATCTGCAGGTTTGAGGAACATACATTGTTCAATAATACCTCCTAAGTAATCATCGAGAGAGGCGTATAACAACTAATCCTCGTTCGCATACATTCCATGTTGAGGTGGATTTAATAATTCATGTCTTGCAAGAAAGTCTTTAATTACCATTTATAATAATTTAGAAAACACTGATGTCAAAATCGCTGGTCTGTGGTTCTCTGTATTACTTTTCGAGCCCTTTTAAATAATAGTTTGATGTTTGCTTCCTTCCTCCTTTAATGACTTCTCTCTTACCTCTCGCAGAATCGGGAGCAATTCATTTCTCCTCGCCATCACCCGTTGCGACATATCCTCTTTCAGATACACTCCTTGTTGAGATTAATTAAATAATGTATGCCTCCCAAGAAGATCCACCATATTGTATTTAATTACCATTTCTAATAATTTAGAAAACAATGATGTCAATCGCACATGTCTGTAATTATCTTATTTATTTATCGAGCCCTTTTAAATAATGGTATGATGTTTGCTTCTTTCCATTATAAGGGAACCACTCCCTCTTTGAATGACTTCTCCTTTGCCTCTCGCTGCCTCGGGGGCAGTTCTTTTCTCCTCGCCATCACCAGTTGCGAGAGATATTCGTTTACATACACGCGATGTTTAGATGGATTTAATAAATAATAATGTATGCCTAGCAAGAAAGTCCACCATATGGTATTTAGTTAAATGTTTTAATAATTTAGAAATCACTGATGTTAAACTTACTGGTCCATAATTATCTTACCTATTTCTAGAGCCCTTTTTAAATAATGGTATGATGTTTGCTTCTTTCAACTGGAACAACTCCCTCTTTTAATGACAAGTTAAACACTCTTGCAGGTGCTATACTAATTTGTTCAACTGTTTCCATTAGTAGTTTTGGTGGAATTCCATCTTCTCCAGTTACAATTAACTGCCCTAAATAATCAGATTTAGCTTCCTGAAAATTTGCATCTCGGAAAGTTAATAAACTAATATTGGTTATGGTATACACTGAATTGAAGTATCCATTTAGGTCTTCCGCCGTTAAAACTCATTGTGATGTAATATTTCCAGCACTGTCCAAACTTTTCTCATATGTCTTGTTTATTCCTGACATATGCATAAAAACTCCCATGTTTTATGTTACAAGCTAATGTTTTAGATTGTCTAATTTTAGTGGTAGCTGCATTAATTTCTTCTTTGTAATATGTGTAATCTTCATCCTTTCTGGTACCTATATAAACCAAGTAGTAGTTTGCTTGTACAAGTGTTTCTTTGTAGACCGTTTTCCTTGTTTATTTAAGGAAACACATTGATCAGTGATACTCTCAATTTCACATTTTAGAATGTTAAGTTGCTGTCTTATTATTCAGCATGTTATTCCAATCTAGCTTTGCTTATTATTTTTTCATATCTTTATATTTACCTATGTGGAAGTTTCTCCTGTATTGTTTTATTTTTTACTTTCTTGTTTTACTTTGATGTCAACATATATTTGATTATGATCACTGTTACCAAATGTTTCATGTATTTTGACACTGTCCACTAATTAATTTTGTGAAGATGAAGCTATATCTAATATATTCTCTCCCATGATAGGTTCTAGCACGTGTTGAGTCAGGAACGTATCCTCTACTCTCTACACATTTTATCTTCTTCGTTAATGTATGAACTTCGGTAAACTAATCCAGTAGTTAATGCTGAATTTCCTGTAACAATCTGCTTACCTTTTTAATTTTATTTCGTTAACCTGATAGATTCTTTAATATATCAAATAAATCCCCCTCCCCTTCATCCTATTCAATCTCTCCTAAATATTATGAAATATGTCAGCCCTATTTCAACACCTGTGTGTGTGTGTGTGTGCGTGCGTGCGTGTGTGAGTGTGTGTGCGTGGTGTGTGTGTGTGTGGGAGGGGTGCTTGCGAGCGTGCGCGTACGTGCGTGACAGTGTGCATTATAAAAAATATGTTGATGCCTTAAGAAATTAGATTTGTATTATAGTGTTTCACGTGCGTCCTTGCTAGATGTTTACCCCACAAGCATTTGCTCATTCATAGTAACAAACAAAAGAAGGAATGCGGTTAGTGAATGCGTCAATCCAAAGTTGAATCTTTAACATAATATGTCTGAAATTGGTTGAAATATCAAAAGTCAAAGTTCTACTATACAGTTATTAAAACTAAAACAACGACATGGTGTGTTCAACAGATAACACTCGTGGTTACGAGAACAGAAGCTGAATCTAACAGACTCCGCCGAAGCGCCGAGGCTGAAAGTGGCAGCAACAGCGCACGACTCCTCCGAAGCGTCGAGGCTGAAAGTGGCAGCAACAGCGCACGACTCCGCCGAAGCGCCGAGGCTGAAACTGGTAGCAACAGCGCACGACTCCGCCGAAGCGCCGAGGCGGAAACTGGTAGCAACAGTGCACGACTCCGCCTAAGCGCTGAGGCTGAAACTGGTAGCAACAGCGCACGACTCCGCCGAAGCGCCGAGGCGGAAACTGGTAGCAACAGTGCACGACTCCGCCTAAGCGCTGAGGCTGAAACGGGCAGCAACAGCGCACGACTCCGCCGAAGTGCCGAGGCTGAAACCGGCAGCAATAGCGCACGACTCCGCCGAAGCGCCGAGGCGGAAACTGGTAGCAACAGTGCACGACTCCGCCGAAGCGTCGAGGCTGAAACTGGCAGCAACAGCGCACGACTCCGCCGAAGCGAGGAGGCTGAAACGGGCAGCAACAGCGCACGACTCCGCCGAAGTGCCGAGGCTGAAACCGGCAGCAATAGCGCACGACTCCGCCGAAGCGCAGAGGTGGAAACTGGTAGCAACAGCGCAAGACTCCGCGGAAGTGCCGAGGCTGAAACCGGCAGCAATAGCGCACGACTGCGCCGAAGCGCCGAGGCTGAAAGTGGCAGCAACAGCGCACGACTCCGCCGAAGCGCCGAGGCTGAAACTGGCAGTAACAGCGCACGACTCCGCCGAAGCGTCGAGGCTGAAAGTGGCAGCAACAGCGCACGACTCCTCCGAAGCGTCGAGGCTGAAAGTGGCAGCAACAGCGCACGACTCCGCCGAAGCGCCGAGGCTGAAACTGGCAGTAACAGCGCACGACTCCGCCAAAGCGCTGAGGCTGAAACTGGTAGCAACAGCGCACGACTCCGCCGAAGCGCCGAGGTGGAAACTGGTAGCAACAGCGCACGACTCCGCCGAAGTGCCGAGGCTGAAACCGGCAGTAATAGCGCACGACTCCGCCGAAGCGCCGAGGCGGAAACTGGTAGCAACAGTGCACGACTCCGCCGAAGCGTCGAGGCTGAAACTGGCAGCAACAGCGCACGACTCCGCCGAAGCGAGGAGGCTGAAACGGGCAGCAACAGCGCACGACTCCGCCGAAGTGCCGAGGCTGAAACCGGCAGCAATAGCGCACGACTCCGCCGAAGCGCCGAGGTGGAAACTGGTAGCAACAGCGCAAGACTCCGCGGAAGCGCCGAGGCTGAAACGGGCAGCAACAGCGCACGACTGCGCCGAAGCGCCGAGGCTGAAAGTGGCAGCAACAGCGCTCGACTCCGCCGAAGCGCCGAGGCTGAAACTGGCAGTAACAGCGCACGACTCCGCCTAAGCGCTGAGGCTGAAACTGGTAGCAACAGTGCACGACTCCGCCGAAGCGTCGAGGCTGAAAGTGGCAGCAACAGCGCACGACTCCGCCGAAGCGCCGAGGCTGAAACTGGCAGTAACAGCGCACGACTCCGCCGAAGCGCCGAGGCTGAAACTGGCAGTAACAGCGCACGACTCCGCCAAAGCGCTGAGGCTGAAACTGGTAGCAACAGCGCACGACTCCGCCGAAGCGCCGAGGCGGAAACTGGTAGCAACAGCGCACGACTCCGCCGAAGCGTCGAGGCTGAAAGTGGCAGCAACAGCGCACGACTCCGCCGAAGCGTCGAGGCTGAAAGTGGCAGCAACAGCGCACGACTCCGCCGAAGCGCCGAGGCTGAAACTGGCAGTAACAGCGCACGACTCCGCCTAAGCGCTGAGGCTGAAACTGGTAGCAACAGCGCACGACTCCGCCGAAGTGCCGAGGCTGAAACCGGCAGCAATAGCGCACGACTCCGCCGAAGCGCCGAGGCGGAAACTGGTAGCAACACTGCACGACTCCGCCGAAGCGTCGAGGCTGAAACTGGCAGCAACAGCGCACGACTCCGCCGAAGCGAGGAGGCTGAAACGGGCAGCAACAGCGCACGACTGCGCCGAAGCGCCGAGGCTGAAAGTGGCAGCAACAGCGCACGACTCCGCCGAAGCGCCGAGGCTGAAACTGGCAGTAACAGCGCACGACTCCGCCTAAGCGCTGAGGCTCAAACTGGTAGCAACAGCGCACGACTCCGCCGAAGTGCCGAGGCTGAAACCGGCAGTAATAGCGCACGACTCCGCCGAAGCTTCGAGGCTGAAAGTGGCAGCAACAGCGCACGACTCCGCCGAAGCGTCGAGGCTGAAACTGGCAGCAACAGCGCGCGACCCCGCCGAAGCACCGAGGCTGAAACTGGCAGCAATAGCGCACGACTGCGCCGAAGCGTCGAGGCTGAAACTGGTAGCAACAGCGTATAACTCCGCCGAAGCGTCGAGGCTGAAATTGGTAACTTCGACACCCGAATCCTCTAAAATGCCGATTCGCTGGAAGAAGAACGCGAGGAACATCTTAATCTGGGACGCTCTGCTTGTTGACGCTATAGCTTTCGCTGTAATCCAATTAGTTGAAATAAAGTAACACATTGTAGAGGAACCGTTGCTATCATCTTAACATTGACTATCGCTTAAGAGTGAATTACTCTTTTAAAAACAAAACGCTTTCCTGTTGCCATGATGTAGATTTAACCTTGCTATTAAACGTGCTTGTTTCCCGGTAATTTATTTTGAGCGTTTATACTTTACACGAATTATATTATTGCACGAATATCATCATCATCTACTCAAATGAAGTAACGGAGTAAATTTACTTCGCTACATACCCCCTCTGGTTCACACACATACACGCGCACGCACACGCACAAACACATGCACAGGCACACGCACACGCACGCACACACGCACACGTCCACACTCACACACACCAGGCTTGGAGTAATAATAATATTTATTATGGTAATAATCGGTTTATTCTGTAATAGTAATCGATGAAATGCGCTCAAAAGTAAGTGTCAAAAGCGGAAGTAGTGAAGAACGTTGAATTTATTCATCAACTTCCGGTCTCGTTTTAGCTTGAGAAGCACATTAAAACAAAACGCTGCACGTTTTGGGATTTTTGTAAAGTTATACATCGACCCTATATATATCGATACCCTATATATATATATCGATATATATATATATATATATATATATATATATATATATATATATATATATATATATATATATATATATATATATATATATATATATATATATATATATATATATATATATATATATATATATATATATATATATATATATATATATATATATATATATATATATATATATATACGTCAGTCAGTGTAGTCGCCTTGTCACAGTATTCGCTGGACTAGCAATCATTATCGCTGCAGTATACACACATGACAATGATTTATTATCTACAATTGACCCCCTTTAGAAGTGTAAGAAACTACGACATAATCATTCCAATCAGAAATGCAACCATTTTAAGATGTAACACGATTGTTGTCAATTGTACAATCCGTACAGCATTATTTGAAAAAGGGACACCGCGTACAGTGGGCGTATCAAAAGGTGTACACCATGTATCCCCTTTAGTTCGGCCGGATGTTTTTATGAAGTCAGAATTAGTTGTGGAGCACCGCGAGGTGGCGCCATTTGGGAATTGTTCGTCAGATGAGGACATTTCAAACATAGAAACTAAATTCAGTGAATGTCCACTTCTCCGCTGTTGTTGCCAGACTTGTAAGCCACTGTGTAAGACTAGCGTTTTAAGCTGCAGCCCATAGTAATGGTTATAGTATGAGAAAAGCAGATAATATCAGTGAGAAGCTACCGCCACGGCGCCACCCTCTGATGAAAATCACGGCGATATGGTTTTCGATACGTATTTGGCAATACCGCCTCGAAGATAATACAGAACGAACGTATTGTCACCACCTGTGAGCAGACCCAGAAGAAGTCATGTCAAAAATGCCAAAGGTGATTCTTTATTCCATCAGCCGTGTTAAGATTTCTTCTGAAAGAAGAACGATAGATTCGTGATTATACTACTGCCCCTCCACCAAAAGAGGCCACCCCTCGCCATATGCCACCTTACCATACATCAAATAAGATAACATAGTTCCCCTCACGAGAGTACACCCCTTGTGTAATATCATAACTCCTGTTCAAAATGGCACTACATTGGTTGCCTTATAAGCGGCGGAGGCGTTCATGCGTGCGTGCATGCGTGCATGCGTGCGAACGTGCGTGCATCCATTTGATAACTAGAACTCTGGCCACATGGTGTTTTTTTGGGAAACTGGGCACCCCACTTTTTCAAGGTCTGGATTCGTCCATGCACACATTATAGTTTGGAGAATGTTGACAATACATAATATTCTAATATTTGCAATATTATTAACTCATGTTGAACACATTTGGCCGGTATTACTAACTGTCCGAATGATCCGGCTTTGCACGGGACAAAAAGGAACTTATTTGAACGCTAGATGTGGATGACGTAACACGTAACGATCGTAGAAAACACGCATAGCGTTGGTTACAATTGTACGTAGTTACGTAGTAACAAACATGACTCAATAGCATGCGCACCCAACCCTGACCGTTTGACTCCATAGGAGTGTTGGCCAGTAATACTACAAGACAAGACAAGACGTAGTTACGGATTCGTACTGCTCTAAAGTACGTAATCTACGTGACCCGTCTACATAGGTTCCTTCGTAATATCCCCACTTCCTGAGATAACTTTGAATTTTGTTTAATGTACGAACCATCCCATGGCAGCAATTTCGAAACTTAGGGAGATATGTGGGACCGGACTGATCACTGGCTCCTTTTGTTGGGTAGACTATTTGGCTAACAAGGGATGTCGCACCTCACTTCCGGTAACATTGTCACGTGACAGTATTCGGTTTGATGTGATTTCTTTGCGTACAGTCGTTAACATACCTCTTTTCATAAGAAATCCATATATGTTTTTAATGACAAGTAGGTATAGTGAAAGTTTTTTCATTGGGACATTTGTTTATGTTCGTAGTATTCGGATTGCGCATCGCAACGCCGAGATACGGATGTTGAAAGGTGAGTGGGGTCATTCCTAGTTGCATACCCTTCTATATATATATATATATATATATATATATATATATATATATATATATATATATATATATATATATTATTTACAGGGGCTTAAGCTTATTCAATTGCCCATGGGCATAATTATGTTTGGTGAAACAATGCTGAGTTGATGCTGAGTTGAAGGCCAGTGTTGTTTAGACACGTGATACAATGCGGATGAATGATTACAATTAACAAGATTTAACAAGATTTAACAAGATTTGCCATCCAAGCCAAAGGCCCAGATGGCAAGTGGACAAGGAAGCCATTGGCTTATCGAGAGTCCAACAATGTTCACCTACTTATAACCCGCCCTCCTGAGATATGTGTCAACCTTGTTTTTAAACATATTCACGCTGCTAGCAGTTACACAATCTGTAGACAATTTGTTCCATTCATTTATTGTCCTCTGTGCGAACGAGTGTTTCCTGATGTCCAATCTACATTGATCCTTTACTAATTTGACCTCATGTCCTCTAGTTCTGCTATCCTTCTTGAGTGAGAAAAACATATTTCTATCAATATTTTCATACCCATTCAATATCTTAAAAACTTCATTCTGATCTCCTCTTAACCTCCTTGTCTCTAGAGTTGTTAAACCACATTCTTTCAGGCGTTCTTCATAACTAAGGTCTCTAAGTTCTGGAATCATTTTAGTTGCTCTCCTTTGTATGCGTTCAAGCGTATCTATATCCTTCTTACGGTATGGTCTCCAAACTTGTATACAGTATTCTAAATGAGGTCTACCTATTGCTTTATAAAGAGGTATAATTAACTTTTTTCCCTTGTATGTTATGTTTCTTCTAATCAATCCAAGAATTTGATTACCCTTTGAAGCTGCAATACCACACTGCTCTGAAACTTTCATATCAGCGCTTATTGTAACTCCTAAGTCCTTTTCTTTTACAGTAGTACCCAGAACAGTATCTCTCATTTTATAGTTTACATTCAAGTTCTCATGTCCTGTATGTAGGAATTTACATTTCCCAAAATTGAACAGCATCTGCCATTTCTCAGACCATTTCACTAATCTGTCTAGATCGTTTTGTAAATGTTGTTTATCACCATCAGTATTAACCTTTCTAAACAGTTTTGTGTCATCCGCAAATTATACTGTCGTCCAAGTCATTGATACAAATTAAGAATAATATAGGTCCTAATACTGATCCTTGAGGTACCCCACTCAAAACCGATTTCCAATTTGAAACTTCTCCATCTACTACAACTCGTTGTCTTCTGTCAGTCAGCCATTGTTCTATCCAGTCAGTTATGCTATCCCCGATACCATGGGCTTTTAATTTAAGTAGTAATCTTTGATGTGGCACTTTGTCAAAAGCTTTCTGAAAATCTAAGTAGATAATATCTACTGGCGATCCCACGTCTATCTACTTAGTGATTTCTTCCAAAAAACATAACATATTTGTTAAGCATGACCTCGCTTTAAGGAATCCATGTTGAGATGAATTTAATAATTTATGCTTAACGAGAAAGTCCACCATATGGTCTTTAATTAACCTTTCTAATAATTTACAAATCACTGACGTTAAACTCACTCTTTTTAAATAATGGTATGATGTTGCTTCTTTCCATTCAAACGGAACAACTTCCTCTTTTAATGACAAGTTGAATACTCTTGCAAGTGGTATACTAATTTGATCTACTGTTTCCATTAGTAATTTTGGAGGAATCCCATCCACTCCCGGTTATTTGTTATCCTTCATTGCCTTTATTTTCTTAGCTACCAATTCTGGAGTTACAACTAACGGTCCTAAATAGTCAGATTTAGCCCCCTGAAATTTAGCATCAGCAACTGGTAATGAACTAATATCTTCTTTGGTAAACACTGAACTGAAGTAACCATTTAGGTCTTCCGCCATTAAAAACCCCTGTGATATGATATTTCCAGTACTGTCTTGTAGAGGTCCAACCTTGTCTTGTACGTTTTGTTTCTCCTGACATATGCATAAAAACTATTGCTTTCTTGCTATGTTACATGCTAGTTTTTGCTCATAGCTTCTTTTAGATTATCTGATTTCAGTTGTAGCTGCATTAAGTGCCTCTTTGTATTTTGCATAGTCTTCTTCCTTTCTGGTACCCCTATAAACCCTCCACATAGTTTGCTTTAGCATTATTTTTCTAATTGCCTCTTTTGACAAGTGTTTCTTTCTACACCGTTTTCCTTGTTTTTGGAAGGGAACAAATTATGATACTCTCAATTTCATATTTTAGAATATTCCAACATTCAATTGCGGTCTTATTCATCAGCATGTTATTCCAATCTAGCTTTGCTAAGTATTTTCTCATATCTTTGTAGTTACCTTTGAGGAAGTTTCTCTTGTACGTTTTCTTATTTTTACTTTCTGATTTTACATTGATATCAAAATGTATTTGATTATGGTCACTATTACCCAATGGTTCAAATATTTTTACATTGTCCACTAATTCTTTTTGTGATGACAAAACTATATCTAATACATTTTCTCCCCTGGTTGGTTCTAGTACGTGCTGAGTAAGAAAGCTATCCTGGATTAAACATAGAAATTGTTGATCCTCAATCCCTGTGCTCTCTAGAGAATTCCATTGTATGTGTCCATGGTTAAAATTCTCCCATTATGATACATTCCCCTTTACTAACTTCCTTTATAGCATTTTTTTATTTTTGTGTTGTCCTCTTCGTTTATGTTTGGACTTCGGTAAAGTAATCCAATAGTTAATTTTGAATTTCCTGAAAAAAATTTGCACCAAACAGCTTCATCGCAATCTGCTTCCCTTTCTAGTTTTATTTCATAAGCCTGAATAGATTCTTTAACATATAAAATAACTCCCCCGCCCCTTCTTCCTATTCGATCTTTCCTAAACATTACGTATCCTGTCAGTCGTAATTCAGCATCAGTTATATCTATGTTGGCCCATGATTCAGTTATACCAATTATGTGAGGATCAATATCTTCTACCATAATGTTTAATTCGTTTTTCTTATTTACTATGCTCCTTGCATTTAAACATACGCATCTATAACCTTTTTCAGAGATGTTTTTCGGATGATTTTATATTGGTTTATCTGTGCTAGTGGCCTCTTGTTCTGCTTGAGACACCTCTAGGTAACCCCACTGCACTTCTAGTTTAAAGAATGTTTACTTCCAAAAATATTTGTCATTGTACCCAAGTGGCTATCTACTGCTGCTGAAAGTTTGTCCGCGAATACTGCCGCCCCCTTTCCACTTAAATGAAGCCCATCCTTCGTGTACATATCGGCCCTCCCAACAAAACTTCCCAAAGCAGAAGTAAAGGGTTAAACGGTATTGCATTGTAAAACTGATGTATTTGTCACAGATTGGAAATCGTGTGAGTTATACAGAAACAGCTTGTTTACCTAAACCACCTATCGACGGCACTTAATGTCTGAGAGTCGTACTAGTGGCGCCGAATAGCGACCAATGGTAAACCTAGATTTCGGATAATTGATTGTTGTAACGAATTAACAGATAAACGAAATGTTGTCATATTTGGTGCCAAAGGAAAACTCGTTGTTTACTGATATTGTTTATCACTCGCTGGGGCATGCTTTTAATTATGGTGTGGAACAAATATATTGAGATATAGTAGCAGTTGTTGATTTGCGTCGGCGACAACAGTAAATATGTTTACGTTCTCACCTTCGACAATGGCTTAAGATAAAGGACATTTGTAAAGTACTTTTTCTGTTATGAATCTTTTACGATATGCACTTTATTGTTCACCACCGTTTTTCGTGTATTGTCTAGATTCTTATGGTATCGATTTTGTGTAGGATATTATTTGATTTGAATGTTTGATACTGGGGTGTTTTGGTGCAACTTTTACGCAACTTTTCACACATCCACTTGCAAGTTGTACAGGCAAGCAAGCATTTCCGTGGTCTACATGAGTCATGTATGCACTCAAATGATTGTTTAATTTATTATGAGATGATAACTGTTACTGGTCGTAGAGAAAGTACAAAACAGCTGACGCCGGATGTTTTTGTCAGACAATTGAGATAATCAGACGTCTGAGACGTTTAATTATTTAAGAAGTGAATCGCCATGTAAATCGATAAATTGTCTCCGAGATATGGACATGTGAAGCAATGGTCGTTTGAACAGAATAAGTTCACCGAATAGGATAATGTTATCATACCCATGTCTCGTGTTAACAGTTTCGACGTGCAAGGACAAGAATTGTCGGTGCATTATTCTTAATCCAAGACACGATTAATTCTCAGTTATTTCATCACTTGCGTCGTCGATTATGTATCGGTGAAAATGTATACACCGATTACCTCTTTGAAAACTATTCGTTGTCCTGACTGGGCGACGATTGTCAGCCAAAAGACGCGCTGTAGCCTCCTTGTGATTCCACCAACGACACTCCTTGCACTACCCTTGACTGAACTCGCCTGGCAACGCTCTACGCTTGACTGCACTCACCTGGACACGCTCTACACGTGAATGTACTCGCCGGGCACGCTTGCCCGCACTCGCTGGGACACGCTTGTCACAACCCTCGCTGGAACCGTCTATATTCTAGAAGCGATCCCAGCAAGTTCGTAAGAATAATATTGTGCGTTGGTAAATTGTAATTATATTCAACATACTTGATTTGTGATTATTTACTTTACTTTATTTAGTGAGTATTTGGGTCATTATACTTTTAGACCATCAATTTGACTTTGGAACCAAGCAAAAATAAAAAGTGTCTGAATAACACAAAACGTTGGTCAGTACATGTATGATATGTGCTGAGTTATGTACGATACATGGTTACGTTCAATATTTGAAACTATTTTGTTCATATTTTAAGATGCCATACTAGAGCAAGGTATCTCAACATCGTTACCAATACCTGTTAAAATAAATGCTGCACATAATGCATTCAAACAGCAGTATAAATACCTTGATTGTTTTCTGTTATGTGCATTGTTGTTGTAATTAGTCTAGCTAACCAAATTTGTATCATTTATATAACTAATACTGGTAACGGTGTTGATATAATAGTAACGGTGTTTATTTGATTAATAATATGTTTTTTAGTTGATACACTCGTGATGCACTGATGATGTTTAAATTATGTTTATTGAAACTGTAACACAACTTAACACAACACAACGTAACACTGCCACCAGGGGTCACAACGCAACACTGCCACCAGGGGTCATACAAGTTCCAGCAGTCTGTACATTGAGGCATCTTTCCCGAAATGCTCTCGTCTTCTGGTCAGCGCTCTGGCTTTCGAATGCGAGAGAGTATGTCCTCGTATTCGTATGGAATGACATCATCATGTAGGGGCCACCGATACCGGTTGCTGCCGACGATTTGCATGGCTTTTACCTCCATTACTTCTGTAGTCATGCTCATGATTATTCCAGGGTATATGCGTTCGTCATACCTAACAGCAACCCATGCTCCTAACAGATCCTCCGATGGTGATAGCACTGGAACCAGTATCTCTTCGTTCGCATTGCTAGCGTGCTTTGCTATGATAGTATCACTCTCCTCCCCGAAGACACCCGCGTCGATACCACACGCACTATCCCCACCATTCACGCTTGCCTGAACACCACTAGCAACAGCTTCAACACCAGGAACACTCGCTCCAAGGCTACTAACTCCCACCCCGACATCACTGGTGTTTACCTGGACACCACTAGCATTCACACCCGTGCCATCAACGTCCGCACTGATATACCCAGCACTTGGGATGTGTTGTACCATGGACGTAGTTTCGTCCTGAAACAAGAATAGTCTCGGTGTGTAGCACTCGCATTCTTCGCGGACGGGGCAGGTACAACTCACATCACGATAAATCATTTGACATGGTTGAGTTGTCACAACCTGGTGCAGTTCCATTGTGCCAGGTACTGGGCGCAGCGTAGACGGCAGGTCACCGTGTTGCTCGATGACGGAAGCTGGCACGTAGCACAGCAGAATGCCGGGTCAAGCCGTTCGAAGTGCGGTGTATACGTCAAACGGCGTTGGCAGATCTTGGCCTTTCGCTAGAATGCAATCTGCGGCACCTTTCAAACATCCTCCAACGCCATCAGGGGCGCCCTTCCCATGGCCAGCTTCCAAGAAGTTCCAGCTACTTGCAGAAAATCCCTGACGATGGATGAACCTTGACATTAGGTAGAAGTTCCCCTTTTGGCGATACTGGGTGGCCGGACCATCTGACACAAAGTGAATAGTGTCGAGTTGTGGCTGCGTACCTTTTGCGTGTTCAAATATGGGTTCCAGATGCGCCCATATTGCAACGGGGTCGTGTCGCAAGCTGTTTGAGATGGTGCAAAAGGATGTTGTCTTTCCTTTCAGGTATAGCACACCTGTGTGCAAAGTAGCCTGCTGGTGCGACGCTCCAAAGATGATGGACTGGATTTCGCGAGAATAGCCGCAAGTATAATTCTCCGAGAAGTCGATGTGTATTGTGCACTCGGTATCCGATTCCATTGCTCGCTTTCGCAAATCCCGAGTTGCTGCATGCTGGTGCCGTTTGTTGAAAACATGCTTTGCGAATGTCTTCAACTCTGAGTTGAACTCGGAAACCAACTGCAGCGCCGTTCCATGGATCTTTTCTTTCTTTACAACCTTCAGTCGCACAAGTGTCCCGTCTCTTCCTTGCCTCTCTTCATGACAACTAACCCATGACCACAACCACACTGGTTCGTTGACGTTGTAAACGCCAACGGTTGTCTCACTGTCCTGGCAGTTGTTGCAGACACGATACATGCATTCTTTGTTCATATGATTGCATGCTAGTGCACAAGCCATTGACGCCACATCTGAGCTCGATAGGAGGTGCAAATAGTGCAATCTATCCGTTTTGAGTTGCACGTTTTCGTGCCGCTTACACAGACACGTGTCCCTGTCGGCGCCACTTGGGTGGACAACCTGGAACAGGCGCAAACGGCTGAAAAGCGTATACAAAAGCTTCGAAGATGGGTTCTCACTTAAATAGTTCTGATGGAAGCAGAGCATTTTGTCGTTTAGGAATCGTTTTTGTTCTTTTCTCTTTTCTTTTGTGCGCGTCTGCTTTCTGCCAGTCGTAAGACGACTGTTGTCATCTCGACAATAAAACTCTGTAATAGCCTCCTTCATCCGGTTAACGGGGCGCATCTGGCGTTTGTGTTTGATGCTGGTAACATCTTCCAACAGAAACCGGTTGCTTTGCCTGTGGAAGCCGAGCTCTCGCTGAGCATGGCAGCGAAGACGATATTTCTTTAACAGGCGCGATGCAACGATCTTTGTCACCACAATCCGATCGTTACGACTCTTCGGTTGCTTATAACGGTTCCGCATGGCATCAATGATTACTCGGCTGAATAACAGCGAACGACGGATAGCGGTCGAAACCCGTTGTTTCCCAATTATTCCCGTTATCTTCGTTCGTGGATTCGCTTCATCTGGGAGATGTCGACCAATGGCCCGCTCGTATCTCTTCCGATAACGTTCTGAAACACAAGCATAACATGTAAAACGTGTTGACGATCAAAACTAAACGCAATATATTGCTGAGTTAATGAATCTCTGTGGGGTTGAATGGAAATATATTTGCATCTGAATGTGCTGCATATGTACTGAGATGCCTACATTAAGTATACAAGACAAGCGTTAGCTTTCTTATTTAACTATTTATCTTGTATGTATTAATATATTTGAGTTGTACCTGTTAGCCTACATAGGAAATACACACACGCACGCACGCGCACGCATGCACGCTCGCACACAAAAGTGTTTGCAACACGCACGCACGCACGCACGCACGCACGCACGCACGTACACAAATACAAAACAAATTGCAAGTATGTTTATTACCTGTTAAACGATGCTGTTGGCGAAGACGAATCTTTAGCAACTCCTCTTCCCGGTAGAGTTTTTACCTGTTCCTTGCCTTCTTTTTCCGTCCACTGAGTCGGCTGTGGAGGACCTGCCAGTTGTGGTGGTGATGTAGCGTTCTGGGCCTCAGGTTCTGGTACTTCACCGATAGATTCGTGATCGGCGGAACCCGGGGGGTCACAATTGCTTGAAGATTTCGTTTTTTTATCATGCTTTCTTTTTGGGCCTTTCTCCATCGTGACCTCGTGATACGTTTTCCCCTTTCCGTCTTGCTCTCTATAGTGGGTGTTTTGCCGGGGTTCTTTTGCTCGGTCCACCTGTCCCTCTCCCGTTGTTTGTAAATATCATGTCGTGCCGCATCTTCCCGTATACGTTGACGATACCGACGCATTTTTTCGGCACATGTTATCGATCTGTTTGATTATTATAAGTCCTACACAGTAACTCAGACACTAATCATAAAATAAACGTACGGTTTGGCGTATATAAACACATATAATATCCTTATACATATGCGACGTTTCTAAGCATTTTATAATCAAAAATGCATAGAAGTAATTGTGTCCTTGTTTACAGGGAAAATGTTACCGCGCAGTGGTAACAGTGTTGATAGTAACGGTGTTAAGAAATTAATGGTTTTCTGGGGTTTACGCGAAACACGGCGCTTTATTATCGCCCATTGTTAGGCATATCAAGATACATTGTCAAGGCTTATCTCACCATATTTTCTATTTTGACCAATAACTGCATCTCATATACAAAATGTTGGTAACGGTGTTGATATTCAATAAACATACGGTGAAATAATTACGTTTCTTACCTGATTTATTCGCAAACTGCAGAAATCACACGGCAAACGCAGTATTCACAATGGTCCGGTGATGTCAAGCAAACGGTGGCGCCACATAATGAATGAATAAGCGTTACTTTGTGAGCTATGGAGTGGATGGATACAAACTTTTCGGTAACGGTGTTGAAAATATTTATGGACACATCTAAATGAGGTTATATCTTATTTAGAAATCTTAAAATAGGAAATCTAGCAACAGTAAAATATAGCTTATACATTACATTAATGGAAACCTATCACTTAAGTTTAAATAAACTGTAATTTAATTAGCTTTCTGATGCATTTTCAATGAGGAACGCCAACTCGGACAGGCTGTTTTCGCCTACAAGGCGTAATAGATGACCCCTTAAAAAATGTTTGACGAAATATAATTTTTTTTCATGCGCCTATAGTATATAGTACATGTTTATAGTCTGCAATACATTATTTTGTTGTAGCTTCATAAACATAACTTTTAGAGATATTCCTATACCTCGGACCGCAATTGATGGTCTAAAAGTATAATGACTCATTTACTATACTATTAATTTTTTATTAAACGTGAAATATGTTACATATACCGCTGTTGTTGATGTATATGTAGTAAGAATATACACACACTGAACCATAACGAGAATGTCCTTTGGCTTACCGCATTATACACACTGAACCATAACGAAAATGTCCTTTGGCTTACCGCATTACAAACATTGAACCATAACGAGAATGTCCTTTGGCGTACCGCATTATACACATTGAACCATAAAGAGAATGTCCTTTGGCTTACCGCATTATACACATTGAACCATAACGAGAACGCCCATTAGCTTACCGCATTATACACACTGAACCATAAAGAGAATGTCCTTTGGCGTACCGCATTATACACATTGAACCATAAAGAGAATGTCCTTTGGCTTACCGCATTACACACATTGAACCATAACGAGAACGCCCATTAGCTTACCGCATTATACACACTGAACCATAAAGAGAATGTCCTTTGGCTTAATGCATTATACACACTGAACCATAACGAGAATGTCCTTTGGCTTACCGCATTATACACATTGAACCATAACGAGAATGTCCTTTGGCTTACCGCATTACACACACTGAACCATAAGGAGAATGTACATTGGCTTACCGCATTACACACATTGAACCATAACGAGAATGTCCTTTGGCTTACCGCATTACACACACTGAACCATAACGAGAATGTACATTGGATTACCGCATTACACACACTGAACCATAAAGAGAATGTCCTTTGGCTTACCGCATTATACACATTGAACCATAACGAGAATGTCAATTGGCTTAAAGCATTATGCACACTAAACCATAACGAGAATGTCCTTTGGCTTACCGCATTATCTCAGCCAACAGGCAAATATATGACGATATTGTTGTAAATAAGCACATTGCAGGCTATTGGGTAAACTTGCTATTTTACAAAGTATAAAAAGTGTTTAGATTATGCACATTTTGATATGATGATATTGAACAATGGTTGGCAATGTCAAAGAGTATGGCTTTTTACAGAGTTGTCTATCTGTATTGCAGGTTTCCTCCAATGTGTTTTATATTTCTAACCATTTGATAATCACGAAGATTAATTATGTGTAGAGCATGTCTACCTCGGACGCAGATTATCCAGATGGAGATGAAACGAAGGATGGGGGCTGTGGCGAATCTTCCCTCCAACTATACAAGCATTTTCGAAAACTGCAATTAAAAAAGTAACTTTTGAAATTGGAATTGCTTGAAAAAGAGGAGATTATTTGTAAATGTAGGAAAACAGGAGATGTGAAAACCGTATTCTCGAATGACGGACGAATTCGTAACTTAAGTTTTCCGTAACTATCGCGACAAACCTACCCCCGGGATGGGGGTACTCATATAATATATACTGCGACTCTAAGATTATAAACAATGCGTGCCATGTCAGTCTTGCGTGAGATTCAATAGTCGTAAGTCTTTCGACAAAACGGACCCTGCTCTGTGTGTTGATGTACTGAGACTAGGACGATATAAGTTTGGTTTATACAGTGCAGAGGAGGGCACCTGCTCAAATAAAACATTTACATCTTTGATTTTCCTTTTGTTATTTATTTATATGTCTCGACCAAATTCTGGTTGGACCAATATGCACGATTGAATGAAAGATGGGTGTTTCCATATGTGCGTGCGTGCGTGCGTGCGTGCGTGCGTGCGTGCGTGCGTGCGTGCTTACGTATTAGCATACAAATGTTAATGTAACGTTTTAATTTGGTTAGAACCCTTACATTTTTGGTTGATTTCTAATCACGGTGCAGAACGAACGGTCACATAACCTTTAGGTAAGATTTTACTGGTTCTCTCATTTATGGTTCGCAATTGAGGCGTTTATTTGCAAAATGCTTTATATCCTTTCTGTGCGGTCAATCGTGTTTCGTGCCTCACGTTGTTAAGCGATCGAAACGAAAACCAGTCATAAGTCGATAGCGTGGCGTATAATGCGTTAGATTTAACAACCACGCAAACAATTTCTTTGAAATCTTTGAAGTTATTAGTTTATTTCATTCCATCTTGTAGAGGCGGTTGACCCAAATCTCTGCCTAGCGTGAATTTATTAAAGTTGACGTGTAATGTGGTCTGTAGCGGTCTTTTGTGTACATTGCCTGTAACCAGGGCGCCTCGTGTTGGGCGGGAAATCGATCAAGGAATAATAACGTCTCAAATCTCTGACGAAGTCAGTAGTTCACTTCAGGTGACAAAGAGCTTGGGTCCTCGTCGGAAAACTCGAGATCATCAAAACGGCCGTCGAGAATGTCGTGCAGGACGTCTTTCACCTGGAATATAAGGACACACGTCGGTGTTGTTGTAATAGACAGTAACATGTACTTTTCGCCATTAAATACATACAGTGTGTACATCAACCAAGAACAGTGGACATTGAGTATGTGGATTGTGTAAATTATTAAACATTTTGTGCGTAAAAACCCACAGTTTTTATTTTATTAATAATTTACGCATTCCCCAATTATGCCTAACTATGCCTTGTGGGTGGTTTATGTAGATGGTGTGTATTTAATGGCGAAATTTATGTAGGCCCGTGTTCAAAGCAAGTGCCAATTATCACTGCGTAAAAGGAATATACAGCGATTTTCATTTTTTAAACAAACGACCGACCGCCAACTGTTAACCAATGAAAATCGCCGTACTTTCCCTTTAGAGGGAACTCGTATACTATTACTGCTTAGTACCGAATGTTGCCTGCAAAAAGCAAATTGCTCCACGACGGTATTTTTGTATCATTCGTAATACTGAACTGCTCAAGTACTTACGTTAAAGGTCCCTCGTCAAGTATGTTTTTTTCACTCGACAACTGACAAAAGTGGCTTCATATACAATGCCATATGGCTGCACAGATCTATCAATCAAAATCAATAGTTTTGATGATTTTAACTAAAACAGGCCAACGCATTGTTTTTGTTAAAGCCACTGCGGTTTTTACTCGACATATTCACGCACTAACATTTGAACATCAAAGAACCTCGTTAGGGAAGGGTTAAATGAATTGAAGATGCAGCTTTGTTAACAGTCTTTGAGCTTACCTTCCTGTAACTGCCGGTAGAAGCTGCTATCAGGTGCTCCACCTGGCGGCGAATATGAACCATATCTAACGCGTTGTCAGGTTTGCTAACTGAGACGTTATGACCTATAAATACAAATCATACAAAGTTGAATATAAAACGGACACGGTTTACAGTACATGTTACGACACACAATGATGTAAACAATTTCAAATGCGAATACTGTAATTACGTAGCATCGTTTGTGTGGATCAGTTACCATGTCGGGAATAACTTTACGAACACTTCCGTGATTACCAATGTCCACAAAATACGCACGCACGCACGCACGCACGCACGCACGCACGCACGCACGCACGCACGCACGCACGCACGCACGCACGCACGCACTCACACACGCACGCACACACATACGCACGCACGCATACATATCTTCTACTACAACCATCTACTGGCCATATACACGAAGTAACATTAGCGAAGGATCATTAAAATTGAATATCAAAAAACTGATTCTCACAGCGGACAATAAATGACACGAACAAATTGTCCACAGTTTGTCTAAATGCTAGCAGTGTGAATATATTTAAAAACAAAAATTACAAATATCTCTGACGCGACGGTTACACGTACATTAAACATTGTTGGATAGTCGATAAGGAAATGGCTTCCTTTCCATTTGCCATCTGGGCCTTTTGCCTTGGATGGCAATTTTGTTAAATAATATTTCTAAAATGGCGGGTAGTGAATGGTGTAAGGGTTCGCCGTGCCACCTGTGTACGGGTCGGTGTAGTGAGATACGTCTCCGTTAAAGACCGCCGCTCCGTCTTTCCTGGGTCGGGCCGTGTAGTCCAAGGGCTGCACGAAACTATTGTAGTAGGCAAGTCGCCTCGGCAAGTGACGGAACACCATAGAAAAGCTTGGCCTGTAAACGAAATCATATGCGAATAATAATAATAATAATAATAATAATAATAATAATAATAATAATAATAATAATAAAAATAATATATTTTATTTGGTGTAGTGCCCGGTTCAAAATTATATATGCCGCTTCATAGCATATCAGAATATAATAAGTGTAGAATTGCTACAAAAATAATTAAATAAATATATTAAAATATATCTAGTAATACAAATAAATATGGCACAATAGTGGTAGCGCAAACGAATAATAACGTTTATGGACGTTTGTAGACGCTACTGGATGTTTGTGGACGTTTGTGGATGGTTGTGGACGTTTGTGGTCGATTGTTGACGTTTACGGACGGCTGTGGACAGTTGTGGGTGGTTTTGGGCGGTTGAGACCATGTTTTGTATGATCACTGTGTCAGAAGGTGTCGCCACTCACCCGTCGCTGGAGGTCTCCACCATGTGCCACCAGAGAGGAGGCACATACATGAGGTCTCCCGGTCCCAGCACTGCCTCGATCCCCTCTAACTTCCTCAGCTTGGGGAATCTCTCAAAGTCGGGATGATCAAAGTTAACCTTTTTGTACAAACGACAAGAAATATGTACACAACAGTTTCTGGGGATGACACTAATTATATTGTATGTGACCCAGAGAATGGTAGGGATCATCAACAGTGAACCTGCACTCCCGCCCGCCCGCCCGCCCGCCCGCCCGCCCGCCCGCCCGCCCGCCCGCCCGCCCGCCCACATTTCATCCCGGGCGTAAAATCTTGGTGAAATCCTGCAGTCCATGGAGCGAAGGGCGTGATTTTGTATCGCGTAAGAATTTCTAGTTTTGCTACACACTTCATAAATTCAACAGGTCCATACGTATGTGAGCAAATTATACGTGGCATTGTTTTCGTTATTCGTTTGTGGTATATACCATTGTGGACTTGAAGTACATAACATTGAAGACTTTATGTACCTGCAATGGGGAACTTGAATGCCTACCATAGTAAACTTGAAGTATCTTCCACGATGGACGAGAAGCACCTACTATGGTGGACTTGAAGTACTTATCAATGTCGACTTGACTGTAGCACGATGTACGTGACAACCAAACTATTGCGTACCTGAACCAGGGACGTTCCTATGTTATATTTGTACCCGACAGTGGTTTCTCGTACGTGACGCACGTACCTGTGTTTGTCTGTCTCTAGAGTGATGTACGGGATGCGGGTACATGTGTCCGTAGTGATCGGGGTGGAAGAAGATGAAACGTTTGTAGCCGAAGATCTGCGAACATAGTAATTGTCGCTTGGTTGTACGTGACAGTAGCACAGTAGATCATGAGGTTATATATATATATATATATATATATATATATATATATATATATATATATATATATATATATATATATATATATATATATATATATATATCAGTTACTTCTGGATGAGTATGAATGTATGCGTTTGAGTGGAATGTGTGTGTGTGTGTGTGTGTGTGTGTGTGTGTGTGTGTGTGTGTGTGTGTGTGTGTGTGTGTGTGTGTGTGTGTGTGTGTGGTGTGTGTGTGTGTTTGGTGAGGGGGGTGCGTGCGTGCGGTCGTGCATGCATGCGTGCGTGTGTTTAACATTTCACTTTCACATTGATTATAACTTTTTATTATTATCTTAAGAACTTGTTTTGTGGAGTAGAAGACACCACAAAGGCTCCTATTCTGAACATATTTGAATAAATAAATATATTTATTTATCGTCGTCAGGGCGTTGAGATATGTGGCTGTTTAAGAAAGCCATGCAACCGAAATACTTTCGCACCTGTTGGAAGATATTCTCGTCATAATCGTAATGTGCAGACGTGAACGAGTCTCTCTGAGACTGAAAATATAAATACAACTGTTAAACACAACTAGTGCATTTAGGAATAGAAATTTAAGTGTTAATATACAACATGACTTGATCAAAGATAACATTCAAAACAAAGTCTTGCATAAAAAAATTACTAAACTAATTGTTTTCGTGTTGTGTAAAACAAGCAGGACTTCTACTGCGTATACTCTAATTAATTTATTTGAATTGAAATAAATTGCATCCTTGTAAATTACCATTTATTTAACTTCATTATTCATTATTGTACTTTAAATAAATATAATGTGTATGTTATATTAAGGGTCACTTTTCAATTCGACTTTTTTCATCATATTTCAAATTAATTTTAAGAAAATTCAAACGTACCTGATATCCATTACGACAATGTAGCTCTTTGTGCAAATTTTGTGTGTAGTATTTGTGAAATCATCAGATAAACTATTACATTATTTAATGCTAGATCCAGCATATATTGAAGGGAAAATGGAAGCGCTGTAAGGTGACGCACACGAACAGGCTTGACCTTACAGAGAGTTTGAACTATACCAGACGTAACGACTAAAATAAATACTTTCATTGATTTGAACAAAAATACGTAATTTCCTTATTAAACTGACTAGGGATTAAACTATTCACACACTCCATATTAGGACAACCGGACCCGCGATAAGCTAAATCAGTTGAGAGTGGGGTTTTACTATTAAAGAATATTTATATAGTTGGTTTATGGACGGTAAATGTTATTCAAAATAAACAAATATCCGGATCGACTCACCAGAAGAACGAGATGTGTATGTACTTTGCTCCAAGCGAACGTTTCTTGCATCGTCCGCAGTAGTTTCCAGTTTATCCGATATATGGACTCGCCGAGCAAATCGTCCTCCAGGTGATTCTGACGTCAACATAAACATGCGATAAATCATAGTAATTTTAGTTAAAGATCCTTTCTCAATCCAACTGTCTCATTTTAAAATCATTTTGCGAAAAAATTAAACCTATGTAGTGTCCGCTACGATATTCGTCGTTTGTCGTGGTGGTTGACATGTCAGCGCCCAATTAAACGGATACTTGACCGGAATATCCCACTTTGAGACCAAGTTCTGATAAAACCACAAGCGTGATATTCTTAAGTTTGGATTGTAGTCGCAAGTAATTAGGTTTTATTAACTCTTTTAGGTGCATAGCCCCCAAACAATGATTTTTGTTTCGCTAAATGTAGATATTAACATTTCGAACGTAAATTAATGCGGTTTCAATCCGCCCCAAATGACTACAATTATATATATATATATATATATATATATATATATATATATATATATATATATATATATATATATATATATATATATATATATATATATATATATATATATATATATATATATATATCGTAAGTCAAGGTCACGAGTTACCAACTGTCATTGATGATCCGTTGTCAGTGCAAAAAGGTCGGGGTTAAGTTTTTTAAATTCTTCAAAGAATACTTAGACCCAAATACACCCATTTTCCGATATAAGTTCGTAAATAAGCAATCAAACAAGCAAGGACGGCCGTATGCAACAACAGGGAAACACGTATGTAGGTTAACACCCAACGTTGATACCGTCGGTACATGCATGTAGACACGTGACCCGTTGTTTGCGCGCTCTAGTTCGTCATAAATCCGGTAGAATTCGCTAGTGTTCATGTCGACTTGACGAAGGCCGCCCAGTACTTTGTAGTTGGCGAAGTTCTTCTCTGGATATGTGACTGAGAACAGGGGAAAACTTAGTCAGTCATTGATAGATAGAGAAAATAAGGGGCATATAGGAATGACGGTCACAACAGTGAAGTACGTATGGGGGGCCTGGCTTACATGTTAAAAAAAATTTCCGTATGTGTTGGGTTCCCCTTTGTGAGATTCTAGATACAGTATTATAAATGAGGTCTAACTCTTGCTTTATAAAGAGGGATAATCAACTTTTTTTCCCTTGTATATAATGTTTCTTCTAATCAATCCAATAATTTGATTACCCTTTGTAGCTGCAATACCACACTGCTCTGAAACTTTCATATCAGCACTTATTGAAACTCCTAAGTCGTTTTCTTTTACAGTAGTACCCAGAACAGTATCTCCCATTTTATAGTTTACATCAATGTTCCCATGTCCTGTATGTAGGCATTTACATTTCCCAAAATTGAACAACATCTGCCATTTCTCAGACCATTTCACTAATCTGTCTAGATCGTTTTGTAAATGTTGTTTATCACCATCAGTATTAACCTTTCTAAAAAGTTTTGTGTCATCTGCACATTTCAGTACGTTACTTGTTATACTGTCGTCCAAGTCATTGATATAAATTAAGAATAATATAGGTCCTAATACTGTTCCTTGAGGTACCCCACTCAAAACTGATTTCCAATTTGAAACTTCTCCATCCACTACAACTCGTTGTCTTCTGTCAGTCAGCCATTGTTCTATCCAGTCAGTTATGCTATCGCCGATACCATGGGCTTTTAATTTAGGTAGCAATCTTTGATGTGGCACTTTGTCAAAACTAGATAATATCTACTGGCGATCCAACGTCTATCCACTTAGTGATTTCTTCCAAAAAACATAACATATTTGTTAAGCATGACCTCGCTTTAAGGAATCCATGTTGAAATGAATTAAAAAATTCATGCTTAAAGAGGAAGTCCACCATATGGTCTTTAATTTACCTTTCTAATAATTTACAAATCACTGACGTTAAACTCACTGGTCTGTAATTCTCTGACTTATTTCTCGAACCCTTTTTAAATGATGGTATGATGTTTGCTTCTTTCCATTCAAACGGAACAACTCCCTCTTAATGACAAGTTGAATAGTCTTGCAAGCGATATACTGATTTGTTGTACTGTTTCCATTATTAATTTTTGAGGAATCCCATCCACTCCCGGTGATTTATTATCGTTCATTGCCTTCATTTTCTTAGCTACCATTTCTGGAGTTACAACTAACGGTCCTAAATAGTCAGATTTAGCCCCCTGAAATTTAGCATCAGCAACTGGTAATAAATTAATATCTTCTTTGGTAAACACTGAACTGAAGTAACCATTTAGGTTTTCCGCCATTAAAAACCCCTGTGATATTATATTTCCAACCTTGTCTTGTACGTTTTGTTTACTCCTGACATATGCATAAAAACTATTGCTTTCTTGCTATATTACATGCTAGTTTTTGCTCATAGCTTCTTTTAGATTATCTGATTTCAGTTGTAGCTGCATTAAGTGTCTCTTTGCATTTTGCATAGTCTTCTTCCTTTCTGGTACGCGTATAAACCCTCCACGTAGTTTGTTTTAACACTATTTTTCTAATAGCCTCTTTTGACAAGTGTTTCTTTCTACATCATTTGCCTTGTTTTTGGAAGGGAAAAAATGTATCGATGATACTCTCAATTTAATTTTTTTGAATATTCCAACATTCAATTGCGGTCTTATTTATCGACATGTTATTCCAATCTAGCTTTGCTAAGTATTTCCTCATATCTTTGTAGTTACCTTTGTGGAAGTTTCTCTTGTACGTTTTCTTATTTTTACTTTCTGATTTTACATTGATGTCAAAACGTATTTGATTATGATCACTGTTACCCAATGGTTCGAGTATTTTTACATTGTCCACTAATTCTTTTTGTGATGACAAAACTATATCTAATACATTTTCTCCTCTGGTTGGTTCTAGCACGTGCTGAGTAAAAAAGCTATCCTGGATTAAAAATAGAAATTGTTGGTCCTCAATCCCTGTGCTCTCTAGAGAATTCCATTGTATGTGTCCATGGTTAAAATTTCCCATTATGATACATTCCCCTTTACTAACTTCCTTTATTGCGATTTTATTTTTGTGTTGTCCTCTTCGTTTATGTTTGGACTTCGGTAAACTAATCCAATAGTTAATTTTGAATTTCATGAAACAATTTTGCACCAAACAGCTTCATCGCAATCTGCTTCCCTTTCTAGTTTTATTTCATAAGCCTGAATAGATTCTTTAACATATAAAATAACTCCCCCTCCCCTTCTTCCTATTCGATCTTTCCTAAACATTACATATCCTGTCAGTCCTAATTCTGCATCTGTTATGTCTATGTTGGCCCAACTTATATCGACGTTTCACGTAAATCACGTAACTAGGAACAATCGTAGAACAAACATAGTTAAGATTTAAACAAAGTTAGACAGAGTTAGGTAATCTACGTCAAACATCCACATAGGTTCCATTGCATTATCCCGACCCACCCTGCGGGGGGGGGGCTGAATGTGTGTTAGTGTACGAACCACCCCATAGGCCACCGGGAACGCTTACAAATTTCCAGCCCACATGCAAAACTGACCGAGATATGAGGGAACATAAAAAACAGTCACGATCTACTTCATAGCATAGAAGCATGCATAGACCCACAGTAGAACATCCTGGTGGTTGACTGCAAGCAGATCCACGGCAGGGTCGAGGTGGCTATCAAGGAACGCAGGTAGTCGAAGGTTAACGGGACGTCTGTCTCGAAGATCCGCTGACCCGTCAAGGCGACGGGCTCCTGCGTAACATATACGTATAGATTGAAATAATGACGATGGAGATGATAATAGCGATGATGGCGATGATGGGCATGCTGGTGATGCAGAAGATGACAATGATAGACACGACGTTTGTTATGAGGACACGCTGTACACAATTATACTTATACAATTGTGACGCACACACGCACAAGCACACGCGCACCGCGCGCACACACACTCTCACACACACACACGCACCCACAGCACCCACACGCACACGCACGCACGCACACACACGCGCGCACTAATATCGCAAGCAATTAGGTTAGTTGTGACGAAGTCGAGGCCGCTTATTTCCTCTACACAAACTTGTTTAGCGATAGCTTCGAACACCCTCGGGTCTGTGTAGTGGAATCGAGCGATGGGCCGTTTCTTGAAGAAGAAATCTCCACCGAGAAATGTCGGTTTATGACTAGCTGCCTCCTGTCGTGCTGTAGAATCCCGCCAGATGTCGTCTGTCCGTGCGTTTTCATGGCGACACGTTTCATCTGCGGATTAAAAGCCATCACAAATACATATTAATTTGAACATGTCATTTCTCAGTGCAGTTGTAATCAACAAAAATACTCCTACCTCCTAATTTAAATTTGGCGCATCTGTATAGGCAACAATTAGCAGTTCAATCTTTGTAGAGAATCGCAAAAGTGATCCCACCGTTAAAGGTGATCCATCGCTGCGTTTCTTCAGTGGATAATGACTTGCGCGTCTCTATATATGATTATGCTTGATAATTAATTCTGATTTGTTGCGTCTCGTCGAGATGGCGTTGGAATGAACACGTTTGCAAGGGGGTGAAGTGTAAAGCGCTTTGAACAGTTATAATGACTGGACACAGCGCTATATTAAAACGTACCTATTACGTGTAAGCTGAACGAATGAACCTGTCTGACAGGGGGTGAAGTGTAAGAGTTGTGAGTGGTCATGTAGCCTGGACACCGCGCCATGTAAGAACTGACCTTTACATTCGCCTTCTGGCGCTGTCCGTTGGTCGCCAATGGAGATCGACAAGAATGCAGCGAGTAACAACAGAACTAGCGGCATTGTGGAGTGACCGGTCCTTCTGACGTCCAATGTTCCCTTCCCGGACGATGTCTTTAGACCAACTCCCGCAACGAGATATGTGTCAGCAGTTACAAGGACGTTTTTTTTAAACTGAATCTGACGTGCCTGCATTGCTTCAGTTACGAGGAATCGTTGTTTGTGTCACCCTTTGTACTGTATATAAGGGGTGGATTCATGAGTTCTCAAATTCCAAATACTCATGATGTTTAGTATGCGTTCAAACCACCGTATCCTCCACACCAGTACGTGGTCTGGGACGTCAGATAACGCGCATATTGCCAATCAAGTGAATCATGATAATTCATGTATGCAACACAAAACTGAATATATGGAAAGGAGGCACCACTCATCCGACTGGCTCCAGCTGTAGTGAATTCGCCAGATGTGCGAAAGAGCCATTTTGTTTCGCTCATGAACATACCTTTATATATATATATATATATATTTATATAATACGCGCTTCATACCCTTACATATAAGAACAAGAGCAATTGCAAATCTTAATGCGATTTAACTGATGTGACATGGCTACCAAGACACCACCCACCACGCAACAAGCTTTTGATATTCACAGTAGCGTGAGTTTCACTGGTTACTTGCGTCAATGAAGCGAATTACTTTTTTTTGTGAAGTGTGGTGAAGACCAACCATCACAAAGCTACATGTCATGCCACACGTTTTTTGACGTTGCCAACTTATGCGACCACCCCTAAAATATATGTGGATAATGAAAAGACGGTGGTTGTACTTTGGATGGGTGAAAACAAAGTAAACAAGAAAACATACACAAACTATTTATGTTCCCTTGGGCAACAGTGCTGACGGTCTTGGCGCTGTTCGCAAATGTATTCTTTGAAAACTCTGAGCATCAACTATTATGCATGAGTTACTATCGCTCGTGTTGGTTTTTCAGATACACAATGAACCAAACAAATCTACCCGTCCATAAATGTTGTTTGGGGCAAGTTTTTACAATTGTATTGGGGCAAGTTGTTCCAACTGTAACACCGTTCGTGCGACTCACACAGATTCCTCAACCAGCGAGTTGCGTGCTGAAAATGACTGACGGAACAACATTTATTTAACCTCTACATGTGAACGCTTTGTTTTACGTGTGAAGCCTAGCGTACTGGTTTAAAACCAGTACAGTAAACGCAAGCAGCGCGTTAAAAACACAGTTGTCAAATGTCTCAAAAGAGCTGGTTGCACATAAATAAAAAAATGCTGGACACTCGATAAGATAATGGCATCCTTGTCCACTTGTCATCTGGGTGGTTTGGCATGGATGGCAATACTGATAAATATTGTTAAATCTGGCACAGCCCTATTTGAGCAATTAATATCACATAATCAAGTCGCATTACAGATAAATTTCCATTCATTATTTCATACTTCATTAAATAATTTTTGTTCCATTCACAATTGTTTTTATGTAAGAATCCGGGGTAATTAAAAAAGGAAAACATACATTTTTATGCACACTGTGTTAAAAAGGTGTACAAATTTGTATAATTCTATTAATGTAATAACAGTGACATGTACGAGTGACACTTGCTTTGCAATCCACACTTTCTTTGACGAAGTAACGTGCCCCTTGAAATGTTACTTGCCCCGCTTACGGGGTTAGTTGTTACTACTGACCGCGCCTAGGAAACTTCTTATATCTACCTAGTTATAATATGGAATATCGTTGATATGGTATATTTTATTGAAACGAATTATACAGTATGATATAATGTATATGTTGACAGAAATAATGCCTCTTCCATATTTTAAAAAGGTAACTCTAATTGAAAATTATAACAACTACCCCGGTCTCCCCGTACAGCGGTCATTACACGTTATAAAGCTTATTTTTATTTCATCGTCAAGTTGTGTATTTTCGAATATATAAGTTGATTAAATATCACAATAGTTACATGTTTTACATGTATATTATTGAATTGTCATAAAACACAAATAAATAACATTATAACGTTGTTCGGCCGTAAGTCGTTGCCCGAACTAAATACGAGACCTGCCTTTTTCATATATTTTTGACTTCCAGTTTATGCTATTTCTAATAGTAAATATACTACAACAATAAAGATTAAAATATAAAACATAACGCTGTTAACTTCGATGTATTTTGAGATCGATAAGTTAAGAATAATTGTAACCTACGAGATAGCCAATGCAAATTGAGGTACTTCCCTTAAAGTTTTTCACCCACGTGCATATTTAAAACATTGCTTGAGTTCAGCATTGCGATGTTCTGTTATGTACGTTTCGTTGATATCTGACGCATCGATAACAGTGTGGCCAAGGGTATTGTTATTTCGTCGAACTCACGAAAAAAAACACATTTTGTTGAAAGCCTAGACGCACCTGTTAACTTCAGAGCAAGACGTTCAACACATGTGTGTAGAAATAGCGGGATCAAAGTGCATAACACCAGTAAGATAGCAGGGCACCAGTTACGTGTGACCTAGAGTCTCGAAACGAGAATTTTCTAGAAAGTTTTTCCACGAAATAGTCGGGCATTGCAGTAAAACATCTTATGTAACCTACAGATGCAACGAATGTGGTGGCAAAGACAGCAATGATAACGCTTGTGTTGGGGTGGACGTTGGAACTTTATTCTTGTTGATTGAACGAACAATGGTCGACTCTTAATGTTTACTTGCGATACCTGCACGAGCATTCGACGTGCCCACACAGTCCCTGAGCTAATCGGGCTGGACCGGAATGCGATGTTTTTTGCTTGTTTACGAAGACCGGCATTGAGAACAGTACACAGACAAGATGTCACGTATCGGATCTTGGCCGCTTATATGAAGGTTTTTCGACGCTGCTTCAACGCAGTCTCCATCGCCAGCGGTCGTCGGTAAGTCGTTAGTCCAGCCTCATTCCGTAGTCGACCATCAAAGATGCGGCTCTCTTCAGCACTTGCCTGCCTCGCTGGGCTCCTGGTGGTATGTGTTTATTGAGTTTTACTTATACAATTAATGTTAAATTTCCTCCTCAATTCGATTATTTCTCTAGTGTCTTTTCATATTAATTTTGCGAAAAATCATACCTACCTATCCACAGCAACATGGTAGCTCGTTTGTGCAACATGTATGTACGTTTTTGAAATCATGTTGAAAACTCATGAATATCACCCATGGTTTATCGAGAATCCAACATTTTGTCCTCCTGAGATACGCCTCAATGTTGTTTATAAATTTATTCACGCTGTTAGCAGTTACACAATATGTAGACAGTTTGCACCATACATTTATTTTCCTACGTGTGAACGAGTACTTCCTTATATCCAGTCTACACTGATCCTTTACCATTGTCACCTTATATCCTCTATTTCTAACATCTTTCTTGAGTGAGAAAAAATAGTTCTATCAATATTTTCATACCCATTCAATATCCTAAAAACTTCAATTTGATCTCCTGTTAACCGCTTTATCTCTAGGGTTGTTAATCCACATTTTCTTAGGCGTTCTTCATAACTAAGTTTTCTCAGTTCTGGAATCATTTTAGTTGCTCTCCTCTGTATTCTTTCACGCATATCTATATATTTTTTTACGATATAGCCTCCAAGCTTGTCTACACTATTATAAATGAAGCACAGCCATCGCTTTATACAGAGGCATAACTAGCACTTTTCCTTGTATGTTATATTTCTCCTAGTCAACCCAAACATTTGATTACAATTTGAAGTTGCAAAACAACACTGCTCTGACACGTTCATATCAACACTGTTACTCCTAAGTCTTTTTCTTTTACGGTACTACCTAGAACGGTATATCTCATTTTATAGTATACATCCAAGTTTCCTGTCATGCATATAAGCATTTACATTTCCCTAAATTTAATAACATGTGCCATTTCAGACCATTTTTAAACCTAATTTGCATAGATCGTTTATCCATCAGTGCTAATCTTTCTAAACACTTTTGTGTCATCCGCAAATTTCAGTACGTTGTTTGTTATATTATCGTCCAAGTCATTGATACATTAAGAATAATATAGGTCATAATACCTTGTGTTACCCCACTCAATACTGATTTCCAGTTGAACCTCCCCATCTACTACAACATTCAGTCTTCTTTTAGTCAGCCATTGTTCTATCCAGTCGATTATGCCATCCCTGACTAAGTAATCTTTGATGTGGCACTTTGTCGAAAGCTTTCTGAACATCTAAGTAGAAAATATGTACTGGTGATGCCTAGTCTATCCACTTATTGATTTCTTCCAAAAAACACAACTTAATTGTTAAGTATGACCTCTCTTTTAGGAATCAATCAATCATTCAATCAATCAATCAATCAGCAATTTACTTCCAACAACCAACAATACAAATTCCATTATTACAAAATACACCATTTGCAACATGTAAAAAATAAAATAAAAATTTTAGTTTTAGTGTAAAGGGAGTGAACAGAAGTGTGATGCTTATCTATGGTTCACCCCCAACCAGTATAATGATGTATGACAAAATGCAATATCTTATAATAAAAACAAATTACAAATAAATTTCACTAATAACGAATGCATCCAGTGTCTACAACATAATAATGTCCGTTTATAATTACTTAAATTGTTACGCCTAATACTCAGAAAGAATATGTAACACAAAAGTTTGTTTTAATGCTGGTATGCTTCTGCAAGTAGTGATGTTTTCTTGCAACGAATACCACAGTTTTACTTCACACACAGAAATGCACACTGATTTTAGGTTGGTACGAACACGATCACTTCTGAAGGTTTCTTTCTGTCGAGTACCATATGTTGAAACGTACAGTTTAAACACGTTTTGCAAACTATTCAGGAGTATGCTGTGGTATGCCTTATACATAATGAGCGTTATCTTAATTTTAACTAGGTATACTAATTCCAAAATAGGCAGATGCTTAAAGAGGGTGCTTGTATGGTCAAAACGTCGTGCGCCATATACAAGACGAATTACTCGTTTCTATAATACTATAATACACCTAACATATGTGTTATCCCATATTTAGCTACAATAATTAATATATTGCAAAAGCAGAGGACAATACAATACTGTATGCAGTACTATACTATTAGGTAGACAACTTGCTTTGGAAATGATCGCTGCAATTTTCAACAAATTTATTCTGGCGGACGGTTCCTGAATAACATATTATTGGTTTTGACAAGTTCAGTGATAAGTTGTTTACAGCAAACCATATCCACACAATTGGGCAAGTTCTCTATTTAACATACTTCGTAGTTCTAATTAATTGTTACCGGCAAAACAAATATTTGTATTATCTACAAAAAGTATGAATTTGACTAATTTTGATACGTTGCAGATATTTTTAGCATAGATGACAGATAATCTTGGACCCACAATAGACCCCTGCGGAACTCCACATGTGACATCTAATGGAATCGAGACGCAGCTGTCAATATTTACAAATTGCTTCCTTTTCGAAAGGTAGCTTGTAATCCAATCAATTGCTACTTCATGCATACTATAATATTTCAACTTTTTGATAAGTATTCCATGGTCTACTGTATCAAAAGCCTCTCTTAGATTAATAAATACACCAATGGCATGATTTGTACTGTCCTTAGCATTTGATATTTCCTCTATCTATTCCATTACTGCGTGTGACGTGGACATGTTTGTGCGGAACCCGAACTGATTCGAATTTAATATGTTGTTGGCGTTGAAAAAGCTGTCTTTTTTCCAAGACTTGAGAATTGCGGCAAGAGATAGATTGACCTATGATTGGTACGGTCGGTTTTCGCACTGTTTTTAAACAATGGTATTACTTTGGCATTTTTCATTATTGATGGGAACACACTAGTTCTATATGAAATTCTTCTTACGACACGCATTTTTAATACGTTTGTAAAGCTTTTTTTTACATGTTTCCTAAATCGTACCCTTCTGAACTGGGCAACGATGTTGCAATGTACTAAATCTGCTGAAAAAGTTGGTATACGCCAGGTTTACATCATCAGTTTGTAATACGTTTTCCCATTTTTCTTTTCTCGAACATTCGAAAAGCAAAAATACGTTGTCATATTTTACGTTTCTTACATATGTAAATGTGTCGTATTTCTGTTGGCCTTTTTCATAACTGCATCAAGTGAATATCGGCAACTGATCACCAATGTCATTGATTAATAACCCAGTTTTAATTACGTAATTCTTTTGATTAGTAAATATATTATTTATGAAAGTACCATATATACTATCTAAACGGCGCTATGTCCCTTGAGTGTTTCATGTCTAAGGAGATCGATATTAAAATCACCAAATAGAAATACATATTTATATAACATCAGTAAGCAACTGTTCTATGCTCTCTCAACATAAATGTATGTCTGACCTCGGTGTTCTGTACACATAAATCACAATTATATTTCTGTGTTTTCTCGCGTCCAATTCGACAGTAACACATTACAATTTATGTTCTATCGCCTTGGCTTTTGCTGCTTGAGGTGTGCAAGAAAATAAGTGATTAACATATAACGCCACAACCCCTCTTTTTGTGTTATATCTTACAATGTGAATAACTTCATATCCATTTAGGGAACCATCATCAGTTGTGTTTGAATCAGCCCATATATCCGAAATAGCTATAATGTCAAACGATAGTTTACGGTCATCATTGAAATCCTAATTTGTTTTTAAATTCTTATTTAAACTTCTAGCATTAAAATCTATATAAATGATAGTTCACTCTCTGATTTGACATTACATACATATTATTGACCATTTAATATTTCGAAATAGTAGGTATGTTGTAATGAAAGTGATTATATGAATCTATATTCAATAGGACTATCATCAATATCAAAAACATAGTCGTGCGGTTGAAAAGTAATATCGAACATGTGTCATGCATAAATATGTATTTCTGTATTTACGTATTGAGGACTGCCTGGAAAATTATCGTAGTCAATACATTCCATGTATAAAGAAAACCAATGGTGAACAGTTATATAGGTATATGACATCAACGTGTGTGTGTGTGTGTGTGTGTGTGTGTGTGTGTGTGTGTGTGTGTGTGTGTGTGTGTGTGTATGTGTGTGTGCCAACGCGCGAGCGCGTGGGTGCTTGCGTGTAAGTGCGTGAGTGCGTGCCTTATAATACTATATGTCGATGCCTTAAGAAATTAAATTTGTATTGGTGTGTTTCACGTGCAATAACCCTTGCTTGATTTACCCACATGGTGTTTACCCCACAAGCAGTTGCTCATTCACAGTAACCAACAAAGGGAGGAATGCGGTTAGTGATTGCGTGAAACCAAAGTTGAATCTTTAACATAATATGTCTGGAATTTGTTAACATCTCAAAAGTCAAAGTTATGCTATACAATTTTTAAGACTAAAACAAAAACATGGTGTGTTCCACAGATAACACTCGTGGTTACGAGCACAGACGCTGAATCTAACAGACTCCGCCGAAACGCCGAGGCTGAAACTGGTAGCCACAGCGCGCGACTCCGCCGAAGCGCCGAGGCTGAAAGTGGTAGTCACAGCGCGCGACTCCGCCGAAACGCCGAGGCTGAAACTGGTAGCCACAGCGCGCGACTCCGCCGAAACGCCGAGGCTGAAACTGGTAGCCACAGCGCGCGACTCCGCCGAAGCGACGAGGCTGAAAGTGGTAGTCACAGCGCTCGACTCCGCCGAAACGCCGAGGCTGAAACTGGTAGCCACAGCGCCCGACTCCGCCGAAGTGCCGATGTTTAAACTGGTAGCAACAACGCGTGACTCCGCCGAAGCGCCGAGGCTGAAACTGGTAGTTTCGACGCCCGAATCGCTAAAATGCCGTTGCGCACGTTGACGCTGCGAGTTTCGCTGTAATCCAATTAGTTGAAACAAAGTAACACATTGTAGATGAACCATTGCTATCAGCTCAACGTTGACTATCGCTTAACAGTGAATTACTATTTTAAAAACAAAACGCTTTCCTGTTGCGATGATGTAGATATAACCTTGCTATTAAACATTGTTTCCCGGTAGTTTAGTTTCAGCGTTTCTACTTTACACGAATTATATTATTGCACGCATATCATCATCATCTACTCAAGTGAAGTAACGGAGTAAATTTACTTCGCTACATACTACCTCTGGTTTACACACATGCACGTTCACGCACACGCACACGCACACGCACACGCACACGCACACGCACACGCACACACACACACACACACAGGCACACGCGCGCGCACCGCACACGCACACACGCACACACATCAGGCTTGGGGTAATAATAATTTTTACTATGATAATAATCGGTTTATTCTGTAATAGTAGTCGACGAAGTGCGCTCAAAAGTAAGTATCATTAGCGGAAGCAGTGAAGAAGGTAGAATTACATTCATCAACTTCCGGTCTCGTTACGTCAACCCCCTATATATACGTCGACCCCCTATATATACGTCGACCCCCTATATATACGTCGACCCCGCCGTACAGCATTATTTGAAAAAGGGACACCGCGTACCGTGGGCGTATCAAGTGGTGTCCACCATGTGGTGTCCACCATGTGGTGTCCACCATGTGGTGTCCACCATGTGGTGTCCACCATTTGCCCCCTTTATTTCGGCCGGATGTTTTATAAAATCAGAATTAATTGTCGAGGTGGCGCCATTTTGTAATTGTTCGTCAGATGAGGACAATTCAAACATAGAAACTAAAGACATTGCCACCAGTACTTCCGCTTGTCCTCCAATGCCACCAGTATAGCCCCTTGTCCTCCATTGTCACCAGTACTGCCGCTTGTCCTCCATTGCCAACAGTATTGCCGCTTATCCTCCATTGCCCCCAGTATTGCCCCTTATCCACCATTGCCCCCAGTATTGCCCCTTGTTCTCCATTGCCACCAGTATTGCCCCTTGTTCTCCATTGCCAACAGTAGTGCCCCTTGTCCTCCATTGCCCCCAGTATTGCCCCTTGTTCTCCATTGCCACCAGTATTGCCCCTTGTTCTCCATTGCCAACAGTATTGCCCCTTGTCCTCCATTGCCCCCAGTATTGCCCCTTATCCTCCATTGCCCCCAGTATTGCCGTTTGTTCTCCATTGCCAACAGTAGTGCCGCTTGTTCTCCATTGCCTCCAGTATTGCCCCTTGTTCTCCATTGCCACCAGTATTGCCCCTTGTCCTCCACTGCCCCCAAAATATTGTCCCTTGTTCTCCATTGCCACTAGTATTGCCCCTTATCCTCCATTGCCCCCAGTATTGCCCCTTGTTCTCCATTGCCACCAGTATTGCCCCTTGTTCTCCATTGCCAACAGTAGTGCCCCTTGTCCTCCATTGCCCCCAGTATTGCCCCTTGTTCTCCATTGCCACCAGTATTGCCCCTTGTTCTCCATTGCCAACAGTATTGCCCCTTGTCCTCCATTGCCCCCAGTATTGCCCCTTATCCTCCATTGCCCCCAGTATTGCCGTTTGTTCTCCATTGCCAACAGTAGTGCCGCTTGTTCTCCATTGCCTCCAGTATTGCCCCTTGTTCTCCATTGCCACCAGTATTGCCCCTTGTCCTCCACTGCCCCCAAAATATTGCCCCTTGTTCTCCATTGCCACTAGTATTGCCCCTTGTTCTCCATTGCCACTAGTATTGCCCCTTGTCCTCCATTGCCCCCAGTATTGCCCATTGTTCTCCATTGCCACCAGTATTGCCGCCTGTCCTCCATTGCCTCCAGTATTGCCCCTTGTTCTCCATTGCCACTAGTATTTCCCCTTGTCCTCCATTGCCTCCAGTATTGCCCCTTGTTCTCCATTGCCACTAATATTACCACTTGTCCTCCATTGCCCCCAGTATTGCCCCTTGTTCTCCATTGCCACTAGTATTGCCCCTTGTTCTCCATTGCCCCCAGTATTGCCCCTTGTCCTCCATTGCCCCCAGTATTGCCCCTTGTTCTCCATTGCCCCCAGTATTGCCCCTTGTTCTCCATTGCCCCCAGTATTGCCCCTTGTTCTCCATTGCCACTAGTATTACCGCTTGTTCTCCATTGCCACTAGTATTACCGCTTGTCCTCCATTGCCCCCAGTATTGCCCCTTGTCCTCCATTGCCCCCAGTATTGCCCCTTGTTCTCCATTGCCCCCAGTATTGCCCCTTGTTCTCCATTGCCCCCAGTATTGCCCCTTGTTCTCCATTGCCACCAGTATTACCGCTTGTTCTCCATTGCCCCCAGTATTGCCCCTTGTCCTCCATTGCCCCCAGTATTGCCCCTTGTTCTCCATTGCCACCAGTATTACCGCTTGTTCTCCATTGCCACCAGTATTACCGCTTGTTCTCCATTGCCACTAGTATTACCGCTTGTTCTCCATTGCCACTAGTATTACCGCTTGTTCTCCATTGCCACTAGTATTACCGCTTGTTCTCCATTGCCACTAGTATTACCGCTTGTCCTCCATTGTCACCGGTATTGCCGCTTGTCCTCCTGTCGCTCTGATTTGTTCCCCCCACCATGTTTTATTCGCCTATGGTACCCATTACAAAGTGAAAAGGATGTTTGTCCTCAGATAATTTGTGTTAGTGATTGTCCACCTCTCCGCTGTTGTTGCCAGACTTGCAAACCACTATTAAAAGAGTGGTTTGCATTGATTTGTGATTATTTACTATACTATAATGTTTTATTAAACGTGATATTTTTCACATATACCGCTGTGGATTTATATGCAGCACACACTCAACTATAACAATAATGGCTTATCACATTACACACTCGCACGTAGGGGAGAGCGGGGCTAGTTTTTACAATATTCAATTAAAATTACTTTTTGATAACAGTATGCTAGATGCTTTATTTCTGTCAACACTTATATTGAATATATTATTCGTGTTAACAAAATGTACCAAACGATTGATATTCCATATTGTAGCTAGGTAGATATATGAAGTTTCCCAAGCGCGGTCGACTGTAACAACTGTAATAAGTTGTTACTTCTTACCGAACACGTTGTTATAACAAAGAACTCGTGGATCACAAAGTCCACGGTAACCCGTACGTGTTACGGTTATTACATTAATTGAATTTTATATACTTATACATCTTATACACAGTGTGCATAACAATGTAGGTGTTCACAGCTTCATATATTAAGCTTTTAATGTTTAGTTACCAAAAGGACTAATTCCCCGGAGTCTTACATAACCACAATTGTGAATGGAATGTAAAGTATTGATTGGCGTATGAAATAGTGAATAGCAATATATATATATATATATATATATATATATATATATATATATATATATATATATATATATATATATATATATATATATATATATATATATATATATATATATATATATATATATATACAAAAAGACAGCTGACGCCGGATGTTTTGGTCAGGCAATTGAGATAATCAGACGTCTGAGACGTTTGATTAGTCACGAAGTGAATCGCCGTGTAAATCGATAAATTGTCTCCGAGACATTGACATGTGAAGCAATATTCGTTTGAACAGAATAATTTCACCGAATAAGGTGATGTGATCATATCCATGTCTCGTGTTAAGAGTTTCGACGTGCAAGGACCATAATTTCCGGTGCGTTATTCATGATGATAATTTCGCCGTTATTTCATGACTTGCGTCGTCGATTATGCATCAGTGAAAATTAATTTCTGCACCGATTATCTCTTCGCGAACTATTGCCACTAAACGGACGCGTTGAAGCCTCCTCGTGATCCCACCAACGACAGTCCACGCTCTACGCTTGACTGCACTCGCCTGGCCACGCTCTACGCTTGAATGCACTCGGCTAGACACGCTCTACACTTGATTGCACTCGTCAGGCACGTTGACTGCACTCGCCGGGACACGCTTGTCACCACCATCGCTGGAACTGTCTATGCTAGAAGCGACACCAGCAAGTTCGTAAGAATAATATTGGACGTTGGTAAATTGTAATTATATTCAACATACTTGATTTGTGATTATTTATTATACTTGGTTCAGTGAGTATTTACTATACTATTAATGTTTTTATTAAACGTGAAATTTGTTACAAATACTGCTGTTGTTGATTTATATGTACTACGAATACACGCACACTGAACCATAACGAGTATGTCCGTTGGCTTACCGCATTACACGCACTGAACCATAACGAACATGTCCGTTGGCATACAGCATTACACACACTGAACCATATCGAGCATGTCCGTTGGCTTACCGCATTAAACACACTGAACCATAACGAGCATGTCCGTTGGCTTACCGCATTACAAACATTGAACCATAGCGAACATGTCCGTTGGCTTACCGCATTACACACACTGAACCATAACGAGCATGTCCGTTGGCTTACCGCATTACACACACTGAACCATAACGAGCATGTCCGTTGGCTTACCGCATTACACACACTGAACCATAACGAGCATGTCCGTTGGCTTACCGCATTACAAACATTGAACCATAGCGAACATGTCCGTTGGCTTACCGCATTACACACACTGAACCATAACGAGCATGTCCGTTGGCTTACCGCATTACACATACTGAACCATAACGAGCATGTCCGTTGGCTTACCGCATTACACACACTGAACAGTAACGAGCATGTCCGTTGGCTTACCGCATTACACACACTGAACCATAACGAGCATGTCCGTTGGCTTACCGCATTACACGCACTGAACCATAACGAGCATGTCCGTTGGCTTACCGCATTATACACACTGAACCATAACGAACATGTCCGTTGGCTTACCGCATTACACACACTGAACCATAACGAGCATGTTCGTTGGCTTACCGCATTACACACACTGAACCATGACGAACATGTCCGTTGGCTTACCGCATTACACACACTGAACCATAACGAGAATGTACGTTGGCTTACCGCATTACACACACTGAACCATAACGAGCATGTCCGTTGGCTTACCGCATTACACACACTGAACCATGACGAACATGTCCGTTGGCTTACCGCATTACACACACTGAACCATAACGAACATGTCCGTTGGCTTACCCCCGGGGTGGGGGTACTCATATAATATATACTGCGAAGTTAACAGCGACTCTAAAATTATAAACAATGCGTGCCATGCCAGTCTTGCGTGAAATCCAATAGTCGTATGTCTTTCGACAACACGGGCCTTGCTCTGTATGCTTAATGTAGTGAGACTAGGACGACATAAGTTTGGTTTATAAAGGATAGGACATCTAAATCAAATCAAATCAAATTTATTGTAACTCTTTACAGTATACACAAATCAAATCAAGGTAAACCCTATATGATAATGTAAAGAGAACAATAGGGGAAGAACATTATACAATGTTATACTCCCTAGTATATATTTCAATACATATATCAGTATTAAAACATATATCAGTATTAAACACAAAAATAGCGTGCAGGTGTAGAAAACGAACAAATTGTGACTGTGATACATGTTATATTTAGACATCATTGTGTAATATAAATTGCTTAAGTATACATTTGTAGTTTATTATTGAATAAGAAGTAAAAATGTGTCTTGTGTCTGCTAAAATTAAACATTTGCATCTTTGATTTTCCCTTTGTTATTTATTTATGTCTTGAAAAAAATCTGGTTGGACCAATATGTACGATTGAATGAAAGATGGGTGCTTCCATATGCGTGCGTGCGTGCGAGCGTGCGTGCGTTCCTGCTCACGTATAAGCATACAAACGTTAATGTAACGTTTTAATTTGGTTATAACGTTTACATTTTTGGTTGGTTTTTGGTCTAACCACGGAGGCACAACGAACGTTCCCATAATGTTTAGGTAAGATTTTGTTGGTTCTCTCGTTTTTGGTTCGAAATTGAGGCGTTTATTTGCAAAATGCTTTATATCCTTTTTGTGCGATCAATCGTGTTTTGTGCCTCACTTTGTTATGCGATCGATACAAAAACCGGTATGTCATCAGTCTATAGCGTGGCGCATAATGCATTACCTTAATCGACCACGTAAACAATTTCTTGGAAATATTGTAAGTTATTATGTTATTTCATTCCATCTTGTAGGGGTGGTTGGCCCAAATCTCTGCCTAGCGTGCGTTTATTAAAGTTGACGTGAAATGTGGTCTGTAGCGATCTTTGTTGGCGCATTGTAACCATTGTAACCATTGTAACCGAGGCCCTTCTTGTTGGGCAGGAAACCAATCAAGGAATAATAACGTCTTAAATCTCTGACGAAATCAACAGTTCAGGTGACAAAGAGCTTGGGTCCTCGTCGGAAAACTCGAGATCGTCAAAACGCCCGTCGAGAATGTCGTGCAGGACGTCTTTCACCTGTAATATAAGGATACACGTCGGTGTTGTTGCAATAGAAAGTAACAATTAGCTCCCTCGTCAAGTATGTTTTTTTTCGCTCGACAAATGACAAAAGTGGCGTCATATACAATACCATATGGCTATACAGATCTAACAATCAAAATCAATTGTTTTGATGATTTTAACTAAAACGAGCCAACGCATTGTTTTGTTTTGACAATGTGAATATTATACATTTATTTTATGGTTATACTAGAGTCGTAGTGATAGCCACTATCTTACCTAACAGGGTTATATAACTATTGTTATGAAGTTGAAGATTCATCTACTGTAAATACGGTTTTTAGAATTGACCTAGAATTAAGCCATTATTTGCATAAAGCGTATCGGCCATTGTTGGCATAGAGCTTGATGGTGACACGCCCTGGAATCGTATTTTTTTTAATTTAAATGGTAAACTGATATGATTATAATTGTGTTGTTATTCACGTGTATACGGTAACTATTTTCTGTCAGCGTGGTGATTGGGTGATATTGTATCATACAGAACCAGCTTGGGCTGAATAGCCGAGAGACATATACGCAGCAGAAGGCGAGCTGGAGCGTCGTGTGAGGGCGTGGTCGGTTGAGCGGCAGGAAAATTTGGACTGTCTGGGAACCAATGCCACATGTAGTGTGTGGACGGTGTTCAAGCGATAGATGAATCACTATCAAGCGATAATGTGAGTCGTTTTCATTGTTATTTCATCTTAATTCGAGTTATACTCAAAGTGTAGCGGGGCGTTGGTAATTGTTAATTTGTTTTGGTTTTGGTAATTATGAAATTCTATATGACATTGTATGTATTGTATATGATATACATTCAGTAATGGAATGTAAATTAAACTCGTTAATTGGATGTTATAGTCCAATGGTATTATATATTTACACGACCATTGCGCGAAAGTGTCACAGATGGCGAGTGCCCCACAATAACGTGTAATTTAATTTTGATTACGACGTACATGATTCTGTTGATGTTGAAAAAAAACAATGGTAGATAACACTGTTGGTTGTTAGTGTTTATGAATTATTGCAATTGCGTGATTTGTTCATCAGGGGAAATATCGATTATGCAGCTAAAAGAATGACAACTTTTACATGATACTTGGAGGCGAAATTAGTAACTGACAACGATTAACAATTAGCAGTTCATCAGTCGGAGATCGGTAAGAGAGCATTTCCAGTTTTTGTGTATCCCGTGCGCATGACTTTAGTTGATTTCATCCTTTACTTTTTAACAAGATTTAACAAGATTTAACAAGATTGCCATCCCAAACAACAAGTTCCAGATGGCAAAGTGGACAAGGAAGCCATTGGCTTATCGAGAGTCCAACAATTTTATCATCTATGTGTAGCCCACCCTTATCTTACTTGTGTGCATAGTTCACACCAATTGTTAATTGCAAATGATCATAATGTTTTCCATTGTGTCATTCAAAAGGTTTACAGTCATTGTGCCACAACTGTTGTCCCACTGTCAGAAGCTCTCTCATAAACATAGGTCTGTCAAAACACTTGATTCCCTGTCAACAGTTATCTTATGCATTCAGATCTGTCAGAAACTTGTCTCTCTGTCAACAGCTCTCTCACATACTCAGGTCTGTCAAAACACTTGTATCCCTGACAGCAGCTCTCTCATATACTCAATAACCTCTAATAAACACCCAGGTCTTGAAAAAACAATTGTATCCCTGTCAGTAACTCTCTCGTGCATTCAGTTATGTCAAAACATTTGTCTCCCTGTGAGCAGCTCTTTCATGCATTCAAGCCTGTCAAAATATTTGTCTCCCTGTCATCTCTCATACATCATATATGTAAAAACACTTGTATCTCTGTCAGCAACTCTCTCATGAACTCAGGTCTGCCAACACACTTATCACCATGTCAGCAGCTCTATCATGGTCTCAGGTTTGCTGAAACACTTATCAGCAGCTATATTATGCATTTAGATCTGTCAAAAATATTTTCTGCCTGTCAACAGCTCTCTCATGTACTCAGGTCTGTCAAAACACTTGTATTCCTGACAGCAGCTCTCTCAAATACTCAGGTCTGTCAAAACATTTGTCTCCCTGTCAGCAGCTCTCTCATCCACTCAGGTCTGTCAAAACATTTGTCTCCCTGTCAGCAGCTCTCTCATCCACTCAGGTCTGTCAAAACATTTGTCTCCCTCTCAGCAACTCTCTCATCTACTCAGGTTTGTCAAAACATTTGTCTCCCTGTAAGCAGCTCTTTCTTACATTTAATTCTGCAAAACCCATATATCCCTGTCACCAGCTCTCTCATTCATTCAGGTCTGTCAAAACATTTGTCTCCCTGTCATCAGCTCTCTCATGTACTCCGGTCTCTCATCAAACTTGCCTCCTTGTCAGCAGCTCTCTCATGCACTCAGGTCTGTCACGATATTTGTGTCCCTGTAAGCAGCCCTCTCACATACTCAGATATGTCAAAATAATAATATACTCCGGTACGGCATACACACAGATCTGTCAAAACACTTGTCTACCTGTCACCAGTTCACACACACACTCAGGTCTGTCAAAACAATTGTCTCTCTGTCAGTAACTCTCTCGTGTATTCAATTCTGTCAAAACATTTGTCTCCCTGTCAGCAGCTCTCTGATGTACTCAGGTCTGTCAAAACACTTGTCTTACTGTCATCAGCTCTCTCTCCTACAACCAAATATGTTAAAATACATGTGTCCCTGTCATCAGCTTTCTCATACACCCAATTATGTCAAAACACTTGTGTCCCTGTCATCAGCTCTCTTGTATATTCATATCTGTCAAAACACTTGTCTCACTGTCAGCAGCTCTCTCGTACGCAAAGGACTATCAAAACACTTGTCTCCCTGTCATCAATTCTCAAACACACTCAGGTATGTCAAAACAATTGTCTCACTGTCACCAACTCTCTCGTGTATTCAATTATGTAAAAAAAGTTTGTCTCCTTGTCAGCAGCTCTCTCATGTACTCAGGTCTGTCAAAACACTTGTCTTACTGTCATCAGCTCTCTCCTACACAAAATCTGTCAAAACACGTCTCCCTCTCATCAGCTCTCTCATACACTCAAACCTGTAAAAACACTTGTGTCCCTGTCATCAGCTCTCTCATACATTAAGGCCTGTCAAAACAATTGTCTCCCGTCATCAGCTCTCACACACACTCATATATGTCAAAACAGTTGTCTCCCTGTTAGCAGCAACCTCGTGTATTCAGGTCTGTCAAAACAGGTGTCTACCTGTCATCAGCTCTCTCGTGCACAAATATATGTTAGAACACTTGTCTCCTTGTCACCAGTTCTCCCAAACCTGTCAAAACCATTTTGTCCCTCTCATCAACTCACTAATATAGTAAGGCTTTTCAAAACAATTACCTCCCGTCATCAGCTCGCACACACACTCAGGTATGACAAAACAATTGTCTTACTGTCATCAGCTCTCTCACACACTCAGGTCTGTCAAAACAATGTTCTCCTTGTCAGCAGCTCTCTCATAAACTCCAGTATGGCAAAACACTTCTCTCTCTCTCTATCAGCAGCTCTCTCATACACACAGATATTCCAAAACACTTGTCTCCCGGTCACGCACACGCATGTACTCTGGTCTGTCAAAACACTTGTCTCAGTGCAATCAGCTCTCTCTCCTACAACCAAATCTCTCAAAACACAAAGATTAGTACACAACTCACAGTGAACATGTTCTGTCGTGAGCACCATAATGTGCATCACTCGATCATTTTATAACATAATGTTGAATTTTCATATGACTTTCCTTTCTTGGTACTCCGACTTAGAAACGTATCGATTGGCTATGGAGGTTATTACGCAAGCAAAAGTAACAACACGATATAATTGTGCAATTTGCGTATGTGCCCGTGGTGCCTCTGGTGAATAATATAATACTAATATAACTATGAAGTCTCGAACCAGAATCGACGTAGACTGTTCTGGATGTAGATTGTTCCGTGGCATGAAAATAATGCTAAACCACAGTTTAATAACCATTCCTCCTATACAAAATACAATTTAAAACAAATTTCACAGATAATTCGATAATTTGTGGGGATTGTTTTGCTAAAACTTGTCGTTTGAACATTTTTACATTTAACCACGTATATTAATATTGCGTTACATTACTAGTATGCGTGTGTACATTGACAAATACAACTGTAAAATTAATTAATTTATTATCGATCATATGTGTTGACCAATGCATCAGAAATAATGTTTAATTGATGGATTGATTGACACTTACGTTAAGCTCTCAACATGGATCTTCCACTTAGCGTAAATGCGATGTGTTGTGCCATGCTAAATAAGGACATCAGCATACACCTACTTGTCTGTTGACCGACCACGTGACGTAGATGTTGAAAAGGATCATTACGAAGACGATGGAGTTGAGAGAAGAGAGCCAGCTGGAACAAGAAAATATTATAGCCGTTGTTGTTGTTGTTGTTGTTGTTATACGTGGTATTGATGTGACTTTTTGCAGGTAGTTCAACATGAACAAGGTCACATCAGCATCATTAACGAGGAGGACCCTGCCACCAACTGTCCACCTTGGCGCAACAAGACTCACCCTGCCCCCACTGCTCCCACTCCCCCAATGCACCCACTGCTCCCCCTGCTCCCCTGCTCCCCCTGCTCCCCCTGCCCCCACTGCAGATCTCGATTGAAATATCTCACGTGTGTGTGTGTGCGTGCGTGTGTGGTGTGTGTGGTGTGTGTGCCGTGTGATGTGTGTGTGTGTGTGTGTGTGTGTGTGTGTGTGTGTGTGTGTGTGTGTGTGTGTGTGTGTGTGATGTGTATGGTGTGGTGTGAGTGGTGTGGTGTGGTGTGGTGTGTGTGGTGTATACGGTGTGGTGTGTGCGGTGTGGTGTGTGTGTGGTGTGTGTGTGTGTGTGTGTGTGTGTGTGTGTGTGTGTGTGGTGTGTGTGTGTGTGTGTGTGTGTCTGTATGTGTGTGTGTGCGTGTGTGTGCGATGTGTGTGTGTTTGGTGTGTGGTGTATGGTGTGTATGTGTGTGTGTGTGTGTGTGTGTGTGTGTGTGTGTGTGTGTGTGTGTGTGTGTGTGTGGTGTGAGTGGTGTGGTGTGGTGTGGTGTGTGTGGTGTATACGGTGTGGTGTGTGCGGTGTGGTGTGTGTGTGTGGTGTGTGTGTGTGTGTGTGTGTGTGTGTGTGTGTGCGTGTGTGTGCGATGTGTGTGTGTGTTTGGTGTGTGGTGTATGGTGTGTATGTGTGTGTGTGTGTGTGTGTGTGTGTGTGTGTGTGTGTGTGTGTGTGTGTGTGTGTGTGGTGTGTGTGTGTGTCTGTATGTGTGTGTGTGCGTGTGTGTGTGCGATGTGTGTGTGTTTGGTGTGTGGTGTATGGTGTGTATGTGTGTGTGTGTGTGTGTGTGTGTGTGTGTGTGTGTGTGTGTGTGTGTGTGTGTGTGTGTGTGTGTGTGTGTGTGTGTGTGTGTGTGTGTGTCTGTTTGTGTGTGTGTGCGTGTGTGTGCGATGTGTGTGTGTGTGTTTGGTGTGTGGTGTATGGTGTGTATGTGTATGTGTGTGTGTGTGTGTGTGTGTGTGTGTGTGTGTGTGTGTGTGTGTGTGTGTGTGGTGTGTGTGGTGAGTTGTGGTGTGTGCGGTTTTGTGTGCGTGGTGTGGTGTGTGTGTTGTGGTGTGTGCGGCGTGGTGTGGTGTGTTTTTGTGGTGAATGTGGTGTGTGGTGTGTGTGTGTGATGTATGTGTTTGTGTGTTTGGTGTGTGGTGTGTGGTGTGTATGTGTGTGTGTGAGTGTGTGTGTGTGCGTGGGGTGAGTGGTGTGTGTTTGGTGTGTGTGTGTGTGTGGTGTGTGTGGTGTGTGTGTGTCTGTGGTGAGTGTTTGTGGTGTGTGGTGTGTAGTATTTGTGGTGTGTGTGTGTGGTGTGTGTTTGGTGTGTGGTGTATGGTGAGTGTTTGTGTGTGTGTGTGTGTGTGTGTGTGTGGTGTGTGGTGTATGGTGAGTGTTTTTGTTGTGTGTGTGTGTGTGTGTGTGTGTGTGTGTGTGTGTGTGTGTGTGTGTGTGTGTGTGTGTGTGTGTGTGTGTGTGTTGTGTGTGTGTGTGTGTGTGTGTGTGTGTGTGTGTGTGTGTGTGTGTGTGTGTGTGTGTGTGTGTGTGTGTGTGTGTGTGTGTGTGTGTGTGTGTGAAGTGTGTGTGGCGTGTGTGTGTGTGCGTGTGTAAATTATTGGAATTTTGGCTGCTTCATTTATGAATTGTTGAATTAATGTGGCAATACATCACGTTAGATAATACTGATTTTTTTAGCACAAATCAACAAGTTTATTATTAAAACACGTAAACTACTGTACATGTTATTTCTTTTTTGGGAAGATGTTGTTTGCGTATCAGTAAGCTTTGTACATTGTGTGTCTCTGGTTTGCTGTTCGTATCATTCTTACCACCACATTCCCGCTGGGCCGTATTGATTGTCAATAAAAGGCAACAGAGAGATGACGATAGGAACGCGAGTGGGTGTGTGCGGGTGGGTGTGTGTGTGTGTGTGTGTGTGTGTGTGTGTGTGTGTGTGTGTGTGTGTGTGTTTGAGCTGATGACAGGGAGACAAGTGTTTTGACAGACTTGAATGTATAGGAGAGCTGCTAAGAGGATTACAAGAGTTTTGAGAGACCTGAGTGTATGTGTACGTGCGTGTGCGTGTTCGAGTTCGTGCGCGTGCACGTGTGCATGCTCGTGTGCATACGCGCGTGTGTGTAATGGTTGACCTTCAAGTGCTTTGTGGAAATACGCGACATACCCAACCATATTGACTTAGATGCAATCATAGTTTTCCTGTTTATCCTTTTTTTGCTACGTTCAGTGCAGTCGAACGCTCACCTGCATCAGCACCACGTCGGGGTCGTAAAGTCCTTCCCGTGCCTTCAAATACAACAACGATTAGTACACATCTCACAGTGAACATGTTCTGTCGTGAGCACCATAATGTGCATCACTCGATCATTTTATAACATAATGTTGAATTTTCATATGACTTTCATATCTTGGTACTCGTATCGAGTATCGATTGGCCATGGATGTTATTACTCAAGGAAAAGTAACAACACGATATAATTGTGCAATTTGCGCATGTGCCCGTGGCGCCTCTGGTGCATAATTATTTAATTGGTGTGTGCCCGTGGCGCCTCTGGTGCATAATACAATACTAATATAACTATGAGGTCTCGAACCAGAATCGACGTAGACTGTTCTGGATGTAGATTGTTCGGTGGCATGAAAATAATGGTAAGCCACAGTTTAATAACCATTCCTCCTATACAACATACAATAAAAAAAAATGTCAGAGCATGTCGAAAATTTGTGGGGATTGTTTTACTAAAACTTATCGTTTCCACTTTTTTACATTTAACCACGTATATTAATATTGCATTACATTACTAGTATACGTGTGTACATTGATAAATACAACTGTAAAATTAATTAATTTATTATCGATCATACGTGTTGATCAATGCACCAGAAATAATGTTTAATTGACAGATTGATTGACACTTACGTTAAAGGGGAACTGAAGCAATTTTGTGTTATGCCGTATATTTAAATATATATTATCAAACTATGCATTAATGGTGACAGATACCTGCTAATTTATAAGATAAACTGAAAAACTGACTTTGTTCGAGACAAAAATCGATAAAATGCATCACTGCGTATCGCCATCTTGTTGTCGAAACGAGTGGTTTGAGTCGCGTATATCTAATCAATGTAAATTTTCGATTTTTTGCGATTTATTTCGTAAATAGGCATTCTGGAGCGAAAAAAAAGATATGGGTCTCTGTTATATATACAAGTGTTTACACACGTGAACAAAATAGCGTTTTTGTTCGTTCCAAATAAAAAAGTTAAAGAAATTACAACAAAACACGCCAAAAATCGTGGAAAACGCCACACTTCTCGAACGCACGAGACGCTAACCAACGAGAATATGCGATAACGTAATACCGGAACTATTTTTTATTTGTTGACAAGATAGATGCATCGCTTGTGACAGTTTTACCAGATCTGCTACTAGCGATTAGTTGTTTACTGAACTTCCGTAATAGTTGTCTATCTTTGGAGAAATGGAAACCACAGACGAAGAGTCTACTTCGACAGGCCACACGGAAACAACGGTTGACAGTCGTAAAGTGTCACCGAGTGTGCGAGTCACGCTCCAGACTCCAGGTCGGCTTCGCCTTTGTTGACGTTGGATTCAGGAAAAATTACAACAGCGCTTTGACTGTCAACGATTCCTGACTAGGTAATGTGATGTGGTGAACCTGTGGAAATTGCGTCCCGATGTCTGCGCACGTTTACGTTGAGTCATCATGCTGCGCCGAGGAAGCTACCATGCCTAGGCCCGGGCTAGCCTATGGCTATGCCTATGGCTATGCAGCACTGTGTGCCCGACCGCGTTGGTGCTTGCATCACCGTACGAAGGCGAAGCGATGATTTTGTAGTGATATGCACAAACAGAGCAGTGCTAGATGTTGGTCTGCTGTCATTGCATGATTTGCGTGCCGACTCATTGATTCGTGGGCAGGTCAGTAATTCAATTGTTATCGAATCATTGCCATTTTTTATAATCATATTTTTTCTGCATATTTCTTTTACCTAGCCTGAGCGCGAGATCCGAACTACAATGTCAATGGCAATGCAAGCAGGCTTTTCTCTTTATTTTGTATCTAATCTAATGAAGTGTACCGTGACTGTATTTTAATATTGTGTTTGATTTTGTGTTGAATAACATTGATGACAATAATAACATGAAGGTTTATTTAATTCATTATGTGAATATATATATATTCTTAAATGTTACCGTAATCGTGATTGTAATCACGACTACATTAGCAATTGTGATTGCAATAATTACTGTAATCATGATTACATTAATATTCGTACTTGTAATCACCCCTCTCTGTAGCACACCACAACACCTTGTTGTTTGGTGCAATGTAATAATTTAAATAACAATAATTAACTACTGACAGTATGTAATGTTCACAGTTTTGCAACTATTATGGTAATTATGGAATTAGTGCTATCAACTAACCCTGACAAATTATATTTCAGGCTCAGGAAAGGCAAGACAAGTAATCCCATCCTGCGATGTGGGAAGGATCTGTGATGTCTATTCTGAACCGAATTGAATTGATGGAAAGTTTAGCTATGGAGATTGACCTGACACAGGTGAGTGTACTATAGTCTGTTATAGACAAATTGTGAGGCACCCACAGTATGCAGCAGGTCGAAAAACAACCTGGAAAACTACAAAAATTCCCACTAAAATATTAATAACTGAATGATGTGAATGCCTTCTTATCTATATCCCATTTCTGTCAACAAAAATGTTACCTGCAGCATCTTGCATGTCACTACACACAATTTCATTTATATTGAGACCAACATAAAATATATCAAACGTTTATTCACATAGTAAAACAATTACCAAAGAAATAAGGCTAACTAGAACGACTGAAACCAAGACTAAACATTGACCTAAAACAGTGACTTCTACCACCGGGAAATACAACCTGGAACATGGATATCACAGTTACACACATCATTATTATGCCACAACATATCAAATATACTGGTAGTTTAGCTTAGGAAATAATTAATCTTTATAAAGCCAAGGCATTTGAACTGTTTCACCATCATCATCTGTACCAATGGCAATAGACTACTTGTTTTGATTGGACAGTAAATGTACACCAATCATGTGTAACAATATTACTTGTTCTGACTGACAGTAAATGTACACCAATCATGCATACCAATACACTACTTGTTCCTACCAACAGTAAATGTACACCAATGATCTCATTCTGGAATCTGCACCATTTCACTACTTCTTCTGACAGTAAATGTACACCAATCATGTGTATCCAATATACTACTTGTTCTGACTGAATCTACTACTTGTTCCTACCGACAGCAAATGTAAACCAAGCGTCTCATTCTCTACCAAATACACTACTTGTACTGACAGTAAATGTACACCAATCATATGTATCAATATACTACTTGTTCTGACTGATAGTACTTGCACACCAACCATCTGTTCCAATAAACTACTGGCACTAAATATACACCAATACACTACTTATTCTGACTGATAGTACATGTACACCTAACATATTCAATTCACCTTTCACTCATCCAGGGGTAGAAATCAGCACACTTTCCTCTGACAGACACCCCAGTATCCGAAAGACCTTGGCTGATAGATCAGACATGAGTACAACCTGTGTCACAGTTTATGGCTGTTTGGTGTGTGGCAGGTGCAGAAAAGTGACATAAGTTTTTCTCACGAATGACAAACTTCTTCTCTTTCTCATAGGTGTCGGAGCTGCTTGAGTCACCCTCGGTTATGTCGCTGTTATCACATAGTGTGCATCATCTGCACCAATGTCTTTATTCTCACTGAATCTGATGGAAGCTTCACATAGGAGTAGTCATGATCAACGTTCATTGGTGCAATAATGTCATCCATGACTACAGCAGCATTCGCGAAGTGTCGCACTTGAAATATCGTTACCGGATCGATTTGCATTTCAGCATCAGTTGTATGTGGTGCCACAGCAGTAGTAGCAGTGATGGCACTAAAGGTGACATCCGTAATGTAAAGATTGACGGCATCACCCGTAGCGCTGGACGCTTCAAAACTAGTACCTGTACTTGTACGAACCAATGGTGAATCCTTCATCTGAAAAGATTACACATACAGTGACTTGAAAATTTTACAAAATTCATCTTTTGCATAATAAAAATTAATCACAATGTGAGAAACTTTCTCTTGTATATATTATTTTTAGAATATAAGAGTTCCAGTGTCATATAGAATATATAAAGTAATCAACCACAGGGAAAAGCATTTTCCCTATGGAGCCATGTTAATTCAACCAATGGGTCTTTCACTGATCTCTTAATATTTTTAATGAATCTGTTTGGTTAGTTTGACGAATGCCACTGGTAACATAACCAAACGCATGTAACCAAAATTGTAGCATCCTAGCTCCAAAGTGTATTATATTATCTAATCAACATTGCACTGTTTTCAATGGGCCAGGGAGGTCAAAATTCTATAAGGGGTCCAAATTCCATAACAAAATATGGACCCATAGGTATACTTTCTATGGGGTTCCTTATTTTATATCTGACACTCGATTTAGATAACATAATGCATGAATATTGTTATTGGACCAAATGCAGATCTATGCTTATGACATCTTTACCTTATAAAGCTGCTGCACGCACACACACATACCTGCCCACATATATATATATATATATATATATATATATATATATATATATTATATATATATATATATATATAATATATATATATATATATATATATATATATATATATATATATATATATATATTTATATATATATATATATATATATATATATATGTAAATATATATATATAATTATTAGGTATTATACTGAAAGCATCTGCTAGATAGTATGGTGCATGGACAAAAGCCCCTCCCAACAAAAGCCCCACAGACAAGCTTGTTTCAATTCAATTATACTGTTCATGACTGTTGCTGTAGTACACAGAGACAAGATATTGTCATGAATATACTTCAGGCATGTGGTCAATTCCATTCCGGAATTGGAACTGACCCTCAATTCCAGTTCCGGAATTGGAATTGACTTCAAAAATGTTTTTTTAATTGGAATATATATATATATATATATATATATGTATATATGTAAATATATATATAATTATTAGGTATTATACTGAAATATATATATATTTATATATATATATATATGTATATATGTAAATATATATATAATTATTAGGTATTATACTGAAAGCATCTGCTAGATAGTATGGTGCATGGACAAAAGCCCCTCCCAACAAAAGCCCCACAGACAAGCTTGTTTCAATTCAATTATATATATATATATATATATTTATATATATATATATATATATATATGTATATATGTAAATATATATATAATTATTAGGTATTATACTGAAAGCATCTGCTATATAGTATGGTGCATGGACAAAAGCCCCTCCCAACAAAAGCCCCACAGACAAGCTTGTTTCAATTCAATTATACTGTTCATGACTGTTGCTGTAGTACACAGAGACAAGATATTGTCATGAATATACTTCAGGCATGTGGTAAATTCCATTCCGGAATTGGAACTGACCCTCAATTCCAGTTCCGAATTGGAATTGACTTCAAAAATGTTTTTTAATTGGAATTTTTTTTCAAAATTTATTTTTTGGAATTGGAATTGATTTTGTTGGAATTATTGACTTGATACTGTTAATATTTACCCTTATATTTACTTATATTACTTTTAAAATCATATTTGTCTGCTATTAGCATGTCACCCTGAATCTGGTAACAGCCAGGAAGTTGTCAACATTACAGCATAGACACTGTCTACTCTGGTATTGAAACATTGTGACCAAGAACAATATAATCAAGCATTTGCATCAAAAAGAAATACTAAGTTACTGTAACAGACAGTAAAACCAAAATCAGACCATTCAGGCCTCATTTTCTTTCTCAGTGTACAAGGTTTATTTACAGAGATTGCCAATTAAGGGCACCTGTCTGCTCATTCCCTTTGTGTGTGAGAGGAAGCCTGCCCCACTTGAATGCAGCCCCTTGTTTATCCAAGCCTAATGTTCAGCCCACAAGTTTCCCATACTAAACATGTCACTGGTCACCTGTACAATGCTGTTACATGTGGCTGTAGGGTTTGCCCTTTGTAGTAATTAAAAATGTCCCCATGGAGAATACATGTTGGAGATTAGGATGTTGAAGACTCAAACTTTCCAGTAAATTTTATGAAATATCAATGATACCACAACTGATAGCGATATAAATCTGCCTCCTAGTATATTTGCTCCCCCTCAGGACATCTGCCCCTTTTTTCTATGATAGTTGACAAGTGAAAATCAGTTTGCAGTTTTATCATTATTACTACAATAACAACATTCAATGACAAGTCGAAGTCACTTTAGCCTAATGCAATGGCCTATCCCCTGGAGTGTGTATGAGATCATCTTGTCACCAGTTGTCTTCCAGGTATCAGTGATAGTCAGATCAGAGGTGGAAGATGGGTTCTTGGGGTGATGCTTCCATAAACAGTGGTTTGGAGTGCCCCTGGTATTAGCTGCCTTAGTTTTCAGGTCCTCACGGACCTTGGCAGCTTCTATCTGTGCCGTGTCACCATCATGGTTGCAGGCAGTCTTGTTGATCACATTCTGGATCTGGAGATCAGATCAGTGACCACAGCACCCTTGCATGATTAGGATCGACGCTGGCTTCACTCCCATTGAAGAGTAATCTTGTTGGTCCCCCTTCTTGGTGTAGGAATGACACTCAAAACATAGTTTCTGACCTCCTCAGATGCTAGTACTAATTTCCATGATGAAGTTATAAGTGTTTTCTGACAACTCTGGCTTGTGCATCCAGTTTTATACAAAAATGGAGTCACTCCAACTCTCCATGGTAAATGCAATTCAAAAGAAACCTTGTTGAGATGGCTTCTTTCAAATATCCTCAATTGTCCTAACATGTCCTGGTCCTAATGTCACTGACTTCTTCCACAATTGCAATAAAGATAATCCTTTGATTACAGGATCATCTCCAACTACATAAAGTAATTTACTTGGCTGATCTGGCACAAAGAACATTAATCGCAATTAGGGTAATATATATCTTGAATTCATGTTCAGAAATTAAAAAAATAAGTTAAAAAAACATTTCTTAAAAAAACTTACAAATAATCCAGAAGCTACGGACAGGGGGCAAATGTCCAGATTTTGAATAAGACAAAGGGCTAATGTTTGGGGGGCAAGTGACAAAGGGGCAAATGTCTGGGAGGGGGGCAAATGACCTGGACCCAATATAAACAGGGGAAACTGTTCAAAACTCAGATTAATGACCCAACTGTCCAGGGCTGTCCAAAATGTCTGGTTTTGTTAGCAAAAATCCAGGAGAGGTGTCGCAGCAAAAAGTACATATGAAATGGCTGGATGCCATTTTAAAGTTTTTTATGGCAAACCTGATATATATATATATATATATATATATATATATATATATATATATATATATATATATATATATATACATGTGTGTGTATGTGTGCATTTAACGAACAATAATTTTTTTATCATATCTAATTAAATATGATTGTGCACATGTGACAAATAAAACTGTGTTAAAACGAATTGGATTTGAATTTTTCTTTAGCCTAGGATTTTAACAGTTGGAATTGATTTTTTGCATGGCGGAATTAGAACTGATTTTTTGGAATTGACAAAACAGAATTGACCCCATGCCTGATATACTTCCTTCATATGTATAGCTTGTACTAATACTATTGTGGGTTGCCGACAGTTGCCCCCTCCCCCACGATATTCATTACAGTGTTATCAGTCGTGTTAGAATAAAATGTAATTAATACATCTCTTTATGAATTCCGGTTATTACATGTGGGGTTTAATCTGATCAATAAAGCAAATTCATTTGATATAATTTTGCCTTATTGTCAAGTCACAAGAATTCAGACAGAAATTGTAAAGTGTCATTAGAAAAGCAGACATGTAATCTGACAGTGTTCAACTGGGTAGATGACGATGCCTTAGTTTCCTTTCCAGCTAGACATTGCATGGGTGAAATGCATTTTACTTAAATATTTAAATACTTTTAAAAAGTTTTTGTAACTGCATTTGCACTTAATCACAATGAAAGTATTTGTATATTTAAATATTTCCATAAAGAATTTGAAATGTAAACAGCAACAGTAGGCTTCTGTTGCACTATAGTCTATACTGTCTTTTCGTCGTGTTTCTCCCATGCTGCAGTATATCCTGTAGCACTTACTGAGTTATTGTTATTGTTTTGAGTACGGCCACGTATTGTCTATTGACGGTACATCTGATCACGTCGAAAATAAATCGGCGGATTGGAAAACACTCGTAATTATATCAAACTATTAACACTTACTCGCACTTTATTGTATTCATACATTTCGATTTACTGTGGGTCATATATATGCTGACGTTGAAGCACAGCTGTGCTTATTGGGGTGGAACTATATTGTAATCGTAGTGATAAGTCACAATGGTAACGGTAATCCAATTTACTAACCTGGTTTCGGCTCGTCGCTTCCTACGCATCGCTCTGCCCTCTGATATCTGACGTTTCCTTGTCGCAGAATAGTCTGTAGATGCATGGTCATATGCGGAAAAAAAGATCTAAGATGGAACGGTGTCTTTGACCAAGAATGACATCTTGATGCTCACCGTCTGTCCATGCTCATCACATACGTCTTTTGTCTTGTAATCTGCATCGGAAAAGTGGTCACTCGCAGAGCCTGCGGCTGGCGGACACGGCAATTTCTGCATTTGCAACCACCTTTTCCGCTGCAAATTCTTCCTCGAAAGTCGATCAAAAGTTTTTTCCTTGCATTTGTAGTACTAGTTGATATATCCAGGAGCCATCCAGTGCACCCCAGTTTTCTTTTTATTCGATTTTCCATGCGTTTCGGCCGTTTTTCCGAGAGGTTTTTACTGTGTGAACGCGGTGCCAGGAGCTCGTACTCAAACCACTCTGCCGCTGAGCCCCCCGCAGAGCAATATGGCGCCGCCCAGGGAAGATATTGGCAAAGTTTAAAAGGATATTACAAAATTACCGTGGCGTTGCGCCCATCATATAAGGGTGATATATACTGTAAATGGTATGTTATTATGTTTGGGCTATGGTTGTTCGAGTGCTTCACCCCCCCTTTAAGCTATCAATATGGATCTTCCACTTAGCGTAAATGCGATGTGTTGTGCCGTGCTAAATAAGGACAACAGCATACACCTTTGTTGACAGACCACGTGACGTAGATGTTGACAAGGATCATTACGAAGACTATGGCGTAGAGAGGAGAGAACCAGCTGGAACAAGAAAATGAGTGTGTGTGCGTGTGTTTGTGCGTGCGTGCGTGGGTGGTGTGTGTGGTGTGTGATGTGAGTGGTGTGTGTGTGGTGGGTGTGATGTGTGTAGTGTGGTGTGAGTGTTGTGGTGTGTATGGTGTGCGCGCTGTGGTGTGTGCGGTGTGGTATGTGCGGAGTGGTGTGTGTGGTGTGGTGTGGTGTGTGCGGCGTGGTGTGGTGTGTATGTGTTGTGTGTGTGTGTGTGTGTGTGTGTGTGTGTGTGTGTGTGTGGTGTGTGTTTGTGTGTGTGTGGTGTGTGTATGTGCGTATGTGTGTGGTGTGTGTGTGTATGTGTGTGTGTGTGTGTGTGTGTGTGTGTGTGTGTGTGTGGTGTTTGTGTGTTGTGTGTGTGTGTGTGTGTGTGTGTGTGTGTGTGTGTGTGTGGTGTGGTGTGGTGTGTGTGTGTGTGTTTGTGTGTAGTTCGTGGTGTTATTTGTGTGTGTGTGTGTGTGTTTGTGTGTGTTTGTTTGTTCGTGGTGTTATTTGTGTGTGTGTGTGTGCGTGTGTGTTTGTGTGTGTGTATGTGTGTGTGGTGTGTATGTGTGTGTGTGTGTGTGTGTGTGTGGTGTGTGTGTGGTGTATGTGTGTGTGTGTGTGTGTGTGTGTGTGTGTGTGTGTGTGTGTGTGTGTGTGTGTGTGTGGTGTGTGTTGTGTGTGTGTGTGTGTGTGCGTGCGTGGTGTGTGTGTGTGTGATGTGTGTGGTGTGTGTGTGGGTGTGATGTGTGTGGTGTGTGTGAGTGGTGTAGTGTGGTGTGTATGGTGTGTGCGGTGTGGTGTGTGCGGTGTGGTGTGTGCGGTGTGGTGTGTGCAGTGTGGTGTGTGCGTTGTGGTGTGTGCGGTGTGGTGTGTGCGGTGTGGTGTGTGCGGCGTGGTGTGATGTGTATGTGTTGTGTGTGTGTGTGTGTGTTTGTGTGTGTGTGTGTGTGTGTGGTGTGTGTGTGTGTGGTGCGGCGTTGTGTGATGTGTATGTGTTGTGTGTGTGTGTGTGTGTGTGTGTGTGTGTGTGTGTGTGTGTGTGTGTGTGTGGTGTGTGTGTGTGTGTGTGTGCGGTGTTTTCGTGCGTGCATGCATGGTGTGTTTGGTTTGTTTGGTGTGTGTGGTGGGTGTGGAGTGTGTGTGTGTTGTGTGTGTGTGTGTGTGGTGGGTGTGTGGTGTGTGTTGTGTGTGTTTGTTTGTGTGTGTGGGATGTGTGTGTGTGTGTGTGTGTGTGTGTGTGTGTGTGTGTGTGGTGTGTGGTATTTGTGTGGTGTGTGTATTTGTGTGGTGTATGTGTGTGTGTGTGTGGTGTGTGTATTGTGTGTTGTGTGTTTTGTGTGTTGTGCGTGGTGTGTGTGGTGTGTTTTTGGTGTGGTGTGTATATATTTGCCATTCTTCGCGAAATCGACACCAGGAAACGATAATTTGGTCAAATCAAAATAGGTCTCCGAAATGTTAGAATTCAGACTTACACGAATGAAACGTGTTCGATTAATCGAGAGATGTTGCGCTGCAAGAATCGTTCGTGTAAACACGAGGCCGCAGATCGGGGAGAATTTGGAATAGTCCCAATGTCGCCGACCATTGGCCGCGATATTGAAGCAGTTGCCAATGATCGACCGACAACAGGTGCCCCATCTGGCGAGTGGCTCACTACTCACTTTGCCCGCTGTTTCAATCTTTCTCCGACAGGTGGAAAAGCATATCGGGTGAGCAGCAAACACGTACGTAAATAACTCTAAATAACTACGTTACTGTTTTCTTAATACGTTAATAAGAAGCCAATGACCCAAAGAAGCGAAAAAACACAGAAACAAACAAACGTCTTAAGAAGCGCGTATTGTGAAAGCATAAAACATACATAACAACGAACGGTGATATGGGGAGGACATGTTTGCAACCGGTCAATGTTGGATACTTTTAGAAAACAACTTAGTGCTGCATCACAACGTATCCCCAATATAGCACAACTTGTAATTGGCCTATTCAATAAATTGATAGCGAAATTATTATATCCGGAGTCAAAAGGAAAGGCGTGTTTAATAAAGAAAACATGTTTTAATGAACACTTAAATCTATGTACTAGCCATGATGACAAGGTCGAATAATAATAATAATTATTTATATATAGCGCCATATCCATAAAAGTTCGCAGCACTGTACATAAAACTAATACATAAATAGTACAAATAAAACAAATGTATATATTATAATAAATAAGATAAAATGATACAGGTAGCTTTATAAACATTAGTACACTAAAGCATGTTAGCTTACGTGTTAATATGAATAAATTAGTTAATTAAATAAGACAAATACCACCATCAATCAGTTAAGGCAAGTTAATTAATATACACAATAAAATAGAATAAATACAAATATAAAACGACAGCTGTGCATATGTCAGGAGTAAACAAAACGTACGAGACATGATTGGACCACTAGAAGACAGTGCTGGAAATATAATATCACAACGTTTTATTTAATAGTGGAAGACCTAAATGGATACTAAATGTAGATTGAATATCAGGAAGTACTCGTTCTCACAGAGAATAATACATAAATGGAACACATCATCTACATATTGTGTAAATGCTAGCAGCGTGAATATGCTTGAAAACAAAGCTGACACATAGATGAAAAATGTTTGGACTCCCCATCAGCTTCTTTTCCACTTGTCATCTGTGTATTTGCCTTGGATGGCAGTCTCGTTGAATCTTGTTAAACTAAAAAAAGATATAAAACATATCATTGCAACGCAGCGTTCAACAATTTTATCTTAATTTCCGGAGCTCCATAACGTCAAGCGTACATTGTTCCTGTTGGTGCATCTTTGCTGGGTGAATCTTTCCTGTTCAGTTCAGTGAGTGCCGTGGCCTCGCCCACGTCACTAGGATACTCCCGAATAGCACTGTCCGATCTGTAGTACCAACTCCATATGGCTTCCTGCAAGACAACGGATGTTAAATAAACGTTTCATGTCTGTATCATTAAGACGTTTGTGACTCTGCATATATGGTCCT
>BSQZ01000003.1:7655000-7687500 GCA_033239005.1 Lamellibrachia satsuma | reverse complement strand
TATACCCATCTTGTGTTTCTATATATAGCAAATATACCTTTCAAATGTATTTGACGATTTCATGCGCACCGCGTTCCAGTAGAGATTGAATGTGATGCAAGACACCCACAGTAACACAGTCCAATCTGCAACAACCACAACTTAAAACAAAATATGGATATGTCTAAGCCAAAACGTAGTACATTGTAATACGTATCTCGTCAAATGCACATAATTGGAACAATAACACAAAGGAACGGTTAGAAATAAACAGCAGAACGTTGTTCGGGTTGTCATGTTACTGAACATTCTTCAGGATAGTTCATTTTCAAATCAGATAACTTTCATTTTACATATCCAAGGTGTGTTTAGTTTACCTGGTAGAGGCTTTCATCAACGTGTCACGTTGATTTCATCAGTACCTATGACGCTTGATGACATCAACAGAGACGAGGGCAATTATGAACTGCCTCACGTGTACGATGACGTCATCAAGCGTCAAAGGTACTGATGAAATCAACGTGACACGTTGACGAAAGCCTCTACCAGGTAAACTAAACACACCTTAGATATGTAAAATGAAAGTTATCTGATTTACAGCAGAACGTTGTTCGGGTTGTCATGTGGTGTATATTTGTTGTGAGAGAACTTTGAATGCACACTAGGAGACAATGTATGTCAATATGAATTATATGCGTCGTGTGAAAGACATTTCGTGGACACCGATTAATGTAATTAATTTGTTGCGCATGCGCTATTAAAATGCACAAGACACGGTGCAAAGGTAAAATGTAATTTCCGAATTTATAACGTAAATTCACTTTGCTTCATTCAGTTGTCCTGTGTTGTCTCCGTTTTATTGTTGTGTTGTCCTGTGTTGTCTTCGTTTTATTGTTGTATTGTCCTGTGTTGTCTCCGTTTTATTGTTGTGTTTTCCTGTGTTGTCTTCGTTTTATTGTTGTATTGTCCTGTGTTGTCTTCGTTTTATTGTTGTATTGTCATGTGTATCTTCGTTTTATTGTTGTATTGTCCTGTGTTGTCTTCGTTTTATTGCTGTATTGTCATGTGTTGTCTTCGTTTTATTATTGCATTGTCCTGTGTTGTCTTCGTTTTATTGTTGTGTTGTCCTGTGTTGTCTTCATTTAATTGTTGTATTGTCCTGTGTTGTCTTCGTTTTATTGTTGCATTGTCCTTTGTTGTCTTCGTTTTGTTGTTGCATTATCATGTACAGTGGAAGTGCATTATACCATTATACAAATAGTAGTATTTACAAGTATTCTTACCGAAATAGGTCTGTCCCCATGCCTGAAACTGACAAAGCGCGCCCTCTGTATGCAGATCTCCCTGGTGGCAGAAATATGACGACATTTATCAAACTCTCCACCAGGGGCGCCACTCACTATTTTTCCACTGCCACAAGTTACAAGCGATGTGCAACGTCTGCACATCTTTATTTCATTTGGTGAACTCCTAATTTTTACATTTCTCAATTTCAAAATAGCCGTTCTCGCCTGCACTGTTTTATGTACCCATGGATATAAGGAACATCAAATATATGGAACAATTTGTGCCAACATATTCCTTACAGCGATAGTCAACTGCTTTAACTCGGCTACTTACATTAAGTGTTATACCAAACATAACTCACCAAAATGTAAAACACGGAGTCGATTAGAGCTGCAATGCTCAGGTACAAGATGAGTCGCTGAAAGATGAATGTGGAAGTAAATAGGAAGTCTCAGTTCTATAGTGCAGTTCATTTAGCATGGCTCAGCGCTAGTAGCATGGTAAAGTTAAATTTGCATGGTGCAGTTAAATTGTTGTTGCTGCTGTTGTTATCGTCGTCGTCGTCGTCGGCGGCGGCGGTGATGGTGGTGGTGGTGTTGATGATGATGATGGTGGTGTTGGTGGTGGTGGTGGTGGTGTTGGTAAATGATATATGCTGTCCACAAGACCACCAGGATTGTGCCCTGTACACAAATCACTAAACGAAGAAGCAAATATACAGTTTTGTTTTGTATGATAGTGTGACACACCTGCGTGAAGATCCTATATCTTCGGAATAGCAATATCATTGCAACCATGAAGAAACTAGAACATGGACAAACCAGTTAATTCAAATAATGCATGCAAATGGACAAAGACTAAAAGAAAACAACCATTTTAGTGTTACCAGTTTGAACATTATTTTTTATTATTTTTATTATTTTTACTATTATTACTATTATTATTATCATCATCATTATTATTACGTAACTGGAGAGTCTGTATTTCAACTTAACTTGATAGAGTGATACACTATCATAAAACACTACACAGCGTGCAATATTGTTAATTAATGATTACAGCTCTCACTTTTTATAAGACAGGTGTTGGATTGACATCTACATTCCCTGAATATCCGTGTATGTAAATATAACCTTACTTCATGACACTAACTGATTTATTTGATATTCCAGGTTTCCAACAATAGAAGTCGTAGACAATGCTACGGTGTCATAAACATGTTAACTGAGTTCCGTGATAGTGAATTACTAAGCGAACATGTGTGAGAAATCTAATAGATAGAGTCTATGTTTACACTTCAGTTTAAGTAATGTGCCTTATCTTATCTCTTATATATTTATAGTGTTTCTGCAAGCGTAACAATTGGGTTAAATTGTATCATACAGAAACAGTTCGGGCCGAATTGTTGGGAAACGTACGCAACGGAACGACGAACTGGGGCGTTGAGCAAATGCGCGGAGGACAAATAAACGGCAGGGAAAGATAGACGGTCGAGGAGGGCTTGGGCACGAGTGATATGTGAATCGTTTTCAAGCGATATGGTAATTGTTTTCATTGTTAATTCATCGTTGTTTAAGTTATACTCGCAGTGTAGCGATGTTTTGTTTATATAAATATTAATGTAATTCTATATTGTATATAATACATATAATGTATGTCAACTAAGCACATTAAATGGTTATTATAGTTCAATGGTATCAGATATAAACGACCATTGTGTGGCAGTGTCATAGCATGAATAGGCAATTTCATGGACCACAACCTAAAGACGGTCCAATATTAAGACCACACAACAAAAGAAACTTGCCATCCGATGATTGACAATGAGGCGGTTATTGTTTTCGTGATTTGAATGACGATCTGAAAACAAGGAAAATATTACCATTATGTCTTTGAAAGATGCGATAAAGTCTCTCCAAAATGCAATGATACGGATGCAGGGTTAAAGCGGGCAACCGGGGTAACGAACGCGATAATTCGTAGATTTAAAGGTTCCCAATCAGTAATAGTTATACTGATAATCATGGTCATACTGATAACGACGGCTGTACAGATAACCATATTTGCTGTGATAACCATGGTTATCAACCAAGGTTACATTAGTAACTAATACAATGGTGATTAAACGCCAGCGCAATGTGAACACAACAATTGCAGGCAAAGAAACATGACTGAAAGGCGTATTCGGCTAAATACTGCATACAAGCTTGGAGACCAGATTGTAGAAAGGATATAGATAAGCTTGAACGAATACAGAGCAACTAAAACGATTCCAGAAATGAGAGACCGCAGTTGCGAAGAAAGCCTAAAAGAATGTGGTTTAAAAAACATATAGACAAGGAGGTTAAGAGGAGATAAAATTAAAATTTTAAGATATTGAATGGGTATGAACATATTGATAGATAGATTTTCTCGCTTAAGAAATAAAGTAACATTAGTGAAATACCGTTAGTGAAGTAGCATTAGTGAAGTAACGGTAGTGAAATAACATTAGTGAAGTAACATTAATGAAGTAACATTAATAAAGAATCAGTGTAGATTGGATATCAGAAAGTATTCTCACAGAGGACAGTAAATAACTGGAACAAACTATCGATATATTATTTATACGCTAGCAGCGTGAACCTGTTTAAACATTAACAAATATCTCAGAAGGGCGGGTTACACATATATGAATAATTGCTGGACTCTCAATAAGCCAATGGCTTCCTTGTCCACTTGTCGTCTGTGTTTTTTGCTACTTTGGATGGTAATCTTGTTAAATCTTGTTAATTTTTTTTAAATCTGATCAAATCTGCCATGAAGCAAAACCTCTCTAGCAGAAACACAAAGAATATAATATAAGGTCGACTACAGAAGACACTACCGACAACGTTGAATGCAGATATATGACGTATTGGTCGTCAGCTATTAACAGCGAGGGTTATGCCACCACCTGCAAACAGACGAGGCCAGGGTATTATTAACCCCACTTTTGCGTATATCTCAAATTACAAAATAATGCAGCTAGTACTATATATACTTTTGCAGTATACACATCTTCACCTTTGGGTGTTGTATACTGGAACTTTATCTAACAGTTTTGTATGCTGTAACTTTGTCTGTCAGCAATAAGGGTTCTGGGGGTAAAAACTGTCTTTGACAGTTTGCTAGCTTCGCTTGAGAACATCACTAATGTTATTATTGTCTGGTATTGTATATTCATCCGTAACGCATACCAGCTTGTACGGTACATCTTAATCAGTAGTATACTTATGTACGTGACTGAACACAATCTGGGCAGACATTGTTTGTACAACAGTGTGTCCACAAAGGTAATCCGTGTTTACTGTTAATAAATTGGATTGTCCATTACCACCATATCAAGTAGTTGGTGTGTACATACAAACAAGGAAAGGGCTGCGTGACCTCATCCACAACAATAGTGAACACAAATACACCGGGAGGTAACGGGGCATCGAGCTGCAAACAGTGCAATGTCATATGAAACAAAAACACATATTTCCTACCTCGTTTTCCATCGTACTTTACTACTCCCGCCGTTTCGTACAAACCAATCCGTTGCTTGAAGCATATAAACCCGTATATGTGTGCTCGTCTGTGGAAACCTAATGCGTAAATTGACTCGTATTCGGCACACTAATCCTTCTCTCACCTTGCTGACGACAGATGATTGCAGTGGGTGATCATAGTTTTATGACTGAGCGTGGTTATACCAATAACCACGGCGCGTATTAATAGCTATGAGGAATTTCTAAAGTAATTAGTCGCGTTTTGTGTGGGTGTAGACCACCCACGCATTAGATGCATGTAAACCGAACCAGGCATAATCGTCTTGCTTGATAAGCTGACGTCGGGCCTACGACTGACAGCCGAACAAAGGTGCGGCTATTCACAACCGCAGATCGTACAATCGTCTGGCCTTAGTGTTATTATTGGAAATGTCGACCCGATGCTTGTGTTTTGTTGTTGAACTTCAACGATCAACTCAATCCCTGTTCACCTACTGGCGTATTCCTTGCTACTAGAAAATCGTTGTTAGGAAGGACTGCAAACAGCCCCACTGTTAATTCACGACTGACAAGGACTATCAGTCGGCTTCAGTATTTCGGATTCACAATGTTGGATCGGTACGACTGATGTCGACGTGACTTAAACCTGTGGAACCGTGATCAATCGTAGTCGCAAACACGGGGACACTGCGCGACTATCTACAATAAACAGAGTCGCGACGATCGAGTTGCGTCTGGCTTTGTTCAGTATTTCAGGGTGCGGCGAACCGTTCATCCCGCTCCAGGCGCACTGTGGCGGGACGCGGTGCACTCACGTTTCTCCCCCAGACGTGGCCGTCTGCGGTCGTCGTGAGGCAAACGTCCTGCAGAGACGATTCGGTTGTCTACTGACGTTCTGCCGTACCGCTACGGTCGTGCGGCGAACGTCGCACGGAGAGTATTCTGTTGTCTGCGGGCGTTCTAGCATAGGTCGTCATGTCGCGCACGTTCTAAGTAGTGCAGAGACGATTCTGCGCTGCTCCGTCGTTCTGTTGGTTTGGCGTACTGCCGACAACAGGGTTGTCGTCTCGTAGTGGCGTTTTTGCGTCGCCTCCCCTCGCCGCTTATATAGTGGCTGAACATCTCGGCTATGTTTCAATCAATTCTGCACGTTTCATACGTTACTTCTTAACTTTAGGGGAGCGTAGACACTTCTTCCTCCTCGCTCACATTTACATCTTACACGTGGTTGACTCACACGTGTCCTTAGTCTGGCATCCGGGCACCCATGCTGGGTATACTTCCCCCATGTGTCCACAATACTGTTACCCTGGTCTGTTCGCCGATATCCCTCACACTTATATTCAGTATCTAGTTCACCAACCACCGTCTCCTGGTCTAGTCCACTAAGTCCTACATCGGTCAGACTCCGGTCGTTTCCTACTTAATATGCCTCATTCTCCAAAATAAACAAATCCACGTCGTCCAGGCGGACACGGGCTGCTTGGTCAAACACATTACGCAACATTGGCCGGCTCTTAAAAAATGTCAGTGCATTCCTTCATGCTTGAAAGGCTTAACTAATAAATAAATAAACAGGAAATAGTATTCTGATAACTAAAATAGCAGAACTGCTACAATATGACAAGACATACCAGGGTATTTCCTACCTCGTTTTCCATGGCGTCTTACTGTCCCCGCCGTCTTGTACAGTATAATCCGTATATCAGTTCTTCTGGGGCTACACAAATCTGTAGTTGTCCTCGTTTGAAGCATACGCATCCGTATATATTGTCTCGTCTGCGGAAAACTAACTCGTATGTTGGTTTGCCGAAGGCACACTAATCTGTCCCTCACATTGCTGACGACATATTATTGCTGTGCATGATTGGTTTTATGACTAAGCATGGACATACAAATAATCACGGTAGGTATTTGTAGTTATGGGGGAATGTTTAAAGTAATTGTTGAGCCAGCCGCACCTTGCAGGTTTATGAACACAATTGAAGACCCGACGGAACTGGACCGTATAATTGCCCAATCACGTATGATCGTCTTGACTGATAAACAGACGACTGAGCTACGACTGACCGCCACACACTGGTGCGGCTACTCACAACTCCAGATTGTACGATGGTCTAACTTTAATGTTATTATCGGAAATGTCGATTTCGAATCCTATATTTTTTGCTGTTAAGCTTCAACGATCAACACAATCCCTGTTCACCCATTGGCTTATACCTGACGACTTGAAAACCGTAGTAGAAAAGGGCCGCACACCGCACGACTGTTAATTCACGACTGTTCAATACCATGAGTCGGCTTCAGTCGTTCCGATTCAACATGTTGAATCGGTGCGGCTGATGTCGGCGCGACTTAAAACATTGGACTCCAGATCGATCGTAGACATGCACACACTACACGACAATCTAGGATTATCTGCGACGCGAGGATCGAGATGCGTCGGGTTTTGTTCAATTGTTCAGAGTGCGATGGGCCTAATGCTTTCTTGGGTTGCGGGTTTGTCATGTTTTGTTCTCTATCATTCTTTAGTGTCCCCATCGTTTTGTACGGGCGCATTTTACCGTTTGGTGTTTCTGACGGACGAAGCCCTTTTGAAGAATGCATGTTTCGTTATCTCATATTATATTGCACAAACTCTTTGCACTTGTAATGACATTAACTCATTAAATATCGATTAAGATATTTATATATGTCGAGTTTAGCTTATGCCTATGTTGTATGTTGTATGCGCTGAACATACATACTACTCAATCAGAAATTATGTTGCCTACAAGTAATTTATCGCCGCACCGGCGTTATATACAAACAGTCAAGTACATAATGTACACCGCCATATAAGTAGTTTCACTTGACTATGCATTTGTCTTTTGTCGTAAGATAATGTTGTCTTGTCTAACATAGCGTATTAATATTTCTCGTTGGTTGATTCCATGTCATATGAAACAATAAGACATACTATTGTATTTCACACCTTGTTTTCCATAGTGCCTTACTGTTCCCGCCGTTTTGTACAGTGTAATCCGTATATTACTTTTTCTTGGGCGTACCAATCCGTATTTTTCCTCGTGTTAAGCATACACATCCATATATATTAGCTCGTCTGCGAAAAACTAATCCGTCTGTTGGTTCGTCCGAGACGCACTAATCCGTCGGTCTCTTTTTGCTAATGACATATTAATTAATTAATTAATTAATATTAATGACATATTATTGCAGTGCATAACCTCGGTTGCATGACTAAGCATGGTTATCCAAATAACCACGGTACATATCAATAGGTGTGGTTAAATTATGGAGACGTATGGGACATTTCTAAAGTAATTGAGCGCGTTTCGGTGAGTATAAGCCAGCCGAATACTGGAAGCACTAACACAATGGAGCAGGACCCGACTGAACTCAAGTAGCGCAATTACGCATGATCGCCTTGACTGATTAACCTGCGACATGTCTACGGCTGACCGTCGAACGCGGGTACAACTATTTACAACGGTAGATTATATCGTAATGTCTTGACTGAACTACACATTTTTATCCCTCTCACCGCTCATAAGAAAAATAATGTCCTGTACCCGTGTACATCCGGGACTTACAGTTCAGACGGACGTGCGGGAAAATAAAGCATGTTTTGCTGTAAGCTTGTGCCGTCGTTTACTAATACACTAAAAATATGATGGTGTTATTTGTGTGGACATGTGCAGAGGTGCCAAGGAACAATACACAAATAGCTTTAGATTTAATAATAATAATAATAATAACAATAATAAAATTACTTACATAGCGCCCGATCAATCGCGATTGCTCTCATGCGCTTGACATACATAGACGTATTTTAGAGACCATAAGTTGCTAAGAGAATAAATATACTAAGTGTAGTCTACACAAAAGCTAAACATAAAAAAATACGAGCACAAAATAAACATGTTAAAATATTCTATAACACTACTTTAAATATAATTAGTAATACAAGTAAAAGTAAGAAACTTATCCTGAAAATAGTAACACAATTAAATAAACTAAAACAATTATAAAAAGCTATTTTAAATATATTAATTTATACAAATAAGAACAAAACCATGAAATAATTATGTTAATACAATTATGTCAAAAACAATTATGAAGAATTATACTTTAAATAAGTTCAGTAATACAAATGAAACTAAAATAATTACCATAAATATGCTAAGAAACTAATATATACAATATTTCATTCATGCACATAAAATGTTCTCATCGGTGAGTTATAAAAAGCTTGTTTGAAAAGGTGAGTTTTTACAAAGTGTTTTAAACACTTGTTGTGATTTTGCTGTCTTTAGAGAAGGTTTTATCTTGTTCTATAGAACAGCTGAGCTAACAGCGAATCGGCGATCACCACGTGTGACAGTCTGTGAAACCGGTACGTTTTTCACGATTAAAGGCTGTAAATATCACCTCGATCCGCCACTTCATTTTATTGCCGAACTATCCGTAACAGAAAGGCGTTACACCGGTGCGATCCGTCATAATAACGCGTAACACCAGTGAGATCCGTAACAACAAGGTGTTAAACTGGTGCGGCCGTTAACAGCAAAGAATTATCGTGGTGATGTTCATAACTTTGGGAAATTACTAACTAATGATATATGTAAGGTGTTAGTTCTGTGGTGTCCTTAAATATAAGGCTTTAACCCAGTGTTGTTAGTGAATGAAACGATTTACCCCGGTGATGTCCTTAAGTGTTAGACGTTACCCCAGTGATGTCTTTAAGTGTTAGACGTTTCCCCGGTGATGTCCTTAACTGTTAGACGTGACCCCGGTGATGTCCTTAATTGTTAGACGTTGTCCCGGTGATGTCCTTAACTGTTAGACGTTACCCAGGTGATGTCCTTAATTGTTAGACGTTACCCAGGTGATGTCCTTAATTGTTAGACGTTACCCATGTGATGTCCTTAATTGTTAGACGTTATCCCGGTGATGTCCTTAATTGTTAGACGTTGCCCAGGTGATGTCCATAATCGTTAGACGTTACAGTTAAGGACATCACAGGGATAACGTCTAACAGTTAACAACATCATCGTGGTGTTAAAGCTCATGATGAGTGTAACACAACGGATGCATTGAACGTGTTTAATACATACCGAAGTGGTGAATAAGAACATACAAGAGTGCGCGTTACAGAGTCGCGGTAAAGCGATGATGGCCTCGCTGTGTCGACTGACTAGTCACTGGCGGGAGGTCTCGTTACTTAAAGTGAGACTTCACCAATTCCCTCCTCTTTAGTCTGAAACCCTTGAGGACTTAGAGTCGACGTTTGCTAGGAGGTACTCGTTGACGCTTACTACGTCGCGGTTCGTTGCGACACGGCGACGGGATGTCGTCTCTTTCAGTGTGACCTGTGTCGTTACCTTCAGGTTCAACATTGTTGTCGACACGAAGATAGTTCTCTCCAGACTGCGAAATGTATGGCTTCATGAAGCGGCGGTTGCGCCAACACACACGACCACTTGGCAATTTCACATGATAGTCGCGGTGTCGGCCAATCCCAATAATCACGCCTACTCTATCCCGCTTTTTAGTAACGGGATTTTGCAATCCGATTTATGTACCAATACGTAGTTGAGGTAGAGGACGATACTGCCAGTTGTAGCGTTCTTCGTTTCGAGCGTGTTCTTGTCTACAGCTAGCGTCATGCTTATCCATCGTTTTTTGCCACTTGCTTGCAAACGATTGCCGGTGTGCAGGTACTACTGATCGCAATGGGTGTCCGAAGAGAATTTGTGAAGGGGAAACACCTCCTGCACAAGGTGTATTGCGATATTCTAGGAGTCCTCGCTGGAAATTCTCGTCGTCTAGATCTCCTTTCACTGTTGTTATTGCAATAAGTTTTTTCATTGCTTTTACAGCTGCTTCAGCATGTCCGTTAGATTGGTGGTAATGTGGTGTGGATGGTGCAGCACTAACACCCCAGCGTTTCAAGAACTGGTTAAACTGACGAGAAGCGAATTGAGGACCGCCATCAGATCTAAATCGCACCAGGACTCCGAGTTCCACAAATGCTCGTCGACATGCATAGATGGAGTGGCGAGATGTAGTTGTCCCCTTTGGGAAATGAAAGACTACAGGCCACCCTGAAAGTCGATCCATATATACGAGAAAATCTCGTCCTGCGTAGTGGAAGAAGTCTGCTGATGCATCTTCAAACACTCTCTACAGGTTCCGATCGCAGTGGCTCGCGTTGCTGAGAGGGTCAGTGTTCTTGGCACTTATTACAACTTGCCACTGTCGTAGCGATGTCATTACTAATGCCCGGTCAATAAACGTTTTGCCGCGCCCGGCGTTTCGTTCTATCAGTTCCTTGGTGAGAGTCGTGGAGACGCGCTAGGACTTCACATCGAGCTGACTTGGGCACGATAATGCGACGTCCATATAGGACTATCCCATCATCTATAGACAGCTCGTTTCTGATGTTCCAAAATGGTGTGATACTAGCGTCAGCTTTGTCTCTTGAAAACGGGAAGCCATTTTGGACGTTGTTGATTAGAGCCTTGTAGTTTTCATTATACATGGCGACTGTTCGAAGTCGATCTAGTATCGGGTCACACAGATGCTCTTGTTGATCCTCTTGATCGTCTTCATGTACCATTCTGGAGGAATTTATGGTGACCGCGTGGTGCTCGACTTCTTCTTCTGCTTCCTGGTCATCCCGTGATGGATCAGAAACAGGTGCACGTGACAGAGCATCCAGGATACAATGATCTTTGCCTTTTGTCCAGCGTGTCGTAAACGTGAAGAGTGACGCATTTTCTTTGAGACGTTGAAGACGCGTGTTGTTGATATCGTCAAGGCGATGGCGATCAAGAATTGTCACCAGTGGTTTGTGATCGACGACCAACTCGAAATGTGGCAATCCAAGTAGTTGAATACGGCACTTCTTCATTGCCTGAACTTACGGGTGTCTCCACCTCGCCAGAGGTTCAGTACGATGTGCGATAGTATGGTATACCCTTTTTTAGTAGGTTAATCCAATCGAACACGCGACAATCGTTAGCGACCAGATCAGTTCGGAACGCATTTACGAAAGTTCTCATAGGAGCGCCGTTACATCGAAACATTATATAAGTTACACAATATTGTCCGCAAACGTTAGACAGTGGACTCTGAAGTCTCTTGCTATTATGAGTCCACTCGGAACAGTGTTTGTTCAAGAAGGCACTGAACACGGCGTGAAGGGGCGGTAGACCGTACGAACAGAAGTATTCGCCGCGTCCGTCGGAGGACAGGTACAGCGCTATCCAATGCTCGCCCGGTTCGTCGCCGTCGTCGGTGTTGCACACGAAGGCAATCGGCAAAGCGTCTATTGTTTTAGGCAGTCCGTCTTTGGGCACAACACCGCCAAAGACGGACGCGGTGTTCGAATCCATCGCCAGTAGACGCGCGATCTGCAGGGTGTCCATCTCAGTAGTCGTAGATGACGTTGCGATTCTTGTCGATTTCCAGCACGGATTCGAATTCGGCGTAGGCGACGACGTTCACGGTGGTGCGAAACGCTTCTCGGAAATGAAATTCGATGCGCAGGTTGCCTTTTTGCACCAGATTGAAGCAGGGACCGTCGCACTGGTCGGGGGTCAGATCGAAACAGAAGAAGGTGTAACCGTCTCGGTAGTCGTCGCGAGTCAGACCGTTCCCTTCGTCCTGCCAGATCTTGCCGGTCGAGGTGAACAGGCTCGTGTAGCACCTGACGAAGAGGTTGTCCTCGAAGTTGGGCTGGAAGGGTTTGGAAGGTATCTGACGTCCGTCCACGTACACCGAGTGGAAGCCTATGGCGTTGTTCTTGGCGTGAAACGGGTTTTTATCGTACGCACCGTTGTAGGCGTCGTTGTCGATGCAGCACAGTACGAGACGTTTCGGCAGCGTGTTGAGGAACAGGTTCTCGTGCGTGTGCGATCGAGCTCCCGCGGGAATGGAGTACACCTTCATACTGACATTTCGTAACGGATACTTGACCGTACTCTTTTCGAGTGCTTTGATGTGAGCCAATTGCACGGCTGGATTGAGGGTGGCCTTCTTGACGAACAAGATTGCATTGGTGATCTTTATCTTGTAACCGGGGGCTGCTCCTCCAGCCCGCAACGCAAACGACGGCTTACTACGCACCAGTCGTATCTTGACGTCGACTCCGTTGATTAGGAATTTATCCTGTAGAAACATATCCACGTGGAGACGACCCATCATGTCGACCACGCGACTGCCTGTTATGTACTCTCGTCGAGTCACGAACCCGGGGTTAGGATCGACTCCGCCTGCCAGATCGACGGCACTCATGCGACTAGCCTTGTCCTTGTACCACAGCTGATTCGTCAGCTGCGTCGACTTGGCACCGACTCCGTAAGTCAACAGCGTTTCCACGAAGGCCCTATACGGGTACGTGTTGGTCGACTGGGTCACGAGCGTGCCGTTCAGGAAGACGTCGACCTGGCTAAACAGCGAATGCAGCCAGTTGTTCACCGGTCCTACGGGTGCAGCCGCGTCGAGATCGGCTCCGTTGGGTTGCGTCACCTTCACCTGCACGTGTAGCATCGTGTTGGCGAGATCTATGTAATCATCGCCCGAACCGGGGATGAAGAATTCTATCGGACCTCCAGAGTCCAGAGATGCCGTGGGTTGATGTTCCACCACGTGACTGGCGATGATGCAGTTCTGAGTGGGAGGCACGGTAAAGAGATCCAGCTCGCTCTTGACTCCCTCACACGACTGTCTATGTACGAATGCCATTGTTGATCTCTCGTTTCTTGAACGTCCGTCTCTCGTTTCGTCTCTTTACTATAGTGATTGTCGTCTTCGAGGACGGTTGTTTTATAGCCTTAGTTAAAGTCACGGTGTTTATGTCGAGGCGCGACACAACGTCCAGTCCACGACCTCGTCGGTATTGCGAACCGACGAAGTCGGGCGGCGCACCGCCGACCAGGCGCGCGTAAGAATCGTAATTCGGCGGGAAGTCCGTAAGTCATCGGTGTGCTCGTGTGGGAGGTCTCATGTCTATACACGATCGTATACGGTGTGTTCATGTAGGAGATCGGATAGTTCACGAGGTTCTTATAGTTATACACGAGCGTCATTGTCGAATATGTCGATCTCTCGTTTCTTGGACGTCCGTTTCTTGGGTCGATACTTTACTGCACTGATTTTCGCCTTCGCAGTCGGTCGCTTTATACGTTTACCCGGGGGAGGTCGAAGTCCCGTCAACACGGCGTCGGTGACGCGTCGCTTGGCAGCCGTTTTTATGTTCTGGCCCGATAAGACATCGCCGGCTATACGAACGCCGGTCTTCAACGCTCCCTTACCCAAAGCCACGGCACCTCTCTTGATGAGCGGCATGGCGCTGCGCAACAGACCGCTGAACAGACTGCCCAGTCCGTGACCTCGTTGGTATTGAGCACCGGCGAAGTAGGGCAGCGCACCGCCGGCCTGACGCGCGTAATAATCGTTGTAGTTCATTAGAACAGTCCGGTCTTGCGTCGACGAAAATGAAGCGTCACCCTCACCTATTCGAATGGCACGCGTCGACCCATGTCGTCTCTTATATCCACTTCGATCGAGTGGAAGTTCGAGCGCAACAGAGGTATGTAGTGAACGTTAGTGAAACGTTCGGACACCCTGTCACCGTGACGTCCGCTAATCGGAATGGATCGCAACAGTGGCGCGAGAGTGTCACCCACTATACGAGACTCCACGACGTCCGTGTATACGTATAGGGTGTTGAACCCCTGCGTCATGTCCACCACGTCGGGGGCTTCGATGTGGAAGGGGTACGAGGAGTCGGAAGGTCGAGAGTCGGGGACGAGTGACGACGCGGACGTAGCAGTCGTTTCCGTTCCGGTGATCACTTTCTTGTGGAATCCTAACATGGAAGTAGTCGAACTGTGGTACGGTATGGTGAACTTGGTGTTCTCCGTTTTTTGAGTGACGGAACTATAGCTCATTTGAGCTCGTGTCTTCTCCGTTCTCAGACTGTACAGTCCGTTGTTGACGTGGTACATCAATGTTAACGGATCGTCGTAATATCCACACGACAATTTCGCGCGTCGAGTCACGTCGGAAACATCGACCTCTTCGAGGAATAACCAGACATCGTTCTCCGTGACGTTGTACCAAGTGTGCGAATACTGCATCTCTGTCAATCCGCACTCCCACTCGCCGACCAGTTCGACACGGTGAGGCAACTCCGTGACGTAATGGGTCAAGGTGTTGTCCAGGTGCGTCTTCATAGAAGCGTTGCTAGGCAGCGTCATGTAGAAATCAGTCGTCATTGCGTCTCAACGTGGGATTGGGTAGTAGATAGCCCAACGAGCTACTCAACAGAGCCGTCCACAGATTAGAATCGTCGTGACCGACAGTCAGGTTGTAGATGCTTATCACGATGACCGTGTACAAGATGACGATCTGACACAGAAACACTATCTCCTCTTTGGGACACTTGATACCGAACAGATGCCACGGAGTGCTGTCGTTCGATGCGTCGGTGCAATCCTCTTCCTTCTCCTCCTCCTCTTCCTCCTCCTCTACAACGACAGTGTGCGGTGCCCTGTCTTGATCCATAATGACAATCCGTCTCGCGTCGTTTAGTCTTTATAGTGAAGTGAGCGACCTGGCATCGATCCAGCTGTTGAATTTGGACGGATATCCGAACCATTTCACCAAAGCATTCGTTCGAGCACCGACCTTACGACGTTCCAGCACCGCTTCCACTCGGAACGCTTTATCGCTCGCTGTCACCACTTTCTGCAGCTCCAGTTCGTAGAAGGTGCCTTCCAGCACGTCGCCGAGATCGTCTCGCAGACGGTACACGGGTGGTTCGGAGGGGTGAACTTCGTGCACGGTGAACACCTCTTCGCTCCAGTTCGTCTCGTAGCACTTTTCGAACGTGCGTTTGTACCTGCTGATACGCACGCGATCCGACACGCGTAACTTGGGCACACCCTTACCGTCGTGACCGTACAGACGTTGCCACACCGTTTCTTGATTCTTTGCGGTCACCTGTGACGGAGCCATACCGAGACCGCGGTGACGGGTGTTGTTGTACGTTCGCACCAGATCTGGAAGGACGTCGATGTAACGCCACGACTGAACTTTCGTGAAGTAGCGCCACATGCGACCCTTCAACGTCTGGTTGAATCGTTCCACGATGCTCGCCTTCGTCTCCGCGTTGTGTGTGGCGAAGTGATGGACGCTTCGTTTTCGTAAGAGCGTCTGAACGGATTTATTCAGAAATTCCATTCCCTGATCCGTCTGTAACGTCTGCGGCCGGTCGTCCGCGAACGCGATTCGCAGAGCGGCGACCAACGACGCGGCTGACTTGCTAGGCATAGGAACGCATTTGGCTCGCTTTGAAAAGACGTCGATCGTCGTGAGGAGAAAGGTCATACCGTCGATGTCGTCTTTCAACGTCCTCAGATCGACGAGATCGGCCTGCCACTGTTGATTCATACCACCCACGATGACGCGTCATCTCTTGAAACGTCGTCTCGCTGGTTTGTGTAAACTGTAGGCGTCCTGTTCCGACAGCCATTGCGCGACTATTTTCCGTGGCGCATGCGTGACGTGTCGCAAGGCATCGACGCCTCCGTAACTGCCTACCCGACTCGGATCGAAATAGACCTTCTTCAGTGTCTTCGTCATCGTTAAAATAGAAGATCCGACGCGTTGACGACGACGGTGACGTTGACGACTCCCGAGTACTGACGAACGACGAGGAGTGCGCTGACGTATAGTAGAACGCACGTTATTGTTCCCACAACGGTGACGACCGAACAACAGTCTGGCAACGAAATCATAGTCCGAATAACACCTGTTGTATAAGAATACCGGCTGCCACCGAACAAGGTAAGTTCACTAAACAATATCGAAGCGACGATGCGTGTCTTGCGAATCCAACGACATGAGTGGGTTACGACTACGACGCAGTCTCCTTATAAGTCGACCCAGCGGGGTGGTGTGGATGTGGGATGTCTCGGACGAGCGAGGGGTGTCCAACGTAGAGATTTTCGCGCGCTACCGACAGCGCGCGGGGTAGTGGCAGACCGTCGAGAGAGAGAGAGTCCGTTTGTATGTAGGTTCTCCTGGCGGCGTTACCGATCAACTCCATGGGTATGTTGACGGTGCGGAGTTGCTTCGCGAGCGATCGCCAACCCGTTGGAGCGTCGGTCTTTCTCTTACGCAACAGATCGTGAACGAGATCCACCGCGTTACTTCCTGCAGTGGGAACGCCCTCGTGCACGAGTTCGCCACGATCGCTCCACGCGACGTTTCTTTTGAGATGTTCCATCAATCGTCTGGCTTTGACCTGCAGACTCTTGGGAACGGTATCCAAGACGGTAGTCTCCAGTCTTCTAATAGGAGTATCCTCCTTCTTCTCATCATCCTTCGTCTCCTCGTTCCTCGTCTTTGAACCTTTCGTCGATTCGTTCATCGAGATCGTGCGTATCGGTTCCTTGACGCGTTTGTCGACCAGACCGTTGTATCGTTGCAACACTTGATTATACAGCGTTACCTTGGTCCCTTCGTCGAGGTCCTTTCTATCGAGGATGGTCTTCATCTCTTCATCGAGGGTTTGCACTATCTTGCCTACGGTATCCGTTGGAGAAGGTTGCGAACGAAGTACGTCCAACAATCGAGGGTCTACCAAAGCCATCTTTCGTGCGTGATCCATGCGTCTAATTCTCGGTCAGCACCTGACGAAGCAAGGGCAGCAAGACCGAACCAGCCAACGGAGCTAGGAAGGCCGATAGGAAACCTCCGCTCTGTCCCTCACCGATCTGGGGCAACAAGAGGCGTTTTCTCCGGGCAGCGGTCGTGTTTCTTCGGGCCAACTCGCGTAACTTCGTCCTGTATTTGCCCAATCGACGCCTCTGTAAAGCGGTCAATGGAATGTTCTTCGTTAGTATGTTGTAAGCACACTCGGCTAGTGCACACAGCAACTTGGCGTCTGCGTTGGCGATGATGGCTTTTTTTATGTTGTTGTTCTTGACTCTGGCCAGAGTCTGGATGCACAAAATGTGTTTCTTCACGAGCGCAGACATGACGCGAATGAAGAGACGATCCACGCGTCCGGTCTTTTATACCTTCGGCAAGTACACGTACTGCACGTCGTCGTCTGGAAAGATGGTCGTGCGCAGACGCATGTCCTCGGGCGTGTCCTGTTTGAGATCGACCAATAGATACCCGTACTGCACCGTCGTGGCGTCTTTAAACGCCTCTTGCACGAACTTACCGCGTCCCGGATACATCTGCCGAGCCAAGGTCACCATCTGCGATGCGTCACGTGGATTCTTGAACACCACCATGTACTGCGAACTCAGACTGATGGTGCGACTCTCTTTGTTTTTAGAGAACAGGTTCTGTACGAGATACAGCACGGACGTGTTCCTGTGGTGGCTTTTTTTAGTGAACAAGGTCGTGACCCGTTCGTCCGTTTCTGCCATGAGATCGTCTATGACGATGAGGTTCCTAGTTGTCGGATCGAACATGGCCGCCGTCGGTAACCCTTCCTCGAATCGCACGTGATTCAAGTCCATCGTTGCGTAAGCCTCTTGCCATTCTCCGTAACACCACGTTATTTGTTCGGGTGGTGGATCGATCATCGCGGCTGCGTGACGCAACATACGCGTCACGAAAGTACTCTTTCCGCATCCCGTCGGTCCGGCGATGACGCACGTGAAGGGGTGTTTCCATCGCGCATCCATGGTCTGTTATGACAGACCATCGAACCGCGTCGCCTTATCTACACGTCCGTTGGACCCGTGCTCAAGCCGTCCTCGTGCACCACGCGTTTGGCGTAGAAGTAGGTGAGAGCCGCTCGTTCCTGCACGTACGTCATCACGGCCGATTTATACACCCGAAACCCGCGGTTCTTTCCGCTTCCGCTCCGACGACTGGTGAGCACCTCCAGGAACGCCTCCTTGTCGATGGTGTTGTGTCGTTTGCTCAGACCTTTGGTGCTGTACTTGTCGGTGGGTCCGAAACAATAGTACGTCTTGCTACACAAACCCACGAATCCGTCGCCCGACCATTCCACCTTGAACAGTCCCGGAGTTCTCTTGTCGAACGCTCGTCGCATCTTGCAGCACTCTTCGCCTCCGACCCACTGTCTGTCGGCGAGTCGACAGCGCACGTACTCGTCCCGATGCGCGTCGCAACATTCCGACGGGAGCCATTCGGATCGATGTCGAAAATAATGTTCTCGTAGTGCAGGGGTCACGAGGGCATCGACTGACTCGTCGGCCAAGGCCAAATAGGCACTATCCGTATCCATCTCGCAGTATTGGAACAGAGGACGCTCCACGTATCTGTCGATGAAGTCGTAATAGAACTGCAGCATGCGCATCTTGGCGTACTGCAGAACGAAGAATCCCACGTGTATAGGCAAGGCATACGTCACTGTTCTCTTGCTCATCTCTATCTCGTACGCGTCGTCGACGACGACGTCGAGTTGCCGGAATCGACGATTGTTGACCAGGCGCGACGCCGCCTTCTCCGTGCAGTAGTTGACGTCGCGATGCCGGTCCACGTTGGTGATGGTTTTTCCGTAGCCCGAGTTTCCCAGCAACTTCATGGTGTCCGCGATGATGGCCCTGTCGCGGTGAACGTCTCCCGCGCGTCTGGCCTCGGACACGGCATCGCCGAATCGACGGAAGCACGGAATCGGATCGTATTCGACGACCTGATAGACGTGTAACACCTCGAGTGCGTGGTCCAGATACCATCGCAACAGAGGCGTGGCGAGCAGTATCTTATCGCCGTAATAACTGCCCACGAGCATGCGTCTCGGAGTCGTCATGATGTTGTGCTCTTCGGCGTATCGACGCATGAACGGACCGAGATCCTCGCGTACCAGACTGATGTTCTTGAACACGGGCTGCATCTCGGCAAAGTGATCGCGCAGTTCTTCAGGTACACAAATGTCGCACTCGATCATGCCGAACACGGTTCCGTCGCGCACGTCGCTCAGGATCTGTTGCTGAGTCATCGTCCACTGAACGCGTCGACGTCGTCGTGGAAACGCGGCGTCCAGACACCGTTTTACGTGCGGATCTCGTCTCATCTTTTTCCACTCGCATTCCCACAGCTCGACGACCTTGACGAAGTGACGTAGGTAGGCGGTGGTCTTTCGGGTCTCGACGAGCAGTTCGGTCATGGTTTTCCCGTTGACGGAATTGACCTCCGCTTGAGTGCACGGACAACCGTGAAAGAAACAACCTTGGAACTGATAAGCCGTCTTCGTCTCGCTGCACCATCCATCCACTCGATGTTTACCTATACGTTTCTCTCGTCCGTTGGTCTGATGTCGTATGGAAAGTCCCGTACGTTCGGATTCCCACGTCAGCCATTCCGAAGCCATCTGTCCGTACAGCTGAGCCGATTCGGGTCGGAAGTCGTTCTCAAAGCGTCGTCGCGTGTACCATGCCATGGGCATGTCTTGCATGAGCGACCATAGATACAGCGCGTTCGCGTCGTATCCGACAATCGATCGACACGGATGAGACGTCTCTCCGTACTCGTTTTCTCGTGATAGCGGTGAAATATGATCGAAGGACCACCGCAAATGTTATCTTTGACGAGATCGTGTAGATCTTTGTGTTTCTCGTTGAAGATGGTAAAGTAGGTCTTCTCGGGAAGGTCGTTGAACAGGTACAGCAAGGTCAGACCCGGTACACTGATGCCTTGCTTGAACATGTCTATTCCACGCTGCTGATAGAAGTCAAACTGTCGGTCGACGGCCTGCAGAAAGAGAACCACGTCCCTGTTGTTATACCAGACGAGAAAGTCGCGCAACGTCGACATACCATTGTCGCGACACGCCTCCTGACAACTGACGTAGTCCTCGTCGGAAATACCTTCGTTCTTCAGTTGACTGAAGAAGGCCTCTTTCGGAGGTAGGTAAGGTAGGTAGCCGATCCATGTACTCGTACGGGAAATGACCTTTCGTCACCTCACATCCGTACGCTTTCAGATACTTGGCGTAACTGAACCCGGGAGCGAGGTAGTTGGTCATGTCTAGGAATTTCAACTGATCCGTCGAAAGACACATGAAAGCGTTGTTGCGCTTGATGACGAAAAAAGGTCCGCTCTCTTCTTCTTCTTCTTCTTCTCCCTCTTGTCGTCTCTCTTCTCCCTCCTCTGTCTTTGCAACGGCCAGGAAGTAGGGCACGAGGAACTGTTTGACGACATTGAGATCGTACTGACCCGAATTGAACCCGATGACGGGTAACTGACGCATCCATCCATACAGTTGCCCCATCAGCTTTTTGTATGGATTTTTTGTGCGTCGACTTTTCTTGTCGTTGGCCGCTCTCGTAGTCTCCTCTTGCTCATCCCATTGCGTCAATTTTTTCGCGAGCTGGTCCATCACGTTCTCGTACGAGTCTTTGATGCAGTCGTACGCGGCGTTGCTCATCGATATCAGAATGGCCATCATGTCGATCATCAACTTGTTGGAGTGTCCGTTCGTGACGAGACATGTCACTCGTTCGTGTCCCGGTACGTTTGAGGCCACGCTGACACTCAGTGGAACGTGACGCGCGATCCATCGAACCTCGCTGTTGGAGGGAAGGTGTTCGGTGTCGAACCAACATTCGAAATCAAAAGTGGCTCGGTACGGGTAATACCGCAACGACTCGTTCACTCGGATGTTCTCGTCGTCCAGTCGTTCGAATATCGACGGCGTGGAATGGTACACGCCTCCGGGAAAGACTCTACATACAGAACCCGTACACGTACTCTCGTGCACGCGTAGATTCCATGTGCGTTTCCACAACGAGTTGCATGTTCGACATCTGTACGAGTGACAGTACATGCGTATATCGCTGATGAAGGAGAAATGCGTCTCGTGAAGGTTGAGGTAGAGCGTGGTAGGGTATTTACAGATCGATCGACGGATGAGTTCGGCGGTTGGTCGTTCGTCGTCGTCCTCGTTCGGTTTTACGAGAATGTACACGCAAACGTTCGTCTGGAACGTGGTCTCGACACGGTAGAGGTCTTTCACCGAGACTCCAGCAAATTTCTCCATGGGTACACCGTCTTGAGCATACGTCTCGTACAGCGTCTTCACAGCTGGTTTCAACCGACGTACGTCGCATCCCCGTTGTAGGGCCAGACATCGAAAGAGACACAGGTTATCTCTGTACCGTCTGCCGTGGTTGAGGTCCGCTTCCAATCCGACGACTGCTTTGTTCTTCTTAATGTAGATTGGAAGGGGTGTCATTCCCACGCATCCTATCGGATGATCGATGATGCGATTAACGAAAAAGGTGGCGTTTGTCACGAGCTCGCACACCCACGCGGAATCAGGTCTTTGATTGATGGCCCATTGCAAGACGTCGGCTTCTCGGATTCGTTCCAGAAACTCGTCAAAGTCCTTGCTGTTGGTTATGAGACTGGGTTCGTCCAGGTACCTTCCGCAACAGTTACAAGACGCGTGATAATACCTGTATCGATCCGTGTTCTTGTTCCTCAACACGAATGCGTAACTGAGGTTAATCTTGAAGGCGGTGGTCTGTTCCTGGAACACGTTTCTCAACGGTGTTTCTAGAACGGTCGTGTCTAGCGTCGTTAATCTGTAATTGTACCTACTCTGGAGAGGGCCTCTCGCCACGCATGTCCTTATGGAGGACCAGTGCTCCCGAACGACGTCTAACAAGTTCGTCGACAGAGCGTCTGGGAAGGGAAGACGCTCGGGCGGGTCAACGGGGTCTTCGTCGGTGATTAGCGGGTGATAAGGTGGTGGTGGTGGTGGTGGTGGTGTTGGCGCGCACGCGTGTTTGATCAAGTAGTCACGTCTGTCAAAATTCTTTCCGCATTTAGCACACGTGAATGTCTTGGTCTTTCTTTTTTTTAAGACGACATGTCGTTCTTACGTGATGCCGCAGATCGTCCCATCTTTCAAACGTCGCTTCGCATTTACACGAGAATTTTGTTTTCTTCGCACGATCGTCTTGAGAGAGGTCTTCTAAACGAACACCAGGGGGCGCTATCGAATAAGAATGTTCGTTCTCAGACGGTGACGGGTGACTCTCTAAGTGGCTTCGTAGAGCCACATACGATTCGAGCGCGAGTCCGCAGTGACGACATAGATGACGTTTCATGTTACCAACGACGTATCTACAACTGACAGACATTGACTCTCGTTATAACATATATATACGGTTCAGAACCGTTCGTTATTTATTAAATATCCGAGAGAGTGTTCGTTATGCAAACGACACCAAGACCGTACGGTGGCGACGTCTGATGGTCGGACATTCGTTATGCAAACGACACCATGACCGTACGGTGGCGACCTCAAGCGTGAATGCTAGTTCTGTATTGCTATTACATCGACGCAAAGCGGGTATGTTCTCCAGAATTACTTTAGAAAAACAAGCGGTACATTTCGCAGGGAGTTAAGGCGAATATTACACTTTCGTGAAACGGAAACGGTTTAATACAGTCATTTATTGAGGAGGCGACTCACACGAAAGCAATATCGAACGAACTGCGAGTTCCTTTCGTTAAACATAATTCCTTCGGAGGTTTCTTTACGATAAAGAGGACTGACAGCTCGCACTATATATATATATATATATATATATATATATATATATATATATATATATATATAATTCTTTACGAGGGATGATAAAGAGTCTACGAAGAATTTCTACAATGACAACACGCATCATATTTTGTTTCATTTTTTATTATGTTGTAATAATGTCATACATATACGATTCGACTTATAGATGATGATGATGATGATGATGCTGGGTTTATGGATCTTTATGATCTCGACAGTGACCCCTAGCTTACGATCTGTTATCGATACGGCAGTGGCTAGTATATGAATAACTTGTGGGCTGTTAACCACGACAGAGGTTAGGTAATGTTGATGATTATAAGTCTTTTCCGTAGAGATGTATATATATATATAAAACAACATAACAAAAAAATGTATTCACGAATTTTCATTTCTACAGAAACGGTTATATTCAATGTTCGTTTCTACAAAGTACGTTTCTACAACGGTTATAATGTTCGTTTCTACAACGGTTATAATGTTCGTTTCTACAACGGTTATAATGTTCGTTTCTACAACGGTTATAATGTTCGTTTCTACAACGTTATAATGTTCGTTTCTACAACGGTTATAATGTTCGTTTCTACAACGGTTATAATGTTCGTTTCTACAGCGGTTATAATGTTCGTTTCTACAGCGGTTATAATGTTCGTTTCTACAGCGGTTATAATGTTCATTTCGATTCCAACTGAAGGTGTCGGCGAACCCCCTTCTGCCAATCCGTCGATGTTATAGTGACGGCTACGTCCTGGCACACGTTGTGAGTTGTCATCTCGAGCGACAAACGACTGTTTTGACGTTCGATCGTGATCTTACGACCTATCACCTCTTCGAGGATGACACCGCAGACCTCCTGCGTCATGTCTTCGTTTGGCGTATGTGGCTTAAACACAGCCGGGGTATCGTGCGGTGACACAATAACGGTGGTGTCGGGTACAACGAACAATACCGGCATCTCGTCCTCCGTCGAATCGGAACCGTCGTCTTCCGGTTGCGTTAGAGGACATCCCTCCGGCTGCGGCGATGAAGGTGATGAAGTCGTCGATCTCTCTATCGGGTCTTTATCTCTCGGTTGGATGATCGCTGGCACTTCCACTGCCGGTTTCACGAAGGCCTCATGCGCATAGTCCACGTCACCGCTCGTCTCGCACGCCTTGCATGCCGTCATTCGAGCGCGCGATCTCTTTGACATCGGTGCTATCCACTTCGGCGTTGCAAAGACGGCTTCGTCGTCGTCGCTCGATGCCGTCCTCTTGTGTGCGTCTCTGATGTATGCGTCTCTGATACGCTGCAAACCACTCTATTGAATAGAAAAAAGATTAGTACATATGCGCACTATATTGTACATGCGAACCGTATTGTTCGATTAAAAGCTCTCTCACCTTATCTTTCACTCGGTGTCGCCACTGTATACTATTATACGTTGACATTACTTCTATACCTATCCAACTCACGACATGCAAGATCGTGCTGTCTGAAGGCATATCGCTCTCTGAATCTAAATTCGCTATACGAGCCATCTCAGCGCACGCGTATTCCACAGCGGCTGTTGTTCGTTATACATACTTGCGGCGCGATTGGCTATTCCGTCTATTCGACGCACCGTTTCCATACAGCTATCGCTGCCGTCGTCGTCGTCGTCGTCGTCGTCGTCGCTGCCGCTGCTGCCACCGCTGCTTACTACTATAACAGCGGGTCTGTCCCCCTCCTCCGTCTTGTCGTCGTCGTCGTCTGTTATCACAACGAGTGAGTCCGATACCGAAGAAGAAGAAGAGAATAAATCGTAGCAACTATTATCCTCTAACCACTTCCTCACCTTTTTTTCCGTCGACAGCGGCGGTAGCAGCGGCAGGTGCATCGACGATAGCGGTTGCAGCTTCGTTCTGTCAACAAAGTTACATATTTACGATATTAATCTCCTCCGCAATGTAATTTACATACTCTCCGGTCACGCGCTTCCTGATGACAGCCGTGACCTGGCTGCCTCGCAGTGTCGACATCGACTCGTAGCGTTGTTCGTCCGTCTCCATATGCACGTAATCGTTTGCCGTGAAACCTAAAATTTTGACGACATTTGCATCAAAACAAGTACACCAGCACTCGCACCCGACACTGTCTGACAGCAGTACGCGCAGAGCGAATCTGTTCACGTGCTCACGCTGGTAGCCGTGCACTGCGCAGACGTGGTTGGTGAGTCGTTTGGGACATTTAGAACAAGCCCTGTAAAACACGTATTTATTTTGAACGACGAGGGCCGTTACTGTTAAAGGCTGTGCAAACACATACCGACCACCGCTTACCTCGCATTGTAATTTCGTCAAAGTCATGTCGACGCAGATCGGGTTTGAGGCAGTCATCTTCGAAGTCGAGTAGAATCGCTTGAAAACAATTGTGATGATCGGGCTAGCGTTGCTGCTGTGTTTATATAGGCCCTTACCAGCTGTTGACAGCGCTATTGTGAAACAACGCGTGATGCTTTCACCGATACAAACGAGTTCGGAGCGGTTCTGGTGTTTTTGTTATTGCAAAACAGCGCGTGATGCTGGAATCGGGTTGCGAGTCGCGTGATGCTTTCCCCAGTGCAAACGAGTTTGGACTGGTTCTCCCGATGCCTGGTTGCAATCTCGCATTTGCGTTACATCAGACCCATTTTTTACCTGCTGCTGAATTCGAATGAACTTTCTTAGTTGCATAAGTAACTCCCCGAGCGTATTCTGACCCCTTCGACCGTCGTAGGTTAAAGCACCCCAAAATCCCTCTTTACTCCGCACCCATTCTATCAATTGTCTCTCTTCCGTGTTTAACAGGCGTTTCCGTAACTATCGATCACGAAATTTCACGGCTACTAGAGCGTACATCACGGAACGACGTTGCGTGTTCCAACTCTCTCGTAAATGAGCCTTCTCGCGAATGTTCTTGCTCAGGCGTTTAGCCTGCAGTCCCGTGCGTGTTGCTGCCATCTTTTCCGCCGTATCTCGATCGTTGTTGTGCATGCATTTCTTCCATTGGTAAGCGCTTTCGACTGTATAAAATTCCCTACCCCATACGCGCATTCTACACGCATAAAAATTAGACAAATAGCTATTAGAACCTTTAAAACGAACCGGGCGATCCATACTTGTGTTAAAACACGCATTCACTGCATTACATAAACGAGTGCTGTCATCTCGATTTTTTGTCCGTTCGTCAGATGGTCTTATCTGTCAGGTCTATAGATAGAACTCTCGTCGCATTCACGTCAACAATATTCCCCCCTATATATAACACCCCCGTCGTGTTCTCGTCATCACCGTCAACATGTTGCCATCATTTTCACGAGTCGTCGCAGTGATCGTCGCCGTTATTACTCTAACGTACCAATACATGAAATGTTACTTTGCGGATGTAATGATCGTGCGTTATGTGATCCAAGAGAGATTCGATATGCGGACCGCTCTTCGGTGAGTTTATTTCTAGTCTATAATGATATGTTGTTTTTTCTTATATTCAGTACTTTGTCGTTGCAAAACTTTAAGAGAGGAGGTATTCGTTGCAGAGTTCTGTCTTCGGTAAGTTTATTTTTTAGTCTATAATGATGTGTTGTTTTTTCTCGTATTCGACTATATCTCATTTTTGTTTTCTCGCAGCGATCACTGTCGCCGATGGTGTGAAGTGATGAAAGAACTGCGAGAAGTAAGCCTCCAACGCGCCTTCGAGAAGTTCAGTAAGGAGTTGTGGGAGAAAAGAAAGGAGCAGGAGAGGAGATCGCTGTTGCGACCATCCGCGTTGACGGCAATTATTCAACTAATGCACGCCCGGTCTCTCTGGCCGTCTGTTATGGCTGAACGTACGCTGAAGTTCGCCTACAAGAGAACGGAATGTTTCGAAAAAGTGATGGAAGAGCAAGAAAATTGGACAGCCGACCTCGACGACGACGACGACAACGCCCCGGCTCCGATTCAGCGACCACCATTACAAATTCGTCGTCGTCGAGGTCGTCACGGCAAGCCGCTTTGCGTGCGATTTGCACCGCGCTGAACATGAACAATCTAATAACATGAACTTTCATAATTAACTTTTGCTTTAATGTCAATTCGCTTTTTTTTAATCATGTATATCTTTCTGCTATTAAATTTTTGCTTTATGTCATTAATCATGTGTATCTTTCCACTATTAAATTTTGCTTTGTGTCATTAATACATGTCTGTTGTTTTTTACGTACGTTCTCAATAATATTACACGATCCTTCCTAATACATCACACTCACAAAACAGTTCATTATATATATATATTTATTACACGATCCTTCCTGATACAACACAAAGTCCAATCACTTGTAAATTTTCCCAACCGCTTTCCGCATACAGCTCGATTGGTCGTCGACTCCAAATCCACGTTAAATCAGTCGCTTCAGTCTGCAACAGAACGCGGCTGTTTTTGGTTAGGTATCGAGTTACAACATGCACGCTATGATTTAAAAATAACATTCCCTTCGTGTTGTAAATTTCCACACGTTTAACAATCGCTAAATCCCATATGAATCACTGCAACAGAATGCAGCTGTTTCGGATAGGTATCGAGTTACAACACACACACACGTCGTAATCACGCGCTTCAGTCCGTGTTAAAATGAGTCTCCATTCAATTTCAACCACTATATCCCATATAGGTCAGCGCAACAGAACGCAGTTCGTTTACAGTCGCTGTTTCGGCCTACGCGGTTGCCTGCTGATAAACGGCTCCGTTCATAGTTCGTCGAATATCAAGTTACATCAACGCCGATTATAACGTCGACTCGAATATAGGGTAGTGTCACGTCAATTGTTACATATAGGGTAATGCGGGATAATATATTACTAATCTTAGTGGTTACGACGATGCGCGTGCAGCACGCGTGCACGCGTACGTGCACGCGTACGTGCACGCGTCAGTCGCTAGATGGCGCTATAGGAGGCTGCGCGCGCAACCGGATGGAGATGTAGACCATGGGCTCTGGAAAAAGTGAGGTTTGAAAAGCTATAAGGTACTACTTACCTTGTTCTATAGAACGGCTGAGCAAACAGCGAATCGACGATCACCATGTGTGACAGTCTGTGAAGCCGGTACGTTTTTCACGATGAAAGGGCTGTAAATATCACCTCGATCCGCCACCTCTTTTTATTGCCGAACTATCCGTAACAGCAAGGCGTTACACCGGTGCGATCCGTCATAATAAGGCGTAACACCAGTGAGATCCGTAACAACAAGGTGTTAATCTGGTGCGGTCGTTAACAGCAAAGAACTATCGTGGTGATGTTCATAACTGTGGGAAATTACTAACTAATGATATATGTAAGGAGTTAGTTCTGTGGTGTCCGTAAATATAAGGCTTTAACCCAGTTATGTTAGTGAATGAAACGATTTACCCCGGTGATGTCCTTAATTGTTAGACGTTGTCCCGGTGATGTCCTTAACTGTTAGACGTTACCCAGGTGATGTCCTTAATTGTTGTACGTTACCCAGGCGATGTCTTTAATTGTTAGACGTTACCCAGGTGATGTCCCTAGCTGTTATACGTTACCCAGGTGATGTCCTTAATTGTTAGACGTTACCCATGTGATGTCTATAATTGTTAGACCTTACATCACGGGGATAACGTCTAACAGTTAACAACATCACCGTGGTGTTAAAGCTCATGATTAGTGTAACACAACGGATGCATTGGACGTGTTTTAATACATACCGAAGTGGTGAATAAGAACATACAAGAGTGCACGTTACAGAGTCGCAGTAAAGCAATAATGGCTTCGCCGTGTCGACTGACAAGTCACTGGCGGGAGGTCTTGTTACCTAAAGGGAGACTACACCAATTCCCTCCTCTTTTTTTTAGTCTGAAAACCCTTGGAGGACTTAGAGTCGAAGTTTGCTGGGAGGTACTCGTTCACGCTTACTACGTCGCGGTTCGTTGCGACACGGCGACGGGATGTCGTCTCTTTCAGTGTGACCTGTGTCGGTACATTCAGGTTCAACATTGTTGTCGACACGAAGATAGTTCTCCCCAGACTGCGCAGTGTCTGGCTTCATGAAGCGGCGGTTGCGCCAACACACACGACCACTTGGCAATTTCACATGATAGTCGCGGTGTCGGCCAATCCCAATAATCACGCCTACTCTATCCCGCTTTTTAGTAACGGGATTTTGCAATCTGACTTGTGTACCAATACGTAGTTGCGGTAGAGGACGAGACTATCTGTTGTAGCGTTCTTCGTTTCGTGCGTGTGTTTGTCTACAGCTAGCGTCCTGCTCATCCGCCGTTTTTTGCCACTTGCTTGCAAACGATTGCCGGTGTGCAGGTACTACTGATCGCAACGGATGTCCGAAGAGAATTTGTGTAGGGGAAATACCTCCTGCACGAGGAGTATTGCGATAATCTATGAGTCCTCGCTGGAAAGGATCGTCGTCTAGATCTCCTTTCACTTTTGTTGTTGCAATAAGTTTTTTCATTGCTTTTACAGCTGCTTCAGCATGTCCGTTAGATTGGTGGTAATGTGGTGTGGATGGTGCAGCACTAACACCCCAGCGTTTCAAGAACTGGTTAAACTCACGAGAAGCTAATTGAGGACCGCCATCAGATCTAAATCGCACCAGGACTCCGAGCTCCACAAATGCTCGTCGACATGCATAGATGGAGTGGCGAGATGTAGTTGTCCCCTTTGGGAAATGAAAGACTACAGGCCACCCTGAAAGTCGATCCATATATACGAGAAAATCTCGTCCTGCGTAGTGGAAGAAGTCTGCTGATGCATCTTCAAACACTCTCTACAGGTTCCGATCGCAGTGGCTCGCGTTGCTGAGAGGGTCGGTGTTCTTGGCACTTATTACAACTTGCCACTGTCGTAGCGATGTCATTACTAATGCCGGGTCAATAAACGTTTTGCCGCGCCCGGCGTTTCGTTCTATCAGTTCCTTGGTGAGAGTCGTGGAGACGCGCTAGGACTTCACATCGAGCTGACTTGGGCACGATAATGCGACGTCCATATAGGACTATCCCATCATCTATAGACAGCTCGTTTCTTATGTTCCAAAATGGTGTGATACTAGCGTCAGCTTTGTCTCTTGAAAACGGGAAGCCATTTTGGACGTTGTTGATTAGAGCCTTGTAGTTTTCATTATACATGGCGACTGTTCGAAGTCGATCTAGTATCGGGTCACACAGATGCTCTTGCTGATCCTCTTGATCGTCTTCATGTACCATTCTGGAGGAATTTATGGTGACCGCGTGGTGCTCGACTTCTTCTGCTTCCTGATCATCCCGTGATGGATCAGAAACAGGTGCACGTGACAGAGCATCCAGGATACAATGATCTTTGCCTTTTGTCCAGCGTGTCGTAAATGAGAAGAGTGACGCATTTTCTTTGAGACGTTGAAGACGCGTGTTGTTGATATCGTCAAGGCGATGGCGATCAAGAATTGTCACCAGTGGTTTGTGATCGACGACCAACTCGAAATGTCGCAATCCAAGTAGTTGAATACGGCACTTCTTCATTGCCCAAGTGGCTGCCAGTAGCTCTAATTCCACCATGGCATAGCGACTTTCCGTGTCTGTGACAAAGCGTGGTCCGCACTGGATGAGTCGCCATTTATCCGCATGGTGTTGCAAGAGAGCATAGCCAAGGCCTTTGCGTCGTGATGCGTCTGTGTGTAGCGCCGTTGGCTTTGATGGATCGAAGTGCATTAGTGTAGGCGCAGATACAAGCGCTTTCTTGGTAACTTGAAAGGCTGTGGTGTGTGTTTCAGTCCATCGGAACTCGTTCTTGCTCTTCAGTAGCTCACGCAATGGATCAGCGGTTGTACTGACTTCTGTCGTGAAGTCACCAAGCTGATTGATAAGACCCATAAAAGATCGTAGTTCTGTCAAGCAGGTTGGTGTAGGAAATTCGGCAATTGCTTTCAACTTCTCTGGATCAGTGTTGTCGCCTTCTGCGTTGATCTTGAAGCCAACGAAATTTACCTCATTCTCCTCGAACTTGAACTTGTCGGGGTTCAGTGTAATGCCGCGCGCGTGCGCGCGCGCGCTCTCTCTCTCTCTCTCTCTCTCTCTCTCTCTCTCTCTCAACGGAGCAACAGTGAGCGAACTCTTTCGACGTGCTGCTCAAAGTTTTCGTCGTGCTTAAGCCGGCGATGGCTATGTCGCCGCGTCTGCAATATTCGTCACCGGTTGAGGACAGCCCCATGGGGCTTCTCTAGAAGAGATAGCGTCCCAAAGGAGTTAAGAAAGTCGTGAGTTCTTGACATTCAGGCGCGAGGGGTATCTGCCCATACCCTTGTTTTGTGTCAAGTGTCGTGAAGTATTTTGACCCAGGTTTGATGTTGGAGACAGCCTCTTTCGGTGTCTTCATAGGATGAATTGGTCGACGAACGAATTTGTTGAGACGTGTGAGGTCCACACAAAGACGTATGCCCCCTCGTGGTTTTTGGCCCTACCACAAGCGGGTGACACCATCTGGTGGGAACGTCTCCCAATGGCTTGACAATGCCTTGTCTTGTCATTTGGTGAAGATTTGCTTTGACTTCATCACGCCTTGCAAAAGTGATGGAGCGAGTGGTGGATATTGCAAAAGTCTCAACGTTTTCGTTCAAATGGATTTGCTTTGTTTCACCCGACATTGTCTTCAGTTGGTCGTTTGTGTCGAACACGTCTTCGAATTCCTCTAGTAAGTCATAACGCTTGCGTGTTCGCCCGCCGGATGTCTCGTTTTCTGTAGCATCCTTTCCTGGCGATTTTGTTACACTTGATCGTGTTATGGCACGAATTGGTTTGGGGTAATCATTCGGCACGATTCCCAACTCTCGGCAAACATATCAAGCCAGCAGATGTCCCTTTTGCTCTTTGCAAATAAGAACCGTCTCTTTCATAGATTTATCTATTGTGCCAACGCTTTCGAATGATGTACCATTAGCAGCAATAACTGTGTCCTCAGGAGGGTCACATGTGTTTCCAATGTCTAATCCTATTTGTTTTAGGACATCAAGCCCTGCAACAGTGGCTTCGGCCCCTCTATCTGGTGATGCCTGTGCTGTTGTGATGAAGCTGTCATCAGCATTATGGTGAAGATGTACCTTGATAAGTGGAGCACGACGGTGTTTTTTCTTTCCCAGAATGTCCAGCACGCGAATC
>BSQZ01000003.1:7640000-7650000 GCA_033239005.1 Lamellibrachia satsuma | reverse complement strand
GGTACTCAGTCAAACAAGTCCAGCGGCGATGGGGAAGTGGCAACAGTGGCAGGCGAAGGATGTCGCTGGAAGCTGCTAGTCACGACCCTGCACGCTGGCGGCCCCGGTGTGACGGTCGCTTGGTCATCGACAGTGGAGTCACGATGCCATTCGTATCCTGCCATGGCGTCAGAGCAGCCCTGTTTAGGGGTAGCACTGCTCTCTCTCCAAACGGGGAAGGGAATAAAAAACGTTTCCTAAAAAAAGCTCACCCAAAGCCGACTTGCCCGCAAACCGCGGCGGGTTGGTCATCCAACACTGCGGTCGAAACGATACATTGAATATATGCACATGGAATGTGAGAACGTTACAAGATAACGACAAGCAGCTATAACGTAGAACAGCCATCATTGGCAGAGAGCTTGCACGGTACAACATCACCATCGCAGCTTTGAATGAAACGAGGCTACCAGACGAGTCTCAACTTGAGGAAAAGGGTGCTGGCTACACTTTTTCTGGATCGGCAAACCAGCCAATGACCATCGACAAGTAGGAGTAGGCTCTGCGCATCAGACTGTCCGGAAAGAACTACGCCACTATAGTTAGTGCATATGCACCAACAATGACTTACCCGGACGAGGAGAAAGAAAATTTCTACGAAAGTCTGAAGACGACGATAGGCAGAGTCCCACGCAGCGACAAGTTGATTGTGCTTGGTGACTTCAATGCTCGAGTGGGACGGGACCATGAAACATGGGAGCGTGTCATCGGACATCATGGCATGGGCAACGAAAATGCCAACGGCTCTCTACTCCTGAATATGTGTGCCATCTGGGTGGTTTGCCATGGATGGCAATACTGCTAAATCTTGCTAAATCTGTATGGCACAGCCTAATTTGAGCAATTAATAAATATTGCGCGATTCACTGAAATGGGGACATGCGTGCGTACGTACGTGTGTGTATCATATAATCAAGTCGCATTACAGATATATTGCCATTCACTATTTCATACTTCATTTAATAATTTTATTCCATTCGCAATTGTTTTTATGTAAGAATCCGGGGAATACGCCGAGGCTGAAACTGGCAGCTTCGACGCACGAGTCCCGCCGAAACGCCGAGGCTGAAACAGGCAGCTTCGACGCACGAGTCCCGCCGAAACGCCGAGGCTGAAACTGGCAGCTTCGACGCACGAGTCCTGCCGAAACGCCGAGGCGGACACTAGCAGCTTCGACGCACGAGTCCACCGAAACGAATCCGCTGAAATGCCGATGTGTTGGAACGAGAACGCGAGGAACGTGTTAATTTGGGAAACTCTAAAACGTGAACGTTGACACTACGGCATTCGTTGTAATCCGATTAATTGAAATGAAATAATACATTATAAATGGACCCTTGCTATCAGATCAACATTAAGTACCGCGTAAGGGTGAATTGCTAATTTAAAAACAAAATGCTTTCTTGTTGGGATGATGTAGATATTACCTTAGTATTAAACCTGTTTGTTTCAGTTTCAGCATTTATACTTTACCCCAATTATATTAGTGCACGCAAAAAATTATCTACTCAATTGAAACAACGTAGTAAATATACTTGGCTACGTACCAGCTGTGATTCACACATACATGTACGCACACATGCATACGCACGCGTACGCATAAGCGCACGCACACACACACATACAGTTAAGGGCAGCACCGGGAAAACGCCTTATAATTAAGGACGTCATCGGGATAACGTCTAACAATTAATTATATCACCGGGATAACGTCTAACAGTTAAGGATATCACCGGGATAACGTCTAACAGTTAAGGATATCACCTGGATAACGTCTAACAGCTAATGACGTCACCGGGATAACGTCTAACAATTAAGGACATCACCGATGTAGCGTCTAACAATTAAGGACATCATTGTTATAACGTTTAACATTTAAGGACATCACCAGGATAACATCTATCAATTAAGGATTTCACCGGGGTACCGTCTAACAATTAAGGACATCATCGGGATAACGTCTACTAATTAAGGACATCATCGGGATAACGTCTAACAATTAAGGACATCACCGGGATAACGTCTACCAATTAAGGACATCACCGGGATAACGTCTACCAATTAAGGACATCACCAGGATAACGTCTATCAATTAAGGACATCACCGGGATAACGTCTAACAGTTAAGGACATCACCGGGATAACGTCTACCAATTAAGGACATCACCGGGATAACGTCTAACATTTAAGGACATCACCAGGATAACGTCTACCAATTAAGGACATCACCAGGATAATGTCTACCAATTAAGGACATCACCAGGATAACGTCTAACAGTTAAGGACATCACCGGGATAACGTCTAGCAATTAAGGACATCACCAGGATAACGTCTACCAATTAAGGACATCACCAGGATAACGTCTAACAATTAAGGACATCACCGGGATAACGTCTACCAATTAAGGACATCACCGGGATAACGTCTACCAATTAAGGACATCACCGGGATAACGTCTACCAATTAAGGACATCACCAGGATAACGTCTACCAATTAAGGACATCACCAGGATAACGTCTACCAATTAAGGACATCACCGGGATAAAGCCTTATATTTAAGGACATCACCGGGATAACGTCTAACAATTAAGGACATCACCAGAATAAAGCCTTATATTTAAGGACATCACCGGGATAACGTCTAACAGTTAAGGACATCACCAGGATAACGTCTAACAATTAAGGACATCACCGGGATAACGTCTAACAGTTAAGGACATCACCGGGATAACGTCTAACAGTTAAGGACATCACCGGGATAAAGCGTTATATTTAAGGACAATGATGACAATGACAATGATATTTATTTCCCTGCGACCCCTAGCGGAGTATGAGAGAAGTTTCTCTCTACAGTACATTTTAGTACATAGGAACTATATTTTATTAAACATATTTACACTTTGTATAATATCTAGTGACAATGCATAATACATATAGTGACATTATTGGATAAGGTATTTTCTATATAATCAGCACATAATGCTTAGGTAATGTAAAATAAAATAAACTATGTATATGTTGCACAATTTAAACTAAGACATGTAATAATATGAACAGTAAATTAACTATGAGCTACAATTTTACTTCTATGCAATTCACTGTTTTAGTAAGGAAGTTTGTTAATTAGACAAACTTTGTCATGATTACTTTAATAAATCTGGACAGATCTCTCAGTTGTTTCACATTGTGTATATTGAACAGCTGGTTAATTTTCAGAGTATTAGGTCTGATTCTGAAGTATATTTTTACGTATTTCGATCGTTCATCTATTAGAGACAACACAGAACTAACACCTTACAAACATCATTAATTAGTAACACCTTACAGTTACGAACATCACCACTATAACGCTTTGTTGTTGGCGACCGCAATAGTGTAGCGCTTTGCTGTTAGCGACCACACCAGTGTAATGCTTCGTTGTTACGGATCACACTGGTGTTACGCCTTATTATGACGGATCGCACCGATGTAACGCCTTGCTGTTACGAATAATTCGGCAACAAAAAGATAAGTGGCGGATCGAGGTGACATTACAGTCCTTTCATCGTAAAAAAACGTACAGGCTTCACAGACTGTCACACATAGTGATCTCCGATTCGTTGTTTGCCGTTCTATGGAACAATTTAACGTCTTCACGGAGGACAGTGAAATCAGTGTTTAAAACGCTTTTAAAAACTAACTTTTTTAAAGAAGCTTTTTTATAACTCACAGATGAGAACATTTTATGTGCATGAATGAGATATTGTATTACTGAACTTATTTAAAGTATAATTCTTTTTTTTTATATAAATGTATTAACATAATTATTTTTATGGTTATATTCTTAGTCTTACTTGTATAAATTAATACAAATAAAGTAGCTTTTTTGGATTTTTTTAGTATATTTAAATTTTTATGCTTAGCATTTGTATAGGTTACTCTTAGTGCAACTATTCTCTTAGCAACTTATGGCCTGTAGAATACTTATATGTACTTCAAGCGCCTGAGAGCAATCTTGGTTGATCGGGCGTTATTTAAGTACTTTTATTATTATTAATATTAAATCTAATGCTATTTGTGTATTGTTTCTTGGCGCCTCCTCACATGTCCACGCTAATAACACACAAGTTGTATACAATCATATTTTTAGTGTCTTACTAAACGAACATGCTTTATTTTTCCTGGGAGCGGTGAGAGAGATAACATTTTGTAGTTCAGTCAAGACATTACGATATTACCTACCGTTGTAAATAGTTGTACTCGCGTACGGCGGTCAGTCGTAGACATGTCGCTGGATTATCAGTCAAGGCGATCATGCGTAATTGTGCTGTTTGAGTTCAGTCGGGACTTGGTCCATTGTGTGAGTGCTTGCAGTATTCGGCTGGCCTGTTCTCACCGAAACGCGATCAATTACTTCAGAAATTTTCCATACGTCTCCCTAATTTAACCATAGCTATTAATATGTACCGTGGTTATTTGGATTACCATGCTTAGTCATAAAACCGTGGTTATGCACTGCAATAATATGTCATTAGCAAAACGAGACCGACGAAGTAGTGTGTCTCGGACGAACCAACAGACGGATTAGTTTTTTCGCAGACGAGCCAATATATACGGATGTGTATGCTTAAAACGAGGAAAAATACGGATTGGTACGCCCAAGAAGAAGACATATACGAATTACACTGTACAAAACGGCAGGAACAGTAAGGGGCTATGGAAAACGAGGTAGGAAATACAATAATATGTCTTATTGTTTCATATGACATGGAATCAACCAACGGGAAATATTAATACGCTATGTTACACAAGACAACATTATCTTACGACAAAAGACAAATGCATAGTCACGTCAAACTACTTATATGGCGGTGTATGGTACAACGCGTTATGTACTTGATTGTATATTTATAACGCATGTGCGACAATAAATTACTTGTAGGAAACATAAGTTCTGACTGAGTAGTATGTATGTTCAGCGCATACAACATAGGCATCAGCTAAACTCGACAGATAGGACTATCTTAATTGATATTTAATTAGTTAAAGTCATTGCAATTGCAAAGAGTTTGTGCAATATAATATGAGATAACGAAACAGGCATTCTTCAAAAGGACTTCGTCCGTCAGAAGCACCAAATAGTACAATGCACCCGTACGAAACGATGGGAACACTAAAGAATGATAGAGAACAAAACATGACAAACCCCTCAACTCGAGAAAGCATTAGGCCCATCGCACTCTGAACAATTGAACAAAACCTGACGCATCTCGACCCTCGCGTCGCTGATAATCCTAGATTGTCGTGTAGTGTGCGCGTGTCTACGGTTGATCACGAGTCCCATGTTTTAAGTCGCGCCAACATCAGCCGCGCCGATTCAACATGTTGAATCGGAACGACTGAAGCCGACTGAAGCCGACAGTTGTGCGGTGTGCGGCCCTTTCTTACTACGATTTTCAAGTCGACAGTAATAAACCAATAAGTGAACAGGGATTGTGTTGATCGTTGAAGTTTAACAGCAAAAAATATACGTTTCTAAATCGACATTTCCGATAATAACACTAAGGTTAGACAATCGTACAATCCGGAGTTGTGAGTAGCCGTACCAGTGTACGGCGGTCAGTCGTAGCCCAGTCGTCAGCTTATCAGTCAAGACGATCTTACATGATTAGACAATTATACGGTCCAGTTCCGTCGGGTCTTGTGTTCATAAACTTGCAATGTGCGGCTGGATCACACACACCAACTACTTCAATGTGCGGCTGGCTCACACGCACCAATTACTTTAATGTGCGGCTGGCTCACACGCACCAACTACTTCAATGTGCGGCTGGCTCACACGCACCAACTACTTTAATGTGCGACTGGCTCACACGCACCAATTACTTTAATGTGCGGCTGGCTCACACACACCAACTACTTCAATGTGCGGCTGGCTCACACGCACCAACTACTTTAATGTGCGGCTGGCTCACACGCACCAACTACTTCAATGTGCGGCTGGCTCACACGCACCAACTTCTTTAATGTGCGACTGGCTCACTCGCACCAACTACTTTAATGTGCGGCTGGCTCATACGCGCCAATTACTTTCAAAATTCCCCCATAACTATTAATACATATCGTGATTATTTATATGACCATGCTTAGTCATACAACCAGTCATGCACTGCAATAATGTGTCGTCAGCAAAACGTGAGAGACAGATTAGTGTGCCTTGGACAAACCAACAGACGGGTTAGTTTTCCGCAGACGAGACAATATATACGGATGTGTATGCTTCAAACGAGGGCAACTACGGATTTGTGTAACCCCAGAAGAACTGATATAAGGATTAGACTGTGCAAAACGGCGGGAACAGTAAGACGCCAAGGAAAACGATGTAGGAAATACCCTGGTATGTGTTATTGTTTCATATTGTAGCATTTCTGCTATTTTAGTTATTAGAATACTTTTTCCTGTTACTTTATTTATTAGTTAAACCTTTCAAGTATAAAGGAATGCATTGGCCTTTGTTGGAGCCGACCAATGGCAGTGTGGTTGCTCAAGCATGTCCATGGACACACAAGGGAAGTACAGCCCAGCGCGGGTGCCCGGATGTCAGACGAAGGACACATGTGAGTCCAGCACGTATAAGGTGTAACTCTGAGCGAGGAAGTAGACGTTTCTACGCTCCCCTAAAATTTAGAAGTAGCGTGTTAAACTTGAGAAAATGAAGTATAACTTTGAGCGAGGAGGTAGAAGAGTCTACGCTCCCCTGAATTTAAGAAGTAACGTGTGAAACGTGCAGAATTGATTGAAACATAGCCGAGATGTGCAGCCACTATACAATCGTCGAGGCGAGGCGACGCCAAAACGTCACTACGAGACGACAACCCTGTTGACAGCAGTACGCAGAATAGCGAAGAATCGTCTCTGCACTACGTAGTACGCGCGCGACATGACGGCCGAAGTCGTATGTACGAGCGCGGCATGACGGCCGGAGTCGTATGCTAGAACGACCGCATACAACAGAATCGTCTCTGCACGACGTTTGCGGCACTACGATCGACGACCACGTCACAGGGAGAAGCGTGAGTGCACCGCGACCCGTCACCGTTTCGCCGCACCCTGAAATATTGAACAAAGCCAGGCGCAACTCGATTGTCGCGTCTCTGATAATTGTAAACAGTCGTGCAGTGTCCCTGTGTTTGCGACTACGATTGATCACGGTTCCCCAGGTTTAAGTCGCGTCGACATCAGTCGTACCGATCCAACATTGTGAATCCGAAATAGTGAAGCCGACTGATAGTTCTTGACAGTCATGAATGAACAGTCAGGCTGTTTGCAGACCTTCCCAACTACGATTTTCTAGTAGCAAGGAATACGCCAATAGGTGAACAGGGATTGTGTTGATCGTTGAAGTTCAACAACAAAAACACAGGCATCGGATCGACATTTCCAATAATAACACTAAGGTTAGACCATTGTACGATCTGCAGTTGTGAATAGCCGCACCATTGTTCGGCTGTCAGCCGTAGGCCCGTTGTCAGCTTATCAATCAAAACGATTATGCCTGATTCGGCAATTTCACGGTCGAGTTCCGTCGGGCATTCACTTGTTTTCATGCGTGCAATGTGTGGGTGGCCTACACCCAAACAAAACTCGACCAATTACTTTAGAAATTCCCATAGCTATTAATACGCGCCGTGGTTATTGGTATAACCACGCTCAGTCATAAAACCGTGGTCACCCACCGCAATAATCTGTCGTCAGCAAGGCGAGGGGCGGATTAGTGTGCCGAATACGAGTCAATAGACGGATTAGATTTCCGCAGACCAGCACACGGGTTTATATGCTTCAAGCAAGGGATACGTTTGCACAAAACTTCGGGAGTAGTAAAGTACGATGGAAAACGAGGGAGGAAATATGTGTTTTTGATTCATATGACATTGCAGTTTTTGCAGCTCGATACCCCGTTACCTCGTTACCTCCCGGTGTATTTGTGCTTACTATTTTTATAGATAAGTTCATAGATGAGGTCATGCAGCCCCTTCCCTGTTTGTATGTATACACCAACTACTTGATATGGTAGTAATGGACAATCCAATGTATTCACATTAAACACGGATTACCTTTGTGGACACACTGTTGTATAAACAATATCTGCCCAGATTGTGCACAGTCACGTACATAAATATATTACTGGTTAAGATGTACAGCACAAGCTGGTAAGCATTACGGATGAATATACAATGCATATTTGATCAGATTTGACCAGATGTAACAAGATTTAACAAGATTGCCATCCAAGGCAAAACACAGACGACAAATGGACAAGGAAGCCATTGGCTAATTGAGAGTCCAACAATTGTTCATGTGTAACCCACTCTTCTGAGATATTTGTTAATGTTTAAACAGGTTCACGCTGCTAGCGTTTAAACAATCTGTCGATAGTTTGTTCCATTAATTGTTGTCCTCTGTGAGAATATTTTCTGATATCCAATCTACACTGATTCTTTACTAATGTTACTTCATTAAAGTTACTTCACTAATGTTACTTCACTAATGTTACTTCACTAACGTTACTTTCCTAACGTTACTACACAAACGTTACTTCACTAATGTTATTTTATTTCTTAAGCGAGAAAATATATCTATCAATATGTTCATGCCCATTCAATATCTTAAACATTTCAATTTGATGTCCTTTTATGTGTATAGGTTTGTTAAACCACATTCTTTCAGGCTTTCTTCGCAACTGCGGTCTCTCAGTTTTGGAATCGTTTTAGTTGCTCTCCTCTGTATTCGTTCAATCGTATCTATATCCTTTCTACAATAAGGTCTCCAAGCTTGCATACAGTATTTAGCCGAATACGCGTTTCAGTCGTGTTTCTTTGCCTGCAATTGTTGTGCTCACATTGAGCTGGCGTTTAATCACCATTGTATTAGTTACTAATGTAACCTTGGTTGCAGTGGTAACTGTGGTTATCACAATAACCATGGTTATATGTACAGTCGTGGTTATCAGTATAACTATGATTGATTGGGAACCTTTAAATCTACGTATTATCACGTTCGTTACGCCTGTTGCCCGCTTTAACCCTGCACCCGTATCATTGCGTTTTGGAGAGACTTTATCGCTTCTTACAAAGGCATAATGTTAATATTTCCTTGATTTCAGATCGGCATTCTAATCACGAAAATAATCACCGCCTCATTGTCAATCATCGGATGGTAAGTTTCTTTTCTTATGTGGCCTAATATTGGGCCATCTTTAAGTTGTGGTCCATGAAATTGCTTATTCATCTTATGACACTGCCGCACAATGGTAGTGTATATCTGATACCATTGAACTATAATAACAATTTAACGTGTTTAATTGACATACATTATTGAATATATATTATGTACAATATAGAATTACATTCATTTATAGAAACAAAACATCGGTACACTGCGAGTATAACTTAAACAAAGATGAATTAACAATGAAAACAATTACCGTATCGCTTGAAAACGATTCACATATCACTCGTGCCCAAGCACTCCTCGACCGTCTATCTTTCCCTACCGTTTATTTGTCCTCCGCGCATTTGCTCAACGCCCCAGTTCGTCGTTCCGTTGTGTACGCTTCCCGACAATTCGGTCCGAACTGTTTCTGTATGATACAATTTAACCCAACTGTTAAACTGAGAGAAATACTATAAATATATAAGAGATAAGATAAGGCACATTACTACGACTGAATTATAAACATAGACTCGTGTAAAATAAATGCAAAATGTTCACATCACCACACAGGCATTCTAGGCTGAACAATTTATTCTATTATATACCTCACATATGTTCGCTAAGTAATTCACTATTACTGAGCTCAGTTAATATGTTTATGACAGCCTAACATTGTCTACTACTTCTATTGTTGGAAACCTGGAATATCAAGTAATGTAGTGTCATGAAGTAAGATTATATTTACATACACGGATATACAGGGAATG